>JAUBOD010000249.1:215645-233610 GCA_032353885.1 Nothura maculosa | reverse complement strand
GTAGATTCCATGCAAGAAAAATGTAATTAGAGCAGACTGTCAGGTCAGAAAAGCTGCAGCTCTGGTTATTTAACCTTCTGGATAATTCTCTTATATGGTAGAAAAACGCAGCAACAGAAATGCTGGACAGAGACACCCAACCCACAGAGACACCCACTTGCAGCTTTCAAAACAACCTTCAGGATAGTTTCATTCAATAACAGAAAACAAAAGAAAACTTTGGGTCTAAAATCTAAATTTGTGAGCAATAGTTATAATTGTCTTGTTTGTACGATAATGCAGATAGTAAAAGCAATCACATTTACTTAAATAAAGTACCAAGGTACCACATAAAAGGAAATTACAATATACCACATTTATTACAGGGTTTAATATGTATTGTGATGTTTTGTTTTCCTGTCAGAACAGTGGAGCACCCATCCACGTGCAGGAATTGCTCCCCAGTGTTCAAGCCAGCATCCAGCTTCCCTAAGGAAAAGGGCTGCAACTATCAGAGATTCCAGTTCCTGAGTTTCCTTGCAATCTCAAGCTAAGCCACTTGTTTTTTAACAAAAAGAATAAGAATATTAAGGAAATATTATAAGAAAATAATGAAGAAAATAAATTATAATAAATGAAGTCTAAGAAAAGAACACTGAGCTTCTCACTTTTCATCAACCATAGCATTTGTGCTTGACAATCGTATTTATTTTAACTGTCAAATTAGGATGTTTGTCAAAACACGCTGCCTTCCTTCTATCACCATATGCCCGACTAAATCCTCACACATCTCCTCGTGTGTCGTGACTGCTTCGGCACGTTGCAAAGCGCCTCTCTCCAACACAGAACATTCTTTGAAGTGCTGCATAACCAAAGCAGCAAGAAATGACCCGAACTGCTCCAGCTGCTCTGGCTGCCTCGCTGCAAAGGGGCTGCACGTGCCCAGAGTCTGGAGCTTCGGGAGCTCAGAAGATGAAGAATGCAAACTGCTTTCTTATATCCTCGTTGGATGCCTTATTCTTCATGAACAAATAAAGAGGCAGCATGGCCCTAAGATTCGTTGGATCTGTTGTTATAAAATATTGCTGCTGTGTTTGTTTCTCCCCTTGTAAAAATAATTTGATAAACTAGCATGGTTTCAAGCTTTCGGCATGAATCTTTTTAGCAAATGAGTACTATGTGAAAGGAATATGCTAGAGTAATAAGTAGTGATAGTGGATTTCCTGTCTTCAGCTCTTCTGATGCTCACAGAGTGACTGAAAGAAAGAAAGTTCTGAAAAGCAGAAAACTTGTATAAAATCCCGCAACACCAACCCCATCCAGAGCCCGGCCTGCTCAGCTTCCCCCCCCTGTATTGTGATACGGAGAAGTCATTGCTTTTAAGATAATTCTCAAAATTGTAAACAAGGCAGAAATCACAATCTGCAGCAGTTCCTAAGATAAGGAAGCTAATAGATTAATGCATCAAAAAAACCTATTTGCTTTAAATTATATCTGGAGAAAAGAAAACTTCTATAGATAGAGCTGATTTAAGTTAGCAAACAAAGACCTCAGCAAAAAAGAGGCTGGATAAAGCAATAAAAGAGAAATCTTTCTGTATGGAAACCAAATAAACACACAGAGTATGTTCTGGAAACAGGCCTGGCACTACTTTGAGGGTTGGAAGCTAAAGCTAAGAGATGGTTCCTCCATTTATGTCTGTTTTCACTAAGTCCAGTTCCAGTCACTCTTAGTTTATATTCACCTGCACAATAGGCTCTCCCACAAGAGTCTTGTAGTTCATTACCTGCAGTCTTGATCAGACAGTTATTCTAAAAGCTAGAACTTGCATTTTATTTTCTTGACCCCTTTATTTGAAGATATCAATACTAAATAAGAACTGTAGTTTTAACATTGCAATTTCACTTTTCATTTTCCTTTTTTTTTTTTCTCACGGCTGCAATTTGCTCTATCTTTTCTTATAGCGGGGGAATTTCAATCTCCAGCAGCTCATGGTGTTATCCCTCCTTGTGGCAGCAGATTAAAAGGATCAGAAAAGCACAATTTTCCGGTCAGGCAGCCATAAGATCTTGGGAAAGGGTTCTAATTAGGATCAAAACGTAACACCTACCAATCTAAAATTCTAAAAGAATATCATTGCAGGCCCACTGTATTCTATAAAAAATTGCAGTTTCCTGTGGATGTGACAAACATTCAAGACTCATTCAGCAAAAGGTGCAAACAAAACCTTTTTGGAGAAAACATCAAAATGAAATCTCTAGAAATATCCCCAAAACGTGAGTGTCAAAAACTGATGCTTTTCCGTGAAAAATATTGGGGCAAAACATCTTGAGAATCTTTAAATAGAGTTTATTTTACCAAATTAAATGCAGATAAGAGTATTTGATCCCATATTAACTGTGTGGAAGACAAGTAGCAGAACACTCCTGCACAGGAACTCCCTTTGGAGTTCCAGGCACTTGGTGTTTGTCCTTCAACTCACTCTAGAGACCATTTCAAGGGAAGGGCTCTTTGGAAAGAGGTTTGAATTCATAAGCAAAAGCAGCCTCCTGTTCCTTACTTCTCATCACAGGTAGCTCCTGGGCTTCCCGCAGCCCTAACCAGCCAATCTGTTCTATAGGTGGAGAATTAACCATCGCTTTTAGACAGAATATTCAGGCATTTGAAAAAGTGCAATTGAAGCACAGGGTATTTTAGAAATTTACTCTGGGAAGTCTCTCCCAGTCCTATTAATAATTAACACTCGTTATAATACAAAGCCTCTCCATTTAATAGCACAATCGCCCTCCACTGAAGGCTAATTTTCAGCCCAATAATACTGTAATAGATGAGGTACCAATGTTTATATGATCATCCTTCATTTTTATGATACATTACAAAACAAGAAGGACTAGAAAACATGCAGCAATTTGGAGAACAAGGCTACGCTGTTGCTGGTTTGGCTTTGTTGTTGTTTTTCCAAGCTATCTCATCTTCTGGGATTTAGATGTGACTGTTTTCATGATTTCTAGAATCCAAAGCCACAAGGTGCATAATTTTTATAATCCTAATTACCTCCGCCTTTAATGTGATTGCTTGGCTTTGGTGAAAGACACCTTCCAGTAGGACATTCAGTTTTGTCCTACGTCCAAAAAAACTGAAATAAAATCACATTTCCCATGTGAATCCAATCCATCTTTTCCCTCTAGGATTAAGGACCCCTTTAAAAGTGTGCATCTTTCTCCTCAAGTTTCTCACGGTCTATAACACAGTTGCCTTTCAATCCTCTTTCTGGCTGGTTTAGGAAATTGGGATCTCAAAATCTCCCAAGGCAGCTCTCTTCAATTTCCACAAATTCTGAGCTCTTTTCTGCACCCACCTACCAATTCTCTCTCAAAGAGGAAGAACAGGGCAAAAAATGCTTTCCATTTACCCGTCAGAGCTGCATCAGCTCCTTTTAGTCTATCATCACACAATTAACACACACTGGATGCCTTGCATGCAGTCGCCAGGAAATTCTTCTCCATACCCTAAGAATTCCTGCATTCTTAGCCTGCAGGTTGGTATCTAGAAAGTCCTCTCTGTCTCTCCTTCACACACAGCCCAGAAAACCCTCTGTTACTGCCCTGTATCCAGTATAATTCTAAATCTTACCATTTCTGAACTATATATTTCATGCATATTGTTTCTACATTTACGCCAAAATCACTGACAAAAATCAGAACCCAAGGCTTCAATGCTAATTCCTTACAAAACAGAAACAGGCCTAAGCAATAATCTTCCTTCAGTGTATTTTACAACCTAAATACTGTTTTGCACATGCTCTGAAATCCCTCCTAGGAGGCACTTCATTAATTTTGAGGCGTGTTATGCAATCCTTGGTCAAATTCCTTAAAACAATTAATTACAATTACAAGTGTATTGCAACCTACATCCTCTTTAAAAACTTAAGGCATTTTTACTGTTACTTTTTATCCTGTCTTCATAGGGCTTCCCAGGGCCAAAGGATTGGGAAAGAAGCCTATGGAAGCAGATGTTGCAGAGGGATGTGCAGAGGGACTGGAGTGTCAGATCTTGCAGCACGATGCAGATGGATGGGAACGAAGCAGCCAAGGCAGCGGGGAAGCTCCAGCTCTGAAGGAAAAGGGAAAGCCACAACGTGGTGATTCAGAGCTGCTTTTCCAGATTCTGCCTCCCCTGGCCAGGGAGAATGGGGCTAATGCTTCATCACTGTGATCTAGAAGGATCTGGTAAAAGACTTAGCAATATTACAGTGCTCAAAGGACTTGCTGGGTTGCACTGGAGCTCATTTATTTCAATAGAACATAGGCATAGTAAATTCCTACTTCAAAATAGTAGACAACTATTTAGCTTAGCTCTATTTAAACACAATTACATATTGGATTACACTGGAAGAAAAAGAAAAAAGGACTTTCTGTTACTGTGGTATCCAGAAATAAACAAGTATGAAAACAATTATTTCCCGCTGGAGTGGATAACACTTCTAGTTTAACAGTCACTAGCAAAGTAATTTGTGAAGTTTATTAAGATTATGGCTTTGCAGGCTCTAATTTATTGAGACAAAGTCTCATTTATGCAGAGACATTAGGACGTACTACTGACTCATTTTGTATCAAGTTTTCTTCCTGGAAGAAAATTTTCACATAATCACTTCAAATAAATGAGGTGTTAATATCCAATGAGCCAAGTCCGTTTAATCTGCTTCTGAAACAACACATACTTATGAAAAAATAGCTTAACATTTTTCAAACTGCAAAATAACTCAATAGTCAAACAACATTCAGATCAAGTAGCTGGCATTTTTAAATGAGCTCCTTATGGCTAGGCAGGACCCCACATAACTCAAATGATTCTCCTATATGCAGCTCTAACTGCACAATGGTTAGCTCTCAGTTTGCTAACTCATGTTACTTCATTGACTTTTATAGAAAACTCTGCACTGATTTCTAGGGGATAGAACCTGCTTCTGAAATTGTGGAGAAGCTTTTCCATTTGTTTGCGCTGGATTAGGCACAAGAGCTGATGTGAGCATTGGTGCTAAGACCCAAACAGAAATAAGGGGCTACCAAAGTCAGTAACTGCTGTGACACTCTGCAATGTCCAAGTCTCTGCTCCTGTTGCCACTGCCAAGGACACCTGAAACCAATTCAACGTTTTCAGAACAGGGGCACTTGCAAGAAATCGGAACAGCTACACTGCAGCTCAGCAGCTTCACTGCTTCCTTTTATGATTTTAATCAGTATTTTGAAATGTTTTGAAGACTTTTTTTTGCAGCCTTAGTATTATGTTGTCCAAATTCACTGTCAGTGTGAAAATGCAAATACAGACATGAATGCATACACATATACTACACAAAAATCTACTTCATGATGTACGTGACCTGTTAAACCTCTTCAATAAAAATAGCCCAAGAAAGCAAAAGTTGGGCTTAGTGTCTTCCTAAATATGAAGACACTAGAAGACTAGGGAAATAGAACACAATATGAAGACCAGGGAAATAATCCCCTAAAGATTTATAAAACTAAATGTTACAGAGTGGAACTCACTGAGTTCAACTAGTAACTCTGCAAATCAGCGCTGTTCAACCCTGCAAGCCAGACTCCTTTCTGTATTTATGCTATCGGATGGCAGCATTGTTCACAAGGTAAGATGTCAATATCTTACAAATATTCTCATACAAATCTCTCATACAATTCTGTGCAAATAATAGCTTTCATTCTCATTTTTTTAAAGGAAAACACAAAGAAATTATTTTTTATTAAGGAGTGAAATACAAGAAAAAAAGAAGGGAAACATAAGTCACAAATACTTGGGAAAGTGGGCAAATTCATTTGTTGGAAGATTAGTGCAAAAAATGCAATGAAGATACTCTTTGGTTTTTGTTGTACTATTGGCTCACATTGCTTCATTTTAGCAGATTAGAAAAAAAATCCTAAATTAACAAGCAGGACAAATGTATGTGTGTTCATATGTATGACCTGAGAATATGTATCTTTGTTAAATAAGGCACAGGAAAAACTGTAGCAGAGCTATTATGGTATATAATGAATTACAATCGCAAAATATCAGCAATTTGTTTTATTTTCAATTATAACTAACTTTGATCTCTTCTTTCTCTATGTGGCTCTGTTTTTTTTGGATAGCTGATGGGTTTTTGATCTCTGTCCTTTCTACCTCAGCTTAAAGAATGATCATGTAAAAATAAAGGCAGACTGTCAGTATATTTTTGTTCAGGAAGTTGGTTAATTTAAATACATCTCTGCGAGGAACAGTACGAACAAAGCTATTTTGGTCCAGCAGGTGGTAAGGATCAAAAGTGAGATAAATCAAAGAGGAAATACAACAGTTACGGGCATTATTATACCCTCTCTTACGGTGCGATAGTTGCGATTTGAGCTATCAGCTGCATTAGATGTTACTATTCCTCAGCACAGATGACTTTGAAGTGAAAACTCCCTTGATGTACAGCCTTGGAAAGACAAGTTCTTAGGGAGGAGGAAATATGCCCTCCTGCACTACAGGACAGTGTTCATTTCTCTGAAAGGAAGGAAGGAGGAAAAGTGGGGGGAGAAGAAGGGGGAAAAAAGGAGAGAGGAGGGGAAAAAAAAGGAGGGAAGAAAGGAAGAGTGGAAAGGATTATCCCAGGGATGGTCCGTGCAGAGGCAGCGCTGGATCCTGCTGCTCCAAGACACAAAACATCCCCCTCCTCCAGTTTCTAAAACTACATTTTGGTCCTGTGGAGTCTTAATATTGTGTTCCTTGGTTTGCTCCTCTGTGTATAATCCTGTTTTACTAAGATGTGATCCCTTTTCTTGAAAAAACAAATCTTCAGATATTGACTGTTTCCTGGTAGAGCTTGAGAAGCAGAGGTCATGCAGTAACTCAACACATGGCAGTCTGCACTAAAGTTTTCTACACACGTTCCCAGAACTCTATTAGATGACTGCAGCAAGCTTTAAAAAAATAGCAAACCCAAATAACATCAGCTAGAAATTGCCTTTTTGTGTACCTCATCTTTGGCAACACAAAGAGATCATTTCTAAAGAAACTTGTCTTTTCTCATTTAAAAAATCGATCTGCAGAAAAAAAATAGGAAGTCTTCCTCCCTACTCAAAACATTCATGGCTCAAATACAAGTAGTTCATTTTGAGCTCGAAATATTTTCTTATTTTCTAATTCCTACACTTACAACTCTGTCCGTACTGATATCTAGCTGTTAGGTATGTTGCTAAAATTAATTTAGACCCCCTAAATGTGCGAGTGCTCTTCATCCATTCTGCTACACGACAGCTTCCATCACTCATTAGGGTTTGTTTTTCCGAGCCATAATGTTTCTATCTTCTTATATTTACCAGCCAATTTCAATCATCTGAGGAAGAAATCAAGAAACAATCACAACGTCAAGAGGCATTCAGCACTGCTGGAGATCATAAACAGTGTTTTGTTTCCAGAGTTTACAGAGATGATTCTTGCTCTTTGCACTAAATACCAAACAAACTGACTGGGCTTTTCATGCCCTTTCCATCACCAACAAATTTTTCTCTTCGTTGCCTCCCAAGGAACCTCTCACCAGATCCAGGACAGCCAAGGACAATAGATCCACATGATACAGGAGATGTGGAGAGGGGACAGGACCTACTTCTTCACAATCTTATATTCTAAGAGCAGCTTTATGTGAACAACCCAGTACTATAAAACTATTCTCAAAGGAATTGTTGTTTTGTGAAATAATCATGCATTAATATATGTAGAGCATAAATTATTATGTATTTCAATAAAAAGTTTAGGAAACAGGATTCAAGGAGTTGATGCTCCAGTGATTTCCCAGGTCACCTTCTTTTATGCATATGCGGAATTAGGTGTCATACCTATATATTAAAAACATTCCAGTACAAACATGACTAAGTAGATGTATAATTACACACTGCATTTAAGCCTCTGACAGATCAAAATGTTGGTCTTTTTGTTTAATTGTTATGTTTTCAATATCAGTTTTATTATTTTAGCATATTTTCATTAGCATCCACCAAGCTGCTTTTACAGAAAATACTAAAAGAGAAACCTGAAGAAGAATTATAATACATTGGAGAATAGACAGAACGGATTAGGGCATTTTGCTGAGGCACGTGGGTGCTTTACAGTGTGAACAGGAACCTAACGAAGCACGTGCTGTCCCCATCATTACCTGCACGATTAAGGCAGCCCTAACACCCTCCTCAGCGACATGCCAGGAGTCTCTGATGGAAAACGTTGACCTGAGTGTTTGGGCAGACCTCAAACGTGAGCGTCTGGTGTGAGCACCTCAGGACACGCCGTGATGCAGCCGTGGAATTACATAACATCTGCTGGGGGCGACAGAGGGTCTGAGTTAGTACATACTAAAGAACAAGCATTCAAGTCACAGACATTAAACACTTTCTTTCCTTCCTCCTTCAAGGCTCCAGCTGTATCACAGGGCTGCATTTCTGTCTCATTTCTAGCAGATAATTTTCAATTCACTTGTCATCTTGTACCCTTGCCTTGGCAGCCGTCCCCTCAGTGCTCCGTTAGCCATGGACAGCTCTGTCCCCAAGTGTGGGACTCTGAGATATCACACAGAAACCGACCTTCCAACATCCGCAAGTGGAGCTGTGACGAATTGCTGTGGTAGTCAGCGCTACATGATATATTTAGCTCAAAAGGCAACACTGCTCCAAACAAGGAGGCAGGAAAGGACAACATGGTGGCACAGTGAAGCAACAAGTCCTCCTATACATGAAATATATTCAAAGTAAGGAAAAGTCAGCGAGCTCACTCCTGCAGTGTGTTACTACCATAGAAAGTAGGAAAAAAGGACATTGAGATGAGTTTGTAGTCCCTTACAGAAAATATTAATACTAGAGTTAAATTTATCACACGTTATTGCAATTTCAAATATGTCTGAATTAATTCTTCTTAAGTAAACTACATATCGTGCAACAGAACAAAAATTCCATGAGAGCCCTTAGATGGTTTGTGGTACCCAGCACGATCTACCCGAGCACTTTAAGAGCTTTCCCCCTTCTCCTCTTGCTCTCACCAACGCCATGAAGTGGCAGGCAGAGCTTTATCTGTTGGGAGATTGCCCTGTTGGCATTAGGTCAGGTACTCGAGATATTGATAAAGAGATTTTGAGCAGCAGCACCAGCAAATCTAAGAGGGAAACACTGCTAAATTCCTATCTTTGGATGGGATCTTTCTTAAGAAGGACCAAAAACACAACCTATCTTTGGAGAAGCCCCTCCACCTAATCCTGATGAAAAGCATCAGCTGCCAAGCACAGATCCAGATTACAACCTAATTATTCCAACCACAGGAAAAAAAAAAAGAAAAAAGAAAGGTTTGTACTCAAGTTAATTTATGAAGTGTGGTACACCTGATTTTGTATGCCCATTAACAAACTAAAGCAACATTCAAGAATTCAGCATAAAATGGGACTTCACCACCAAAATATCTCTCTCCTATCTGAGAGGAAGACCTGGGAAAACTCAGCGTGTACCTGTGTAGTGTAGATACCCTATATGTAATATACATTTTGTGTAAATATTTCTTTGAACTGTGAGAATAACCGATTTGGCTCTACGAGCACAGAGCCATCTCCCATCCCTCTCCAGCACAGAGCCCCTTGAACAGGCTGCACCCCAGAGACACCCTGACCTTGCCAAGGTCTCTGCCACTCGCAGCCCGTCCCTCTGCAGTGACAATTCCCAGTTACACAGTGGTTAATGTTCTCCCATTTACCTGATTCACAGATCACCATGCCAAAGAAGAGAGGAGCAGCAGTGTTTGGCTCCTGGAGTGATCCAAAATAATGGGTGGGAACCAACCAGCTCCAAACTGACTGCAGGTCGGGCTCCCGTTCCAGTGTCAGACGCAATGTTATCTTCATTAAAAAGGCTCTGCTTTTCACTCAGCTTAGTGATTTTCCAAACTACAGAATCCCAACTGTGGCAGGATTACCTTTCTGTATCTTAATGCTTCAGGCAACACAGTCACAGAGAAGCTGCCGCATGGGGAAAGGGAGCAGAGAAGAAGATTCCCAGCAGGAACAGCCTAGCAAGGTGCCCTCCTGCCAGGGGCACAGGGATGTGTCCATGCACTAAGCACACCAGCATCTCTGCTCTCACCGCGCTTCACATAATTGCTCTATTTGTTAATTAAAATCATCCCTTATTGGAACTAAGAAAGATCCTAGCCTGAATTGTTTCATGAATCAAAGAGCACGTTTAACTGAGCAGCTGAGACACCCAACACTGATTTCCCTTGGACTGTTAGTACTAGCTTTGCACCCCCAGATGGGCTGCACATCACAGGGCACCCAGCACAGAGCAGACCAACAGCAGGGATTAACAAAGCGATAGGAGCTCCGTCTGTTCTTACAGGAAATCTTTGGCTAAATTCATTCCCCATCACAAGCACCAGATACTGGTTGCCTCCACTTATGGTTTGGTTAACTCCTCCATGATCTAATACAGAAGGAAAAATGACCTTTGCAACCTTGCTTTAAAATAATTGAAAAAAGAATTATTGCTAACCCTTGAATGGTTTCAGTTTTAATTCTTATCTGCCAATTTAGTCTTCGGAACTTCTCATGTACCTCTAAAAACCCTAAGTGGTTGTCAATACCATGCAGAATCTTCCTGTATGAAGAGACTGTGCTGGTGTCCACACTGCCTTGAGGTTCTTTAAATAACTACACATCACATCCCGTTTGAAACACCAAAGAGAACTAGGTCTCATGCTCAGACTCCACCCTTCACACTGAACTTACTAGTTATTCATTTAGTAGTAAATGCAATAAAAAAAAAAGTGTCATCTTCAGGCTGAAATTTATTAACATGGCAAACAAGAGGCTCCCTATGAAATGTCTTTCATCAGTTACATCAAATAAAACCAAAACTTCCCAGTTTAACCTGTAAGTATCCAGCAGAGCTCAGAGAGGCTGTGGTTAAATCATAGTTTAAGTACTGCAATGATCTTAGAGGCACGAAAATTAAAGAACTGAGCAGAGACTGCTCAATATCCCTCTGCAGTAAAATGTGGCCAGAATTTGTTTGTAGGCTACGTACCTGCTGTGACCTCCAGACAGAAAAACCTGGTACACAGGAGGGCTTGAGTTTCACTCAAGTAAAACTTAATTTTACAGATCAGAAATGGCAAGAGGAAAAAGTGTGCCTTGCTAGAGCAGAAATTATGCATTCTTTTAGCTGAGAAGAAATGAAGGATTTGGAACATTATGTTCCAAAAATGCTCTTTTTACCCTTAACTTCAATTGAAATGCATCGTGTGTCTTCCCTTCATACTTGGAAGGCACCCCAAATGCTTTGAAGTTCATCAGCCTAATGAGGAAGTCCATATAGCAGAAGCAACTGCTGAATACTTAGCAGCTCTTAAAAAGGAAAACCATTTATAAACCTAAAGGGACACTCATCCAAACACAAATATAAATCCCTTACTAGCTCTGCTGCTAACATGACTCATTGGACTCTGAGAACAAGATTTAAATTTAAGATGGAAAGGTATCAAAGAGGCCTTTGTTTTGATTCACTGTAGCAATGCACATGATATAGCTACAGCAAAAACAAAGCTGCAGCTTTTATCAAAAGTTTTTGTATTCTTGGCATCAGATACATACGATTACTGCACCATCTGAGCGCTGTAAGGATTACAGCCAATGTTGGCTCTAGAAGCCTAGGAAAGGAGTAAGCCCGAAAAAAACTATCTACCAAGGTCTTAATGATAAAAGTACAAACCATATTTACTTATTTCCAGCTATATTTTAGATTTGCTCTTCTATTGAATGTTACAGACTTAGTCCCATGACTGACAAATGATTAAAAGGAAAGCTTTCCATTGATACTGGAGCAAACCGGGGATAATATCTGTGTCCAGGATGACAAAATACTCATGACCTGCAATACCGGGCACTGCCTCAAACTCAGAGAAAAATCATTCTAATTAGAAAATTAAATCAAGGGAACGTTATCAGCACAGGAAATATTTGTTTACATGATTAGACTCTCCTAGTAAATTCATGAATTTGGGTCACAGGAAGGGATGTGCAAAGTATTTTTATGCTACATTTACATTCATAAAATACTTTTCAAGCTTGCTTCTCAATGCCTATGTTTTGGTTACTTTTTGCACTTCTAATTGCATTGTAGATAAAATCCCCTCAAAAAAAAAAAAAAAGAATTTGAAACAAAACAGACTTTTTAGAAACAAGGGCAGCAATGAAGTAAGAAATAGCTATTTTTTCTTCAATGGTATGATTACTCTTAATATTGGAATTATGATTTCTAAGATGGAATTAGGTATTGCATGAATCAACGGGTATGTATCCTCTCTCTGTTTATTTTTTCTGTATTTGCAAATTGTTTTCTTGTTTTGGTGTGAGCAAACCTAGTGCTTGTTCAGAACATGAAGGGATACTGAAGACATTACCCCGTGCTGTCAAGCTGTACAGCAAGCTGTAGGAATTGTTCACAAAACCTGGAGGACTTTTGTTCAAATTTGCCTTGGCATTTTCACTGCCTTCTCTCAAGCTTATCTCAACAATCCACATGCCAAACACATAAGTAAAGTCACAGCATTCCACAGATGCCCCCATGCCAGAGGAAATAAAGGCAGAGAGGAAACAGAGACTTAATTTCACATATGTAAATAAATAAGCAGCAAACGTGGCCATGAAAGCAGATGAGCAGGCTGGGCAAGGCTGGGGAACGCAAAGCAGAGCGGCCGCCTGGGATTCCTGGATGGCCCCAGCGCTGTGTCCAGCTGCCCGGAGGCCAGGGTGTGGCACCAGGAGCAGGGCTGGCAGCTCCGCGTCGTAAAAATGACCAGATTTCTGTGAATCAGGAGCATTTCCCCATTCACTTCAACGGGCAGCAGATCAAGCCCTGCAGTTAACTGGCTGAACATCCTCCATCATTTTGAATTAGCTTCTTTTTGGATTGGTCTTTTTTTTTTACAAAACTAACTTCGAAATGAGGATAGGGAGGGGAAATGCAAGAACGAT
This sequence comes from Nothura maculosa, assembly GCA_032353885.1. Lineage (NCBI taxonomy): Eukaryota > Metazoa > Chordata > Aves > Tinamiformes > Tinamidae > Nothura > Nothura maculosa. Next base: position 220,595 of record JAUBOD010000249.1, on the reverse strand, counting down.
TTTCAGTATTTGCTACTGCGAAAGGAAAGTTCTGTGTCCATTGAATACAAGACCAGACTTAAGGGGATTAGAGTGCAGCAAGGGAGATTTATATCGGATTTTGGCACAGTTTCCTAACAGTTAGTGAGCATACGGATTGCCTAGGGACTCCACACAACACTTGTTACTCAGAGTTTCCAACAAGAGGTTAGAGAACTTTTGATAGAACTTTTGATAGAACTGCTTTAGATGCATCACAATTTGATCACAATTTGGAAAAAGCAGAGAGAATGACTGGAAGAGGAAGGAAATGGAAAAACTTTGGGAAAAAAACCTGCCCCTTGCTCAATGGCTTACGATTGTAACCTGTTAGAAAGAAAAAAAGAAAAATAGACATCTTGTGGAAAGACTAACCTGTCTGCACAACATCACAAAAACACAACAATGTATGCATGTGAGCTTCAATTTTTCTCCTTTGAGGTACAAGGTATCTTGCCGTCTTCTTGCTTAATATTTTTTTGTTCTGCTTCCTAACTATCTCCCAGAATAACCACCATGCCATGACGTGCAGTCTTCTTCTGCAGTATTCACTACTCATTTGTCTTGAGAAAAGACAGTCAGTTCAGATCTTGCAAGAACCTAAGAAAGAGGACGATCACCTCCAAGAAAACAGCACTATGGGATGCAGAAGCATTTTGTCTGAAGTGATTCTTTATCACTGTGGCAAATTTTAAAGTTTAAGCATTCTGACCATGACAAGTACTCTGCTATGACTTCATCCGAGCATTCTGCTCAGAATCAGGACCAGGAATGGCACAATAATTGTGCTGCTCTGCCACTTGGGATGTTGCACATTGCTATACACAGTAGCATGAGTTGATACTGGAGATACTAGTGAGAAATACCCTATTATTTCCCATACTCATACTCTGGAAAAGAAAGAAAAAGCAGCAGCTTTGTCCTGGGTAAGATCAAGTCAGTTCCTAAGTGGAAAGAGGAACATTTCTTCCTTCTCGTAGTACACACCAGTTTAAATCAGATGAGTGATAGTCAAGAAGAGTTTCCTTTTTGACACTGAAATTCTTATCACAGGAATTATGCCATTTACCTACCTACCATACATGCACATTCTTGTGTTCAGATATAATCACAGACCAATAAAATGCACACAAAACTAAACATGGCAAACGATGACCTCTGAGAAACGAGCAGCTCATTAAATATTCTGAAAATATAATGTGAAAGTATAACATGACCTACACATTTTCCAGAAATTGAAAAAAAGAAAAATACAGTATGTTGTCAAATCAAGTTGAAATTGTATTAACATTATTAAGAGCAATAATTGCAATGTTAATGGCATGCAATTGTCACCATAAAAACTCATATTGTGTGAAAAGGTATTGGGATGTGTCTTAAAAAGCAAGTTCCACACTGAATTAATATGCAAGATGACACTGGCCCCCTTTAACGAGCACTCCTAGTTTGAAGCTGTGAGATGTGAAGGATCAAACAGAGGTTAGTGCAAAATTCAGACTGTCAGGAAATACATGACAAATAATAAAGAGCAAAACTCTGCAGCCCATTTTAGTTCGACGTTAATGAGGGTTTCTACCTGCGAAGGGCAGGCAAAGGCACACAAGTGCTTTGCTGGAAGGTTCTGTGAAGGCCATTTAAGGCTGGATTCACAAAGTGCAGCAGCCGTATGGACACTTGTTCCCACCTGGTATTTACAGTGAGGAATGCAGGATCTTCATAAATACCTGGAGCAGGAGACACCTCAAAAGAAGTGGTTCATGAAAAGTGCAGAATCAAGCAGAAAGGCCCAAACTATCCAAAAAGACATGACAACGATGGGAAGAACTTCAGACTTCAAAAAGATCTGCTGTTCTTCAGCCTTTTGAGGTTAGTAACACTAACTAACCCACATATCTGAAGTCTATTTAATGGTATCATAATTTTTTAAATGAAGAAAAACATCTAGCAATCATAATTCTCTAAGAAAGCCAAGAAGATCCCTTCCTGCTTGAAAGATAAACTTATTTTGGGATCACAAGGAGCAAAGAAATAATTGTTAGCTTAGACCAAGGTAAACCTGCCAGTGCCTCTCAGCTTCTCTTCTTCTTGTTTTATGTGAACAAACTTCAGAAATCCAATAATGCAGGACACAGAGGTAGCCTGGCTTTTCTGCTTGTTGGTCCTTTATTTTATCCTCAAGTCACTTTAAACCAATATACTATCAAGAGGTCTTCGGGGGAAACTATGACATTCTAAGCACTCTAAATCCTGTACTAAGAATGATTTAATATGATTCTCTCCCACGTATTTCTTAATTAACCTTCTCTAATAACACCAGTCCCTTCCAAGTTTGGTTTCAACATAATTCCACTGAAGTCAGTGAAGGTAAGCAGGAGTTAATTGTTCTCTGAGAACAAAGTCAGAGTGTTGGCATCCCACCCTGCTGACCCCATCAGCTCAAGGCGGGTGTTTCATCAGGCCTTCAATACTAGGATCTCTGCAGACTTGGCTATTTTTGATGCAGCTTCGCTCTCCTTGGCCTGGCACGATTTGTACTGTCTGTCTGGCGGTGACTGACCATGTCCCTCTGCCATAAGGAGCTTAATTACTACTCATCCATATCTGAAAATCCTGACAGTTGGAACTAGGATACATCCCTTGGATTTGCATTACTCATTACTCATTAAGAAGTAAATTAAAAAATAAAGAATAAAAAGATCCTGTCTCTAGCACTTCAAGTATGGAAAAAAGCTTGAAATGGACTTAAATCCTCCAGCCCAGAAAATCAAGGACAGAGATCTACTACTGCAATGTCTTCAATATAATCATCCTAAGCACTTAATGCTTTCTTAATGCCTCAGATTGACACTGCTAAAATAGATAGCAACAACAAAACATGAAATTCTCTCTAGCAGTTTTTATGAGAGACCTTCATAGAGATCGTGGTCTTGCATTCGCAGTACTGGAACATAATAATTTCTAGCGTATATGCATGTTCCTCAAGACAAATCACTGATGTTCTTAATAACCGTTTTTGCCTCGGTGTGAAATGTGTTGAGAGAGGGTGATGACATTATGAAGCAAGGACAGGCACCCCCTGCACAGACCTAGGGAAAACGCAGCTGAGCTGCCAGCAATGGCTTTGGTCTAACGAGGGAGTGAGATCAACACTCACACTGGTACCCAGCTAATTAATACCTAATCTATAACTGCCAGCTCTGCACCTCACTCATTAAAGAGGGATCTTTTCATGCATACAGGAGGAGGGTTCTATGAGAATTAATCTAAGGAGGGGCAAATGAAGGCAATGTAATAGCACGTGTGAAGAGCAAAGCTGGGCGGCTCACACTCCTGTGGGATTGTTCACTGCACTCTAGTTCAATGCCTAAAAATGTAAGTGATTCAGTCTGAATTTGCCTGAGCAACAACCAGAACAAAATGCCTTGTAAAATTTCCTTTGATTTTGCCATCCCTGCTAGAAACAAGGAGGAAGGCCAACAGAGTTGCAAAGACTAGCAATTTTCCTCAGAAATAATTCTGAAAATTTGGTGTAACCTCTAACTTGGAGCCTAAATACTTCCAGCTTAAGGAACATCTTTGGTTAGCATCCTTTGCTAACAAACTTCTAGCCTGTGATCACAATTATTAAGATTTATTACCTCATTACCGGTGCCAAAGTGGCCTTTTCAAAGTGACTTCAAAGTGCCAAGTGACCTTTTTTCTCAGCAAAGACTTAAACAGGTCACCACACCTCAGAATTCTTTGTCCATCACAGTAAAACATCTTCTCTTCATTTTGCTTAAGCAGCAAGAGGAAACTGTATACTTTAATTATCGTTATTATTATTATTTATAATATCATTATTTATAATCACGTTCCTGGATTTTGTTACTTGAAGAGCGCACATTCATCCCAGGATGCTGCTGGCACCACTCTGTTCAGAGGTACCCAAACCTCCCAGGAGCTCCTTTGGCACATGGAGAGGATGTAGTTTTGTTTGGGAAGTTCTTCTTAGCTCAAACAAGTAAAACTGAGGTACTTCGGAGCATTATAATTTACAGAAAGGTTCTAAGCAGCAAATCCAAATAACTTCATGATGATAAAATTTATCTCTCCCAGTGTTCAAGTGGTAAAATGAGCAATAGCTCATAAAGTAATAGTAGTATTGGAATCTGTTCATTCTCTGATGACCTTCCACTGGCATTGAACTTCACTTGGCACTAAAAAATACAGAAATATACCACCACTGCTTACTGATGAAATATATAATGAATGCAACCTGCTTTTTGGAATATTTTGTACTTTGTACAAATGTTCTGCTTTTCTGATAGCTCATGAATTCTTCTGTTGCTTCACTGCTAGTGGAAAACTCATTTTTAATGAGCTTTCTGCATCGCCTTCAAGTTCTCTTTATAGCCTGCTTAGGATGTGCAAAATCATTACAAACCTGCTAGAAATTCTATGACCAGAGAGTTAATACTGAAGGAACAAATTTAAAATTAAAAACTCATTCTGACCTTCTACATAGCGAGAGCTATTATAAGAGATAATAGATAACAGAGTTCAATTATACTTTCTAAATAAATAGTGTTTCTTTTTACTTTCCTGTTTAATGAAATGGGAATAAAGATCACCTAACATTTTATCATCTAACATTTTAGCCATAGAGCTCTTTTAATGCTTATTCTTAATAATACCAAGCAGATAGCAGAAAAAAATAAAATCAGAAAATATAGCTTTTTGCACTGTCATGAAATATGACAAATATAAGAACCTTAAAAATTTCCCCCTAAAGAAGAACACTGATTGGTAAAATAAGACGGATGTTATGGGAACCTGTGCTCTACCATGACCACATTTTTAGGCACAGGAAACAACATCACAAGCTTTCAGAACAAAGAAAACAATGCCATGGAATAGAGATGTTATTAATCTGTAAAGGCTTTAATTGGT
>JAUBOD010000249.1:175130-202210 GCA_032353885.1 Nothura maculosa | reverse complement strand
AGCAGTCACCAGTGAAACAATGTCCTAGAATATCCTTTACAAACAAACCAGGATCTTTCCCACAACAAATAATTAGTTGTGTTTTTGCACTCACCGCTCCTAACAGCAGGTTGTTCCACAGTCTCAGTCCTCGGATGGTTTGAAACTGCCTTCTCATACTTTACTAATATCCAATGAAAGCTTACTACAAGATTCAGTGTGAAAGAAAACAGAAAAATTTGGGGTCTCTGAGAGGAACAACCGACGTGAGTGCAAGTGGATGGTAATGACACAAGGAGCTCCGCAGGTATCGTCACACTACATATAGAAACTATTGTGCTGACTGACAATCAACACTCACGTGTTCCCAAGTGAGTAATCTTCACCAAACCCTTTCACCTTGTCAAGCTCTTTATTATTGGAAAAGCATTTTAAAGCAAACATACTGTGCTGTAGCTGGAATCAGCAGGTGCTGAAGTGCTTTAACACCAGCAAAGTTAGCACTATGAAAGATGGAGAGGGTAAGAGGGAAGGGCAGCTTCTGAATTTATACAAGCAAAATGCTAAGGAGCACTCCTATGTAACATCTGACAGAAGAAAATATGGTGTTTTCTAAAGGCACTAGAATGCAAATCCTTTTTGTGGCTGATGCTATCATCAGAACTGTCAGATCTGTTAGATCTTGACGTCTCACACATGACTATATGATCCTCCTAGACTCGCTGCCTATGTTTGACCTCACTGTTTTCTTTGTCTCATGATAGGGCATGCAGTCCTAATCAGCAACCACACTGCAAACCTGCAAAAGAAAGAGCATCCTGTCCTGATTTTCTAGTAACTTAAGGTCCACATCCCCTAAGGATCCCATATTTTATGAATGCAAGATTGATTCAAGTAGAGAGCTTCCATTAGCCCATATTTATAGCTCAGACGCTTTCTTCAGCAAAACCTAAAAAGAGCAAAGGGAGAGTAAAATGCTGAGGCCCAAAAGACAAGTTCGTGACCTGCCACTCAGTTCCTCAGCACTCTTGACAATTCCTGGTCATTAAAAATGAAGGAAGGCCAAGCACATAATGTAATTTTAAAGAGTCTGCCTGGTCAGAGACATTTGACCTATTTGATCAGTCTACAAGGATATTTACCTGAAACAACTGCCATGCACAGGAATCAAAATATATTATAAGAGTGTTGGTAAGAAGGGGCCAGGTTATTAAGATTTACTCTTTTTATTAACCTGAGAAAGAATTCCATGAAAATCAACTGAAAAAAGTGCTACTGAAAAGTATCTAAGTATCCCCCAAAACCCTAAATTACAGTATTTGATAAAGAAGAACTTATGTTTAACTATTAGTCATTACATTTTAAAAGGAGGGGGACACTACTTTTATCAAAACATATTATGTAAAAAAACCCACTGAAGATAAAGCAGTACATTTAATGAAGCCATCAGATTGGAAACACATTCCACCCACCAGCCACAATTAAAAGATATTATTCCTGTTTAAGAAGTGTGGACAATTAAATCCATTCTGGGAAAAAAAAAAGTACTTTAATGAAATAAGAGATTAATTTTTGCTTCTTAGAAATTAAATACACTCCGGAACTATTACAGAGCTTACCCTGAGCGCTCTTCTGGTTCTTAGAGTGAATTAAAAGATAGGTTGTAAAAATAGCCACTTTAGCACAGCTCTTATTATCATACACAGTCTGAATAGTCAGTAAGCAAATTGCAGCAATGGTTGCCTTTTAAGTTACACTCTTTGCAATGGTAGATTATTACAAACATGATTTATTTGCCTTGCCAGACTGCATAGGAGCTGCAGTCATTAAAAACAGAGCTATGTCACAAAAAAGAAAGACATTTGTAAACTCTTTCAGAGAGTAATCCAAACAGAAAGCTTAAAAGTCAGGCTTAAAACACAAGTTTTTCACGGATTCAACCTGAAACCAAAAACACAGACGCTGAGAGGAAACAGGAAAGGAACATTGTGCTTTGTGTTACTCGCCCCAGTTCTACCAAGTTTGCACCTCAAGAGAGCCAAGAAAAGACCCAAGAGAGGTGCAGAGAGGAAGAGGGCACATCTGTCCTGTGCGTTGGATCACGACTCCCCAGGCTGCAGAGCAGATTCCTTCTGAGATTGCTCCCCAAACGCTGGCAGTTCAGGCCTGCTCTTCCTCCTCTGGATCTGTGCCCCAAATACTGCCCAACACAAACAGCAAGGCAGGAGAGCTCCCATACCCAGAGCACTCCCTGCACACCTTTATGAAGAACAAGAAATGAAGCACTTGCCATTTTGGACTTCTCTACTACCCAGCTTTACTTCAGCCCTTTTGGTAAGACAGGGTTGACCAGAGAATATAATAATATACAATTCACGAGACTACTTTTTAAGAGGACTTGTAAATGGTATTGCTGAGCATCACAATGAAACAAGCCAAGCATACGAAAAATGTAATTTCAAAGGAACCCAAAAGCAGGATAAATGTAAATGGCTATAAGCCTGTTATAATAAGAGCAAGTTTGCTTTAATTAAAGATAATTCTTTATTTTCACAAGTTTCAAGAGGAAAGAATACTGTATGGCAGCTCTTGTTGAATGAAAATGGAGATTTTTATAATTACTATTGTTTCAGATCAAAATTTAATTTGCACTTTCTTCTATGCAATAAAAGTCTATGACTAAGGCAATTTTAGAATCATCACTTTTTTAGATAAGTGTCCATACTTTCTTATCTTACATTATTGTCACTTAAAATTAATGGATTTTATCTAATAGCTACAATAATCATAATAAACATTTAAGATAACTATTTAATTTTTGGCTACATTAGCATTATAATGTGAAGAATCCTAATGTTATTGGCCTTGATAAATCTGAGATTAAGCTTGCACAGACATTTTATCTTACTTACCCTTTCAAGAGTTAAGGAAATTCACTTTAAATATATTGAATTCTACTTCTTTATTTTATGAGCCTTTTTTCATCTTCAGAGATTTAATTTGGAAATAAAAATTATTTCCAGGACTAACTGGAATACTGGTAATGAAACTACCCAATGCATTTTTCTCTGTCTCCAGTGAAAATCATTTGAACTCTTTTAGAGAGCTTGCATACATGGTTGTGATGGGCTATGGCCTCAATTTACCTGACTTCCTATAGCTCTGTCCACCACAGCAACGACTACACTCGATCCCGAAAGAAGGCTCATTGGAAACGTACACTTTCCCAACTAGAAATTCTCCATATTAAATTTCTAGAAATATCATGTATAGGATTTATTAAAGTCTAATTCAAGATTCAATTTCACAGCAAAATCCCACACCCGACAGAAGGACATTCCTTTCCAATTCTTGCTCCTATTTTGCATTCAAGGACGCAGGGATTTCACTCCTACAGATGCTATTTCCAAAACACATTCCCGAAAGCAGGAGCACCAGGCCCCACAGCTGCCCTGCTCCTCCTCTTGGGGGTGTAAGGGACCTTAATACAGCAGTGCTGGAAGGAAGCAGCACACACTGCCCTACTTAAAGTAACATCATTACGCAAAGAAACCCAAAGTGCATTTGCAGAAGTGTCCCAAAGTGCTCATGACAAATTTTTATGGAGAAATCCTTTTCAAAGATCCTTCATTCACACCTAGCTGCAATGTGGTGTCCATGGTATTTTCATAGAGCACCCACCAAGCCGTTCAGCACTGGCCAAAATTGCCCTTCCGATCGGCCTCTCCTGCTTTACCTTCCATAAGATGCCTGTATTTTCTAATATACACATATGTTAAAAATAAGCACATTTTCCTTCATGCTTTCACCTCTCACTTCCAGTACAGGAACTAAAGAAGTGAATGTAAAAGAGAATCTGCCCTGCAGCAACAGCTTGCTCTAATAGTTTGTCACTATCAGCCTTGTTCAACATTAACAATCAGCCTTTAGATTTCTTTTTTTTTTAAATAGAGCTTATCACAGAAGCAGCAATGCAGCCAAGAATCTCTCAGGATATATATTCACCTGCAGTGTAAGAAAATGTGGGCTAATGCAGAGAAAAATCTGTGCTTTCCTGTTGCCTTGCTGTGGGCATTAGATAATCCTAAAGCACAGACAATTCACAGAGGGATTGTATATTCAGATAGTTGCAATGAATATGTATGTATTAGTCTTTCTTTTTATTATTATTATATTTTTCTTAAGGGAGAAATCTTCCATCAAAGCAAAGTTAGTTTGGCCTACAACAGAAATTATTATGCAATGTATATTTTAGTGTGCTTCAGAAACACTTACCAGTAGCATTTCCTTCAAGGAGGACAAGATTTTTTATTATTTAGCAAATAACTTCAAAAAGGAAAAAAAAAAAGATCAACATCTTATCTCAAAATGTTTAGGCTGCTGTTTTATAGCAAAGAGTTATGATACAATAACTCAAAAAAAAATCACATCATCAGAAAAAAATGAGTGTTTTTTAGGGCTAGCTAACATAGCTACAGGACCAGACATGCAAAAAGACCAGGAGCACGAGAGTCTTGCCTCGACTCCACACATTCCTTGCAGATCCTGCAGCAGCACCTCCAGTCTTCTGAACTAATGTCCTCCTATTCCCCCTTGTCCTGCTGCTCCTTTCCCTTTCCAAAGGATTCTGTGCATCTCCATTTCTGGAATGTTTCTTCCCCATGTCTCTGGCACAAGCTGCACATGCACCCAAACCCTCCTTCCTCCCAGTGCAAACCAGAATTCCCCCTAGGGAACATCTAACATCTAAGAACATCAGTGCACACACATCTTTGATGTTCTGCTCAACTACTAGCACATTCCAAAATTCTACACAATCTTTCAGCACTTATTTATAATACATATTGAATTTGGTTATTTTGAATTTTACCCAAGCAGCTTTCCTTACAATTACTGTTAAACTTGAGAATAATTAAGTATAACACAAGGTGGTGTCAGGTTGGATTAGCTTTAACAAGCTGCAGTATCAACAGGTTTTTTTTTCCCTTTATTTTAATGGTAACTTTTTGTTCTATGGAGTTATTTAACACACAAGCTTAATATCAATGCACTTTAGTCACAGGGGCAAATTTATCCTGATGTTCTTGCCTTGGATTCACAGCTGGCAAATATAACACATCTTCCTATAAAAAGTGAAGACCCCAATGTTAGCATTTACCAACTATTCAATTTATTCCTCCTTCCCCCTTTTTTTGCATTACAAGAGTAAAAGTAAGGAAATGATTGCAGATTCTAACCACATATACTCCCTCTCATCTTAAAAGAAATTACCAGAGAGAGAAATATAGCATGATGACTGCAGGATCCAGAATACACTTTGAGGTAATCCTGCAAAATCTGCTCATAATCCTATCCATCAGTTCTCAGAAATACTAAAATCTCTATGCTCTTCTCTTGGGTAAATAGGCTAAACAAAAAACCTTCTCTTTTTTAAAACCAAGGACTGGACATTCATGTAATATCTGGTAACACACTTTCAAGCTAAAACATAGTATCTTACTGGAAGCTTGTTGCCTAAATTGTGTTTTCTGTGCAAGGACAATCACAAAACCTTGGAGAGAAGAGAACTCCTCGTGTACTGGAGCTCCACACTGATCCCATTTTCCATACTGCACTAATGGATGAAATTAGAAACATGAGAGAAGAAAAGGAGGACCAAAACCATAATGAACTGCAACATTTATAAAACCTCAGACTAAACCGTATACTTCAGAATAATCAATAATGAAGTACCGACTTTCTTTTTTTCAGACTCATTTCTTTGGAGGAAAGTATTTTTTTAAAAAAAAACCCCTTTGTATTAGTTTTTGTAATGGAAAGAAATTTCCAAATCAATATTTTTTTCATTTTACTTTAATAGACTTCATTCTTTACTGCGTTAAAACTCAGAAAATCTTGTGAAATATTATTTTATACCTATCTCTGTTTCATAAATGGAGAGAATAATTTATTTTGCTTACATTAAAAAACAGATGCCACATCTATCTCAAGCACATCAATTATTTAACATGTATCTAGAGGAAAAACTCTATTTCACATTCCCTCACGGTGTGGTAGTTACTGTATGGGAACACATTTCAAAGCAAATGATATTCCTTGCTTCTCTGCAGTCAAAGCGGATTCTCCTTTAGATCGTTTTTGAGGGGAAACACACCAAGGTATCCCAGCTTACTGAACTTTGTCTCTTTTGATAGTGCAGGCAAAGGACTGACAACAGTTAGAGCAGAGAATCTCTCCATGGGAAAATGCTGTTGTTGTCTATGTTCTACCTAAGGGTTGAGCCTGTCTGCTGGCCTTGGGCAGCCGCAAGCAAGAGCAAGACCTTTCCTCAGATATTTAAGGCTGTCAGGAAACATTTAGCTGCCACTGAATGTAATCCCCACCTGACATCAGCCAGTCCCGTGTCACAGTGAGGTTCACGGAGAGCTGGGCCGCACAAGACATGGGGCAACACAAGATGTCCGGCCGCTCGGTCAGGGCACGGCCTGGACAGAGGCCCTCTCATGGTGCCTGCTCCCGTCGAGACCTCCTGTCCTCCCAAGCTCCAGAGGGGCTTCCCGGTGGCTCCTGCTCACAGAATATGGCAGCAGAGCACAGTCCACAGCTATCAGGGCAAGCTCCTTATCAGGGCCGAAGCCCTTGACAAGGAGGGCAGCTGCCCTGGAGACCTAGGCCATCCCACAGCACTCGGCTGCTCCGCACCAAACGGCCAGCCTGGGATCAACCTTCCCCCTTTACTGAAAATCCAAAGTTTCAGGGCATGCCTCCCCGCCCAACATCCTTGTTTCATTAAAAATTAACACATAACTCTACTGAGATCCTCCATCAGTGTAGAATTAAGCTGTGCAACTTTAACAAGAGTCCCATAAGAGTTTTAGAAAGAAGCTTTTTTTTTTTCAATCTAATCAACTGAAATCAAGCATGATTTATAATGCCAGATTGTAATTTAGCAGTATCGTAGAATTACCTCATTACCTCATGCCTCACAGTGCTTACATAAAATCAGTGCAATTATCCTGTTACTGGGTGTTGAAAGAGTATTTTGTGCATGTGACAGCATAATATGCACAGAAAAATATAAAAACTGCGCAGACATATTGGACAGAAGTTTTGTGAAATGATTGTATTTCTATATTATTTCCTACCAGGCATTACAAAGAGGATGAGCTCAATGAACTTGTGTAGTGGTTGAAGACAGACATTGTAATTGTCCCTGACTCCAGACCACCATAAATTTTGCCTCCATTCTTGAAACCCTTGGTGACAAGTCTTTCCAAGCAATACAGTAAATGACCTTACAGCAAAACAAGTCACAATTTGTATCACAGTGATGTTATTTTAACTTAGAAAGTTAAGTTTATCTTCATAGCATATAATTCCAAATACCATTTTCCTCTAGAAGAAAATATTTTTTTAATGCAGAACAATGACCAGAGAAAGTGCAAAGGAGTGTACAGCATGCTTCAGTATTAATGTTAATGAGTTTATAAGAATATTCCGGGAATTTAAAGCTCTGCAGGTTACTGCTTCAGGTACTTTGAAACCTCCTTCTGAGAGCCTGTCCATGCCCCAAATGTTTTACAACATAGAGGAGGAAAGCAAATCTTTTAGAGAAAATGAAGCCAAAACAAGCAGGGATGTGACACAGCAGGATAGCAACAAGGAGCTTTTAAGGCTTGTTATTCCAAGTATATCCCAACGGCTTTTTTCAGGGACCGCAGGCCTAGACAGCAGGCACAGCAAGTGCGTCCTTCCCTAGTTTCAAATAAAAAAGCAACTAATCTGAAAAATTGAAACTTTTTTCATATTATATTATGAAATGTTGTTATTTTATAATGAGTTAAATTGACCATGCTCATTCTTTTGTGGTCACTTTACCAGGATATACTTGCATGTGGCACCTAGTCTGCCTTGTCCTTATGAGGTTTCACACACACATAGGCCTGCACTGATAGCTCTGTAGCTTCTGCTCCTCAAAGCCTTTGCCTCAAGTTTCACCCATTTCTCCCTGCAGGGTAGGGCTGTGTCACATAGTCCTGTTACTGCATCTGGGGTGAAAAAAACACATGAGCACCTTTAGGTAGCAGACTGATTTCAGAGACCCACAAAGAAGCCAGGTCTCCATGTCTTTCTGTGAATCCCATAGCTACCAAAGAAGCATGAGGTTGTATGTGGCTGAATATATTGACTAACTCAGTTTTTAATGTCAGGATTACGACTTTTCTTTTAATGGACAAAAACAATGAAACAAATCTACAGCTGGTTTAAATCAATTAGCTAGCATTAAAAGAAGGAAGGCAGACCAAGTTTATATACGAAAAAATGTTCTAAGCAATGATAAGGAGAGAAAAAACACCATCACATATTTGAGATTGCAGGGGGAAAAAAAATGCATAACCCAGTGCAGTAGAGGCACTTACCAAATGCAAGAGCTCAGTCACAGCAAAGCTCCTGTCTTTTGACTAGGCACAAAAAGCCTTTCAGGAGGAGAACATGAGTTGCTGGACCTCCTCCTTTCACCTCATCCCCTAAGTTGCTCCAAGCGGGAAGGCTTCCTGCTGCTTCCAGCAAAACGGCCCTGCAGGAAGACAAGATGATTTCTAAAAACCTCAGAATGGGCTCCTTAGAGCAGTGATACAATTACTTGAGGGCTTTTTGAAAACCTTTGTGTGCCCCCTTTTCTTTTTTGTCAAAGGTAATGAAATGCACTCACTATACAGTTCAAGAGACAGATTTCAAGAAATGAGCAATTTTATGCCATTGTCAGATAGAAAAATCTTTTCAAGTTCGCATCTAATCTCTCCTAGTGCTGCTGCACAGCTTTAGGTATCACAATCCATTGCTAATGGACTGTCTCCCCCTAATACAGCCACAGTGTCACTCAAAACTGCACGTGCACAAACGGTATCTAAAGTTAAATTCTTTAAATGGCAGGAATTCTCAGATTACTCAGATTTTCCACCTCAGTTCAGTAATCTGACCTTGGTGCAGCCAAAGGATTCACCCAATGTCACGACCAATTTACACCAATATTCAAAAGTTTTTGATTATCTTAAACTGATACTACAGGGCAAGGAAAAGAAATACCTCTAGTAACAAAATGCCCTGTGAGAAATGGGATCCTCACTTAGAAACGCGACAATGTAAATTGTGCAGGAGAAAAGAGTGAGATTCTAACTCGTCTCTAAAAAACAAAAGCAGCCTAAGCAACGGGTACCAAAGGCCAGGTGCCAATTAGAGTCATAAAGCAGGGATTATGGCTGTGAACACTGACGAGATGAACTTCCCTGACTCAGAAAGCCCCTAACATGCAACTGCAAGGTCAGTACATTCTTTGGGAGACAAGTTACTTGAATTTAGGTGTAAAAAAAATTGCATTTTACATTAGATGCCAAAACAAAGTATTTTACATTGCTGATCTGAATGGAAAGACTTTCCCACAAATCTATTTTTAGCAGGCTGAAAACCTGCTAAAAGTTTAACTGGAAATCTGCTCCTGTATTAGGGTGCAAGTCCTCTATCTACAGCACTTTTCCTACAGACTGTAATGTGGTTATTAGCAATGTACAGCAAAAATTACATTTTAAACAATAGCTTGGAATGCTTCAGACTGTCAAAATATTCACTTGCTAAAGGACCTAAATACATTTTCAGCCAGTGGGGTGGAACAGGTCCAAGAAGACATTAGGATATATTTTAATAAAATAATAAAAATAACAATAATAAAATTTGCAGATCAGGAAGCTATCTAAACCACCACAATAACAAATAAAACAAAGTGTCAAATACACTTGTTTTTGACTTTTCTTTTGCTTAAGAAGGCTGTGACATGAAACGTGAGCCCGATGAGGCAGAGAGAAAGCAGCGAGGCACGACCAAAGCCCAGCTGCCCAGCAGGCTCTTCCCTCAGTGACTCAGGCGAGCAGGGTTCTGCCCTGAAGAACATCCCTTTAGTGCCAGGTTCCTTCCACTCAGGCTCTTTTCCTCTGAAGTTCAGGAAGGAAAGAGAGAGAAAAAAAGGATTTTGTTAAAACAACAGTTCATCACCTTGTAGAGGAGACTGTGTACATAATGTAATATATTTGCTTAATGTATTTGTTTAATAGGCTCAGAAATTTAATTGTCTCATATAAAATGAAGTTGAATATACCTCTAGATAAATAAGATATTCTAGAAAAATATTGTGGGTAAAAGAATGATTACAGTTATAAGAGAGGAGTAGTATATACTTCTGCTGCTGTTTTTCAGATGAGATGTTTTCTTTTCTTATGCTTAATAGGCAATAAAAGAATAATGATCAGAACTATATCTATATTTCGTGGCTTTGAAAAACTACATTTTTCCACAGTTGCTTTACATTTATGTGCAAAAGAAAATGTAGCATTTCATTGAGAATTGTGCTAACACAAAGCTGCCAGCATCCCATCCCCGACTGCTAACAAAGTTTCCAAAAATCAATCTGGCATAACAAAATAAAATAAAATAAAACTGTGTGAGAGTAGAACTCTGAAAAAGTTATTCCTTCCTCCTTTCCTTTGATATCTATTTCTAGACAAGAGGACCAATAAACTGTAAGCTTGGGAGTTCAAATCAAGGAGGAAGTGCAGCTACTGCTGTGCCAGATGACCCTTTCAAGAAGCAAGAAATGCTTCCCCATCTGCCTCCTCCCTATGCAGATCAACATCTGCAGCTCTCACTTGCTTGGAAATTGGTTGCTGAAAGGAGCTAGCTCTATTCACTGGGTGTTGACAAGAAGATGATGCTGTCGGGTGCCTCCGTGCTCCTCCAGCTCCACAGCCAGTGCTCCACTCACCCACGCACAGTGAAGCAGCTCCCTTCGTGTTGCTCCAAGGTCCCTAATTCTGCTGTTGCATAGAACAAGACTGCCTGGGTTGTGATTTAATCAGAACTAAATCAACTCTGCACGAAAAAATAAAAAAATCCAAGTTCAGTTGTAATCCTGAATGCAAATGGCACAGTGTGTGCCCAGCTGCTGCCAAATGACCACATTTATAAAGGTATTTAGGCACCTAATAATGCTTGCAGCTGCCAACTGGGACTTGTGAGCAAGTTGGGCAGCTAATGTTCAATGAAAGTCTCTTATCACCTGGCTAAAAGGGCACATTTTTATGGATTGTGAGTCCACTTCTGCAGAACAGATCTTAGGAGCTATATTTCATACATTTGTGTTTAGATGACATTATAAGAAATTTATATTATTCTCAGCTACAATCTTGAGCTTATACTCCATTTAAATTTAGTTCTTATTAGTTTCTAACAGTTTTTATTACGACAAAATTCCAGCATCACAGAGACAAAGCAGCAGAACTGGCTTTTAATTCAGTGAACGAGTTCCACCTCATGAGTCCAGCTCTACCAGGCCCTGGTCTCCCTCTTTCTCTCTCTCTTCCTTTAACATATAGATAACAAGAACTTTTTCCCTCACTACATTCTCCCATTCCATCACTACATTCTCTCATGTAAGGGAATCCTGCTTCTGAAAAGGTGTGGAATAGATTTGCAGGGCTTTCCTGAAAAAAAAATAAGCATAGGCAACTCATTTCTTACACGTCAATCTAGAGAAGACCCCAAGCCCTGTTATCAGTTCTGGGACTCCAGATTGGGTACATAAGGAACATATGTATTGGATACATAAGGATATATTAAACAATGACAACAATTTTTAAAAGACATCTTTTCAAAGGCATTTTTTGGCTTTGGAGGATTTCACAGTATTTCTAATCTCAAAGCAAGGACATAAAACATTTTAATTCTTCTCATTCCACATGGATTTTCCTGCCCAGAGGTAAAATGGCTTGAAACTCAAACTATGGCAAAGCACCTCAACATTTTTGTCCAGTTTCAAGCGTAAATAGTTCCATACTTTTAATAAAGCCTCAGCCCCAAAGGAGACACGAGGCAAATGGAGCAAACACAGCACGGAGAACTCAGGAATGATTCACATTCCCTTCCCCTCTGTGTGCTCCCATGTTTTGCCCTGCTACTGATTACAGCTCTTCTTTGACTGATTACAGCTCATTATTTCCATACCTTTAACACGAGCCATTAAACATAATACAACTTTAACATTTACTAAAGATAAATAATACCTTTGAAAAAGAATGAAATCAATCCTTAAATCAAATTTTTCTGTTGATCATTAATTCCCTCAGGTACTTTACTACACACCCTGGTTCGGTACAAATTCCTGAAGGCCTCTCCAACAGCAAGGAATTATTTCTTAAGTCCTTTTGTTTCCTGATAAACAGACTTGCCTTCACACACCTGAATTTCTTACCACGATAATGATGCAGAAATCTGCATCCTTCCCTGCCTATGGTGTGCTTAAAAACAGCAACAAAAGCCGTCAGCAAGCAAATCTCCTGAAACCTATTAAGTTTGTGGATATTTGAATAGTTACCTTTCTAATGTGATGATCTGTTTGAGAAGTCCAGTATTTTTCTCTTCTACCACAAGATATTTTGGAAAAGAAAATGCTTTAGAAGAGCAGCTTTGTGTTTTGCATTGCAAGTAGTTTATAGGCAAATAGGATCCATGCTAAAAAACAGCCCTAAGTTTGGCCAGGACACTTCAGTGGTTAGTGCCATGCTGTACAGCAATGATCTGACAAAGAAGAAATCGGATGTGATAGATGTATGAATGTATGTATTTTTTCTTAACTAAATGATACTCAATACAATTATAATCCAGCCATACAGATAAAATGACTGATAAGGGATCTCTCTAGGTAAATTATCAACAGCATCAATGTTTTGTATTGTGTAAGCACATTCTTTCTCCTTTCAGACAATACATTCCCTGCTTATTTTTCATCTGTATACAGAGTGGTAGTACTGGAACATTTTAATTAAGTCTTGCATATATTGGAAACATCGTTACAGCTGTAAATCAGCATAATTCTGTGCACTTCAACCCTTTCACTATTTGACAAACTCTCAGAGCAGAACTGTAGCCCCACCATAATGCAGTTTATTAGCCTGGCTGATAACCTGTGCCGAGCAGAACGGGATTTGCAAACCCTGCATTAAACATGTAAACGTTAATCCCCTCCTGCCAATTCGTGCTCTGCTGGTCCTTAGTGGAAAATGCTGGCCCTCAGTGGAAAATGCTGCAGGTCACTAAGCACGGAAAAGCGGTCTTATCCAGCCTAAAACACAGAGTTTGTTATTTCCACAGATAACTGTCCTAATGAGAAAACCTCTTGGGGAACAGTGAAATGCTCCAACAATCAATTACTGATAAAGCTTATCTCACCCAAACGACCAAATACATCAACATGAAGCATACAGCTCATGTTTTAACATTGTCCTACTCTACTAAATGCTCTCGTTAGTGTAGTACTGTGCTTACTACTTCAATCCGCTTTTGTAGCTGTCTATTTATTGGGGTGGATGACCCCAATATCGTAAGAAATTTTCAGGCAGAATTTTCACAATTTGGCCAATCAGGATGTGATTAAAAAGAAGTACAAAGTGGAAATACCAAGTGGGAAGCAGCATCTGCAGCCACTGAAGTGAAACAAAAGTCGAACTATGGATCTATTCAAGAAAGCTGCCAGGAAGGAGCAAAACCCCTAAACCAGCATTAATATATTTATGATAAGAAAAAAATAAAAAATTCCACCTTCTCTCCCTGTTCTCCAGACAGCTTGATAATAGATGCTGGGCACCAAAGGGCAGCTCCTACCTGAAGGGGTATTTTCTTATTTAAGGTCTGCCGAACTGCACACAAAGCAAGAACAAAAATGAGGGGCGGAATTTCTGACCAAAGACACAAATCATGATTCAACTAGTTAGCAACTGGCTTCATGATTGCCCTTGTTTTGACAAGCTATGAGAGTTTAATTGAAAGTCTTTAAACAAATTAGCTGCCAAAATCACTGGAAAAAAAAGTATTTTAGCTAGATGTCACTACATTCACAAAAGTGAGAGAGAGGGAATAACGCACTGAGGTGTTAACACTCTGTTACAAACCTAGAATGTCAAGGAAAAAAGAAAAGAACAACAAAACAAAACAAAAAAGCAACCACAGCAGAGCAAATTAAGTTTAGAAGATCTCCTATAGTCTTTAGGCAATTTCTGCTACTGGAGATATAAAACAGTTCTGCAAGTCTACGAAAAGACAAGAGACTTTCCTATAGATTTTTTCTTCAATGCATTCTGATACAGAAGAAAAGGTGCAGAGCCATCTAATGTGAAGTAAAGCATCTGGAGGTGATCTCTCCGTTTTGGACAGCAACATAATCCACAGTGCTAAAAACCAGGGATGGCAATGAAAGAACCTGAACTAAACAAATGCTAAGAATAAAATGAAAAATACAGGTCAATTATGAGCCCAAATCAATGACTGCAACAAAAAAAAAAAAAAAACAAAACCAAAAGAGAGCGAGAGAGAAGGTGCACTGCTGCAATTAATTCTTTAAAAATGCATTGATTATAGATAGGGAGAAAGCACGTACTGGAAAACACGTATGTGCCAGACCAGTGGGCTCGGAGTTCCCCTTGCCAGAGGTTCCTGCAGCCAAGGCCACTTTCTGCGGAGAGAAACAGAGGGAGCCGCAAGTTGCTCAAGACCATGAAGGTGCCAAGGGCAGGGAAGGAAGGAGGAGAGCGCGGCGGCTATCACAGGCAGAGCAGGTAGGAGGCTTCCTGCCTACCACCACACAAATCCATGTATCCCAGCTCATACCCAAGTCTGGGGAAGGCTCCCAGTGCTGCAGAACAACACGCAGTTCTGTGTTTCAATAAAGCAAAGCTGGTAGGGGCTGCTGTAGGTGCCATTTAAACACTGCCCTTGTGACAATGCATCTGGAAAAGACAACATGGGGCCCATTAAAAAAAACATAAAACATATGAGAGACAAAAACATAAAGGTGACTGCTGGGCTCTAAGTCTATAACCGTTGTTCCATGTGAACATTGGCCCCCATGTCCTTCAGATATTTACAGATATGGTGAATTTAAATGTCCCATCAGCCTCTGTCTTTGCATTGCAGCATCCCAAAGACAATACCCACGTTCAGTTCCTGGAAACATGGAATAAGTCACCTTCCATATTCTGAGATGTATGAAGTGGTGCCTCCCTCTTGTGCAGCTCCCTGGTGCAAGAGCTGCCGTTGAGAAACAGCTCCATGTGGAGCTGAATGACTCTTAGGTTACAAATTATTCTGTGCTTATAAATGCAACAAGGATCAACTGCGTGGTGCCTTTTACTGCCAGGTCTTTGTGTTTGGTTTTCAAATACTCATTTTGCCACAAAGGAAACACCGACTTAGAACAAAAACTAATTTAAAATCTGAGCAGGAGAAATGACGAGCACCTGCAATGAGCTGTGAAACTCAGCTCACCCCTGGATCACACACACGACGCATTTCTGGCAGCTAGAAATGGGCAGGCAGCATCTCAAACGGTCCTCCGAAATACACTTCCTAAAATTCCTCACTTCAATCCTTTCAATGTTTCTTTTCCCAGATCTCCCAGGCCATGTTGGATTTGGTCTGCTATCTTCTGCATCACACGAAGTAGGTCAGGAATCTGAGCTGCTTGCACTTAGACAACATTTACACAGCCTAATGCACAACAATTTTGTATATCCTTGAGGTGGTTCAATTCTCATGGTAGAGATGAGAAGAGGAAACTCATGAAAAGGAGGCGGTCACGTCTCAAAGTAGAATTAAATGTATTTTCTATTGGAGCTGGTAAGAACATATTCGGCCTGACCGTATTTAAGGAATGCCAAACAGGATTCGTGTGCATTCTGGCCTCTGTCTCACCAAGTGTTCAAAGTGAGCCAGGTCGGGTGCCCCTGCAGCCCCTGGAATTGCCATCATTGCTTCTCCTTCTCATAGATAGGGAGATTCTTGAAGCCTTCCTTTTTTGGCTTCTGTAAGTTTTTCCTTTGCACCATCTCTGCCTTCCTCTATCACACCTCATCTTTGCTTTTCAGAGACATGAGGTCCTTGCTCCTCAACTCACAACTACCTCTGGGCCATAGTACAAAAGCAAACAAATTTTGATCTATCTGTAAGTGTCTACTTGCAATTTTGAAGTTATTCTGACATGGAAGTATTTTGGTAAATATTAGGTAAACTACCTAGTTAACTGGTAAACTCAGCACATTAGGTAGGTGATACATTTAACCGGTATTGCAGTACTGCATTATTGCATTTTGCACAACCTCAGTGGCCGTTCTGGATGCCAAAAAACTCTGACATTCAAGTCCTATGCCTTTGAAATTGTTAGATTCTTATTGGAAAAATTCTGAGTTTAAAATGAAATAAAAGTGCCAGTTGTGAGACACTTAAAAGGTTGTGAGCTTTTAATTTTGCCAGTATCCATCGGCCTGCAGGATATAAATGGGAGTAGCAGAGCATGGATTATAAATGCTCCAGCAGAAATTTTCTAGCACTGCAGTGCAGAAACCCCCCTAGAACAAGTTAAATCCCATTTTATGCAATGTCTCCTGCAATTATCAAACTATCACTTTCCAATTCAAGCCTTTCAAATAACTACATGTCAATATGGGATTCCTTACACAAGCTTTTGTATTTTCCTATTGCAAGACAAAGAAAAAAACATGAAAAGATTTTGCTGATATCCACAGACAGTCATTAATCTGCAAGTCCAATGAAATGTTTTCAAGAAAATTAATTCACTATCATCTGTCATTCACTAACTCAGCGGAATTTGCACCCTACTGCACTGGCACTGTTAATTATAAATCAAAACATCCTTCATGACAGTATCTCACATTTTAGAAGCTCGTGGTGTTTTACAAGCAGCGGTTCCATTGAATGCATTATATTATGGGAATAATGCAAATGATCAAGTTGCAAAGATCTCTATACCAACCTTGGCAGGTAGAAAACAAGTTATTTTTACCTGGCCATGTCGCTGCTTTTCTGTAATCACTTTCTAATAATTCAAAGTCTTCTAGCTTTCAGAATTGCCTATCTGCAGTGTACGGGATCAGCCTACTGCCTCTAGCAGAAATGTGATAAAAGTTTCTTTACAGGTCCTTTTAAACACTTGTTTATTCACTTCTATGACTAACAAAAGTCTGAAAAAAAATCCACACAGTGCTAATATTTCTGAAAATTTTCTAATTGTTTCTAAACATTTGTCTTTAAGACAGTGGTAATTGCCATTTAAACAAGGTAGTTGTTTTAAATTTGTAATGGATAGAAGAAGTTTCCATTCCCGTCATTAATTTATGTCTCTTGGTCATTATGTCCTGATTTTTTCCTTTTTAAGTCACTACTATTTCAAGTTTAAATTCCAGCTTGCAAACTTCATTGTTCAACACTGCTCTAATCTAGATTGTTTCTTGTCTTCACTTTATTTCAACACATGGAAATTTAGCAAAGCGCTTTGAAAAGCCCTTTTACTTTGTAATAGAAGTTATGACTGATTTTAGAGAACCTTCCCCCATGGACAAATAAAGAAACAAAAAAGTTAAATCCAGACTAAAAGCACCACACTAACAGCAACTTTGTAACCTGGGGGAATCAATACAAAGCGATTACAGACTGCTGAGAGAAATTTTTCAATATTTGAAAAAAAAATGGTAAGAAGGGCAATTTGTTACTCTATGTCAAACGACATATAAACTCTGTTTTATGACCTTTGTTTATAATATTTTGTGTAAAGAAAAAAATTGATCACATTTGGCAAAAAAACAAAAAAGGGAGTGGATTCTCATTTTGTCAGCATTTCTAGAAAATGAAGCCACGTGTCTTAGTTTAAGTATATTAGATGAAAAATGATCCATACCATTTTTTTTTAATTAACACTGAAGGTACTTCTGCATTTAAAATTTGAAGCATCAATATGTATCTCTAGGGACATTTCATAATGCAATTCATGAATGGATTTAAGGATTCTTCCATCCTTTTCACTCCTCTGCAATTTCCAAACCAAGTCACATCCTCCAAGATTTCAAAAGAATGCAAATATTTCAAAAAAAAAAACCTACAGTTTGGCACAGAATTGTCATCCACTGCCTGGGGCCATGATCTGGTCTGCAGGAGCAGTGTCAGTGAGGAGTCCAACTCCCTTCTTCCCTTGTTAGAAAGGGATTCAGCCTAGAAGTAGGAATCTCGCAAATGTTGAGGACAGATGAGGATTAAGCCTAGAAGTAGGAATATCGTTACTGTGGAACATACATGGGGATTTAGCCAAGAAGTAGGAATCTCGTTACTGTTGAGGATACACAGGGATTCAGCCTAGAAGCAGCAATCTTATTACTGTTGAGAATACATCTCTTCTGCAGAAGAGTCCCCCTCATGACAGCACCAGGGGTTTGCCTTTGCCCCATCACCTCGTGTAGCTTCTG
The DNA here is from genome assembly GCA_032353885.1 of Nothura maculosa. NCBI lineage: Eukaryota > Metazoa > Chordata > Aves > Tinamiformes > Tinamidae > Nothura > Nothura maculosa. The sequence continues at coordinate 183,878 of JAUBOD010000249.1, read as the reverse complement.
GCCTCTGAATTCCTCACACTACCCTGGAGTCATTGCTGACTTTAACCCTGATCACTGCTATGAAAATATGCAGGTGACTGAAGGGATTGTTAGCACGGATTTTAATTTTTTCCAAACTGACTAGCTGCTGTTAAACTAAATAATATCTTGCTATCACTGAACCCTGTATTTGGTGGCCACTGAAATGCAACAGCAATTTCAACCTCAATCATCATAGCCACAAAATTACAAGCAATCAGAAAACAGGTGGGCGACAACTACAAAAAGAACTGATTAACACAAGCTTTTACAAGGTCTTTACTAGGAATAGAAACTGATAAACCAATGTCTACAGGTGTATGGTCAGGTCTACCTCTGACCTCTGTAATTTCATTACCAACAGCACTGCTGGGAGGTGAGAAGATTTTGCTCATTTTAGCCCCAGGACCAAACACTCGGGTTGCAAACTTAGCCCTAACATTTAAAATACTCTTTCAATTCTATTGATTAATAGTCATTAGAAACGCTTCCCCAGTGATCCAATATAACAAATTCCTGATATGATTTTTCTGTCTACTGCAGATGAAGAAAGCAGATTCCTGTCACAATTCTCTAAAGTGATACATTTGCATAGGCAGCAAATCTCATTAATTTTCATTTTCACGATTCAGGACTGACATTTTTCCCTTCACTAGTTAAATAAATTCTTTCCACAGGATTTCAAAGGCTGCTTTTAGCCCAGTTTTTGTCAGCACATTAAAGGTTTTCTAGTGTTTGAGGTTGACAAGTATGAGTACTCAGAAGTTTACATTGCAATCAGGCTCTTCTTAACAAAAAGTTTGAAATAAAAGCTCAGAATGACTAACCATAATTTTTATCACCAGGCTGATATCATTTGATACCATGGCCTGGGGGGTTTTGTATTTTTTTAATCAGTGGAATACTTTATCAAATTCACCCTTGAACATTTAACTAGTAGTTGGACCTCTTCATATACTAACAATATGGAATCATTAGGAAAAACTGCAGGAAGACCTATATAAAGTCAAAATGAAGCTATACAAGCATGAAGTATTTATTGTGGTTATCTGCAGGTCACATTGAAGACATAATTCATTTCCTGATCTGCGATTAACTAACATTTGCTCTTCACGTGTGTTTCCAGCTTTACCAAGCTCCTTGTTTTCCAAGAGCTGGCTCTCAGCAGCAGCACCACAGACCCATTTTCAGATGGCCTAGGCCTCAGGTCCAACACCATCAGCCTGGTAACAGAGAGAGGTATTTGGACTACAATACATGCACATTTCCCTGAACAATTAATTTCAGATTTTCTTGTTCTTTCAGTGATCTCCTTATTTGCTTTATTAAATATGTATTATTCCTCCAAATACCTGCATAAAATCAGACTTGGCCTAAGCATAAGAACATTAAGAAGCAGCTGTTTAGTTATTATCCTTAGGAATTAGCCTGTGTCTAATTTGACTGAAAGCTTTGTAAGTCTGCAATTTCTTAACAGATAAAACTTTTCAGAGGTACCCAGTATAACTTCTGGGCAGGTTTCAGGATTCACAGAAATACAATGTCTACTTGGTGCGCTCCAGAAGCAAACCCAAACCCCACACAGCTCTCTCTGTAATAACACCACTATAATAAGCAGTTTGTACCCAATGAAGCCATCCGTCCCCATCAAAGCTCAAAAAAAAATCTGAAAATAATTGCTGAATTTTATATCCTATCTGTTGCATGGGAGAGTTCCACCACTTCCATAAACCTGTAACATTTCTCCTCCTTCTCCTTGGCTGCTCAACAGAAATGGGAATTCTGCATGCAATATAATACTGAAAAAGCACCTGAAAGTAATTTGCAGTCTCACAGGTTTTTTAATTTCTTACACTAAGAAAGAGGTATAGAATTTCAATAACAAACAAGACCAGAGAATAATAAATACTCTAAAAATTAAATAATGCCCAAGTACACTAAGATAAGATTGAATAGTCACTTAAAATTGCTCATGTAAAAGCCATCCACCTTGTTCTTTACATAGCCCTACAGAGGAGAGAGTTAAGCAGTTTTGGAGTGCGAGTGTAATGGTGTTAGAAATGTAAGAAACGTCCCACTGAGTCAGACTCTGCAGACTTCTGCCCAATATCTAAAGGAATTTTTTAAAAAAATGGGGAGGAGAGGAGCGGTCATGCTTTGAACTTGTAATTTCTTGTATTATTTGACTGTAAAATATTTTGAATAACAGCAGGAATATCAAAGTTAGCATCAAAGAGGGCACAACAGTCTCTAAGAAAGTTGTTTTTGGTGTGTTAACTACCTTGGGTGAATCTGTCTCTGCTCAGGGAGAGAACCAACACACATCATTTATTGCTCCTTCTCTGCACTTCCTCCTCCTCAGCATCCAGGGACCTGTGATTTCTCCAGTGAACTCACAAGTACAGCTGCCCACAGCTTATCACACTTTGGTAAGTCTTCTAAATCAAAAGGCCATGCTCTGAATTAAGTATGAATAGCAAAGAATTCCCTGTCACTCGTTCTTACAGAGCGGACTGAGCCAGTGAGCTTCCTCATTTGCCAAAAGAGGTTTTAATGTAAAACCTTGGAGACAGTATGAAATAAGTATTTCTTATTTCCAGCCAGCTTCTTCTCTGGATTTCTCCTGGGATTTAGAGCAGGCTGTGAAAGCCAGCTACTCTAATTAGCACAGCAAACTACAGTTTTGCTTACAAAAAGAAACAAATTAAAACTTTATTCTTTCATTTCTCAGTAAACTGTATTCCCTGAACAAAAGAAATCCTCCTAACAAAGGCATGGAGGTAGTGTATGTTTCATAGAGCTTTAGGTTCAAAAAGACAGGAAAAGCTTTGATAAGTTTTCTTAAGAACTCAAATTACTTTTCCATTAATTTTCGCAAATCTCGAAGCAGATAGTAACTCAGAACTCATTGAAACACATTACAAATTGCACCAGAGACTTGGAAACCTAAAACAAATGATCAGTGACAATGGAGGGAAACCCTTCTGCAAGCTCACTGGTATCATTAGGTCTGTACAAATACCCGGAGCTCTGAGATCTTGAATGAAGTCACGGGATGCCACAGAAAGGAAATGAATTGACTATTTTGTCAGGGATTGAAGAAATCAGAATGACAAAGTGGGTACAGCTCCTTCCACGCCTGTCAACATATTTCTGTTTAGATCAGTAAGAATAGTCATGTATAACGTATTCCTCAAGTTAGCTTAGTCCAGTTTGGGTTTTGTTTGGTAGCTTCTTCTCCCTTCTTTCAGATGCTGGCTCCTGACACACGGCGATGTTTTTAATGAATCAGAACTTGTAAGTTGTCAATTACAATATTTACATACAGGTCAATATTACATTTTAAAAGTTGCACCGAATCCATTTTGCCTCTACTCGTTTCCAACTAATTAATTCTCAGTGAAACCACACTCATTCTGAAATTCAGCGTTAATGTGTTACTGGTCACACAGTTTTTGGTATGCAGCCGTCCTATTCTCACCTCTTCACATACATTCCAAAGACTAAAGAAACGGTGACATTCAGAGGGGATGCAGAAAGGCAGACTTCAACCTCAAGGACACAAATTCCCAGAACTACTCCCACCAAATGAAGGCAGAAAGACTGAGATATTTTATCACCATACTGGAACAGCAGTGACTCGTAATAACTATATGTTTACTGGGCGGACAGGGGTCATTTCCCATCATCTTCTTAACAAGATTAAAGGTAATTAGTATATCATATTCATTACCAAAAAAAAAAAAATCATTTTCCAACCTAATGCCGGTATAACGGGCTTTTTCATTAGAAAGTCATCTGGACGTAGTCGTTAAATGAAGCCTGTAAGACAAGGACATATGAAACATTTGGCTGAAGGTCATGACCTGCCAAAACCAAGAAGCAGCCAAAGTCCCTTTTCAGATCCAGCTTTCCTCCGCACATTGTCTTCATAGGAGGTGTCAGCCCTCACTCCGCCTGCAGCCACAAGGAGGAGGCGGGAAGGCAGCAGGACGAGAGCAGGGCCAGCCACCATGGGCCGCCATGGCCTCCTCACAGCACATGCCCTCCCGCCCTGAAAACCCAGCAGATACTAATGGCTCTAACTGTCAGTTAACACCGGCCTGTCGCGCACGGCAGCCTCACGCCACCAAGAACGATCCCTTCTTGGAGCACTAACTTGGGATGAAGGAGCCTCACGTCACTGCTTCCATGGCTTCTTCATCCTCCACATTAGGTTTCTCACTGAGCAATCCCAAGCCTCTTCTCCTAGATAAAACATGAGTAGACTTGGACTAATCTAGCTACTTATTCCACCAGTTCTATGTCAGATTGAAGCTCATCACTAGACTGGGTATTTTATTAGCTTTGTAGCTGCTACCGCACTGATAAGGCCAGTAGGGAGGCCATTTAAATTGAAGTGCTTATGAAGAGACGATTACTTCAAACACAATTATGATGTAGTTCACCTATAAAACAAATAGCATGTAAAAACAGCATGAGGAGCCTTCAGTGGAAAGGCAGGGTCTTATTTAACACCCACAATTGAATGAATGACACAACATGTCAGCTGCCATTCTTGGTAATGACCTTCACATTATCTAATAAATAACTTGTAAATGGAGGAGGAAGATTGTTACCAAATTCAAAAGCAATTCCAGGCCTTCACTGAATAATCCCCACTGGGATTAGTGGAAGCAAGGGTAGATTGAGCCCGCTGTACCTTGCTGCTTTTAGTAAGATTATAATGTGAAAAATCAGGGTAATTTTAGACCAATTGTAAAGCCTTCAAGACATGTACTAGAAACAAATCTCAGCCAGGCGCATGAGGACACTTAAAAATTTCTCCATGTGGGGGTAAAGAGTGGAGAAGAAAGAACAAATCTACCTGGGAAACATTACTGACATTTAACAGTCCATATGACCAACAGGTATTTCCACATGTAAGGAAAATGAGTGAGAATTGAGGTGGTAATTATTTGCTAAATCCCACCCTGTAACAATGGGTACTACTACAAGAACAATGCTTAAGTTATGAATTTGTGATTCTCTTAGCTCCTTGGCTTACACTCTTATTGTCTTCTTTTCTTCTAATAAATATAGATGGTATTAACTGGGTGAAATGAAAAAAATCCCTTTGCACTTTTCTAAACAAATATAAGACATGATCCTTATTTAAAATAAACAAACAACAACTCCTCCCACACACACAAACACAAAACCACACAATACATCAAACAGAAACAACATGATAAGAATTCCAGTAGCTGGATCCTTCTTTTTTAGTCATGCCTCTATTTCTCATTAATTTTCATATTACAAAAAACATATGGCATACTCCCAAGTCTTTATTTTTAGTTGACCAATTCTGATCTTTTTAGCCACCTGAGCTTGACCTAAACTCCCCTGAAATCAATAGTAATCTGTCCAGCCACTTGCATTGAAGCTTAATATTGACTATTTTATTCAGCTATAGTTAAAATGTTAATACATGACTTATGGGGAAACTCTGGGGAAACTGCAGGCTTAACTCTAGTGATTTGTGAAATTCAATGTTTTTAAATGCAGCTTGTTCTGTTGATAGGATTTGATGAGACCCTATTACACAGCAGCTAATAGAGTACTAGAAATTGCAACTTTCTCATTTCCTTATTGATTTCTCGCTTTCAAGAAAGTGTTCTGAAGTATTTTGGATTTCCATATTTGTTAAGTCAATTACCAGCTACTTCTTTCTTGTTCTGTATTTTAAAGGAGTAACATGAAGTGGAGGCGGGGAGAAATCAAGGAACTACTTGGGTTTTGTCCTTTCTTTTAAAACATAACACTCCTGATACAAAAGACTTAGCCAATGCCAGCAAGAGTATGACCAAGGTCTGAGCAAAATTTCCAATCACTATAGGCAGAGCATACTGTATATGCTTCATTTTATACACACACATATATAAACACCCTCCGCTTTATCTCAAGATCCATCAGTCAAAATATTGACATCCAATTTTATGCAGCACTGATACTACACAAGTGGTATATACTGCTAATTTCTATAGAGGTAAAATAGTACCAGTCAAAGTGATTATAGAATCTATTTTTCCCATTTTAATTACTAAACCTTTGTACCCATTTAATTTCTCTTAAAAATCTGTTTGCTGTTTCATGTGGAAAAAACATGAAAACAAATGTACTTCAAGGAAGACTTAAATAAAATGGCAGCACGTAATGTTTTGTCAATTACAATAAACAGTTTTAAGACTAGAAATAGATTTTTAAGACACCAGGGTTAAATTTTACATTTAATGATGAATGTTGAATTCTGGACTTTTCCTACTGTGGTAGCTATGGCAGCAGGCTCCTTACAAAGAAGCTTTTATCTTCAGCTGACTTATGACATATGCTTTGTCATCCAGCAAAAATTACTCTGAAGTATAGTTCTCATGATACCCACAAAAATGGAGGCTTTTAAAAGAAAATGAAGAATATAACATCTAAGAAAATTGTCAAAATACTTCATGTATTATACACATTCAATATATATATTCTGCAATTAAGACCTTGCTTTTATGTGTAATCAATATCCTCTAACTTCTCCACAGATATTCTGAATAGACTTTTAATCTCAACCTACAATGATTTTTTTCGTACGTTATTTCATAATTTATTACACTTACCATCCATCTGTCATCTTATTTTTGACTTATCATCAATTACATTCCAAAACAAATACTTATGAGACTCCATTTTTTGTATTGACAAGCCTAATGCATCTTCCCATGGGAAGCAATTTGGGATGCAGTGCAGGATTGCATGTAGCCCCCACGAGAGAGCCTGTTGCTGCCTGCAGAGACACTTCGATGCTCGGCCAGCTTTCTGCTGGGTCTGCCTGGGTACAAGTTGAAACCCAGGCAGTTCCATCCGCATGTGGGGAAGAACCTCTTCACTGTGAGGGTGCCAGAGCCCTGGCACAGGCTGCCCAGGGAGACTGGGGAGTCTCCTTCTCTGGAGATCTTCCCAACCCACCTGGATGCAATTGGATGCCCTGTGCTCTGGGTGTCCCTGCTGGAACAGGGGGTTGGACTGGATGATCTCTAGAGGTCCCTTCCAGCCTCAACCATTGTGTGATTCTGTTGGTCGATGTCTGTGCAGCTACAGCAATGAGGATGACAGAACAAACTAATCAACAGGAAACAAGCACTATTCTCTTCTTTAACTAACAGTATTAAACAGAAGATAGAGAGATTTCCTCTATAATTCTTCCAAGATGACAAATCAAATGCTTTGTGTGGAAGCAGACAGGATGGCATAGAAGCAGTTATACATGAATGAGGTGTAAAAGTCACACAAGATAAAGCTGCATTCAACTTGGTATTGCAGAGAGGCATTGGAAACATCAAATTATATTCACTTCAGTGTTATCTCCTAAGCTTGGCTCTTATTCCAAGTAATACTGACAATATTTTGATAATTCAAAGATCTTGCACAGTGTTTCCAGAACTAAGGCTGGTTTAGACAACCTCTAGATCGTTTGTGTTTTAGGCTAAAATTTTGTTGATTTTTAACATCGCTGTCATTTCTTTTAGATGTTACCTGTCATTCTTTTAGATGTTACCTAATTGTGACAACTTGAAAAGATTCTCTGGCGCTTGGGGAGTGAGCTCTGCCACCACTGGAGTCTGAACTCTGCCTGAACACGAGCCATTTCCTGCTTGGGGGAAAAGAAGATAAACTCTGCTTTACTTTCTCCCTCTAATTCTGCCACAGCTATTGCAATAGCACATCAAGAGCAAAGGAATGAGAGGAATGAGAGAGGAACGATAATGCTTTTCCCAATCACATGCATGCACTAGAAAGCGTGGAGTAGTCAAACCGACCAAAACAAGGCAAAATATAAAAACCCCCACTATTATTACACAGGTTGGGCAGATGAGCTACAGCCTCCCATTTTGAAACACTGGCTGAGAGTGACAAAACTGTGTTTTCACAACACAGAAAAGCATCATCTATCACAACATTCACAAGGGATTTCCTGTCACAGGGCCGCTGCTTTACTCCCCACTCCAGAACAAAAGATGCTGCTGCCTGGAAGCTGAAGCTAGTGTTGGGGAGACAGAGAAAGGAAGCAGGTCCAGAAGCAGGCAAATAGGCACACATTTTAAGATAACGTGGTCTGCTTGGCTTCTTTGCTGTCTCTTCAGTGTCAAAGTTTATTTCCAACCTCTGATGACAAGCTTTCTTTGTGGCAGCACCACTGTGCTGTTACTTCTTGTGGGCAGCTGATAGGAATTTTCATTGAAGAACTATCTAAACAGCAAGACATCTCCTCCTATATTAAAAAACATGACCTTACATGACAAGTAACTCTAATCACATTTGTTAATTTGACTTCAGAGCTGAACAAAAAGATATTTATGATAAACTCTGCAATGCCAAACAGGCATTACAATATATCATTAGTGTAATAAAGCTGGTACCATTGAAGTGGTGTAAGCTCTTTGGCAGGAATGCTGAGCTTTCCAAACAGCAGCAGCTTCTGTCCTTTGCAATGTGCATCTAACCAGTAATTTGTGGGCTTGATGTTTTCCTGACAGCTGCTGTATGGACAGAAGATCAAAAACTGTAGGTGCAAACAGTGTAAGATTTGTTAGAAAGGAGAATCTGGCAAGAGCATCTCTGCAGAAGGAAAGTTAACAGCTTACATGGCAATTTATGTTTATACTGTAAATCTTGCTAAATCCGCATGCGTGCATTAGAAAAACA
>JAUBOD010000249.1:117512-131486 GCA_032353885.1 Nothura maculosa | reverse complement strand
TGGGCATCCAACAAAACTATTCATGTAGCGTGGAGAAACAAGAAAAAAAGGTGAGTGATGACCACAGGGAAAAGAAACAACAATATAAGAAGAATGCTTACTAAAACTGGCCTTTTATGATTATGAAATTAGGATTGCAAATGAAATATTCTTTCACAAAAGGGCTGATTCTTTTCTCAAGCAATTCTTTCACTAACAAATCCACTGAAAAAAAAAGAGAAAAAAAGAAAAAATCAATCACGATTTGAATCCATTCTTTTCAATCTAAGCATGTTATTCATGAAGCAGCAGATTGTGCAGAGGACTTGATGTGCAGAGTTGTGGAAGTTCCCCACATCCTTCTGAGCTCCTCGGTACTTGTTCAGCTCCGTCTATGGAAAGCACTGAGATACATCCTGAATGCTGACAAAATTCAAAGCAAGGCAAATATCATATTTCTAAACCCCAAAGGCAAGATAAGAACTTTCAGGTGATGAAATAGTAATCCATAGCTAATGCCAAATAGGAGATTACATTGCATGTTTAAATTTAATTTAAAGGGAAAAAAAATCTGATTTTGTTGTGAATTGTAAAGGTTCAATTGCACTAAAACCATCTGTGCCAGTCTTACAGATTTTTTTTCATGTGAAATCACTCTGCTTAGTAAAACTAAGCGTCCAGTGTCCCCCACCACAAAAGCAAAAACAAAAACAAACCAATCCACAAGCACCAGTATCTCATTGCTGCACATGATTACCATAATGCAAGACATGGACAGAAGCAAAACTAGATCTGTACAAGAACGCAGAAGACAGAAGCTTCTTAACCCAGGTAATTAATGAATGATTTGAAAACACTCTTTTAAAAACACAAGCAAATAAAATATTGAATGCTAATAACTGTAAGCTCCAAGGTAGATTCTGGTTTCTTGCAGGGATCTGAAAGCATTCACATACATGAGTACTGAGGCGAGAGGCTTGAAAGCTGCTTGAGGAATACACTGACTTGGGAATAAATTCAGCTCCAAACAGAAAGATGCCTTCATCTCCCCAGAGTCAGAAGGCAGCGCGGACCAAGGGATTCTTGCTGACATCCCTCATTGTCTCCATTCTCTCATTCTCTCTTGCACATGGCAGAATCATTAAATCACACTTCATGGCAGATCATTCACATGCAGCTTCTAGGAAGAGCTGTGAAGAGCAGCACTTCGTGCCAGCGCTTAAGCATGGTCACAATGCACACAGATATCTTAAGCCTGGCCAGATGACTTAGGATAACAGGATAAGGCAGGCAGCAGGGTCGAGGTCACAGCCGGGAAGGACTTCCTAATCAGGAAGGTCCTTTCATTTATGGTACAGCACTTGAAGCTGAGGGATAGCTCAAGATGCAGCATGGGCAGCAGATGCCTGGGGCAGTAGAACCACCTCGGTGCCAACGCTCGCAGAGCCTTGGCCTGATGCGGGGCCTTAGCAATACAAATCCTTATTTTCTATAAATGGCATATACAATATATGTATATTTTATATATACCTATATTTCTGTAAATGATATATGAACTTTATGTTTGTTCCACATGCTGACTTGCCTGCTTCCATTCATTCACGTGAACCGCACAGTCACAACCAACTCAGAGCACTGAGATGTCATTCAGTTAGTTCATGGAATGACACTGATATATGTGGAAGGCAGATGTTTTCTGCCATTATTACTAATTTCTCCAAGCCAAAGACTAGTACCACCAAGAGTTTTACGTCCTTCTTTGCTTAGAGTCCCTTTCCAGAAAACTGCTTTCCAGAAAACACTCAGAGAAATGCCTACAGTATTTTTCTTACCATACTCTCAGCTCTGGAGAGTTTGTAAATATAGTCCTCACATCCCTAGACACTTATTGTAGCTTAGTATTCAACACTGTTTTATTTCTTGTTGCAGAGGATCATATGGACACCACTACAATTTCTGAGCACAATCAGTCTTAGACTGATACACTCAACTCACATTATTTATAAAGTGAGTCAGTTCTGGTTAATGGAAAGGAAGATTATGTGACAGAAACCAAAATATTTTACAGGTGAGGTGTACAAGAATCAATGAGTCACTTAGCTTTTATAGTCAATGTGGTCACAATAGCAGATGACCTTGTCCTTTTCACATCCCAAGGGTCACAAGTGAGCACTTCTTAACATTTTTCTTCCTTAATCTTCCAGCTCACAATCCTGCCATCCCAGTTTTTATGGCTTAGCTTGCCGGTTACAGCAGGGAGATTACAATGAGTGATGTAGGTGCTCAAGATCAATATGCCTGTAAGGAGGTGGAATTCATATTGATTTTCAGTCATGCAGCACATATGCCCTTCTTGTCATAATCCTTTTGCTGTAAACAGAGGCCCTGCTCTGGCTTGCTGGATTTCTTTCTCATTACGGCTTTAGTGGCTGCTCTGTCTTGTTGCTCCTGCAATCCCCCCTCATTTTAGGAAATGAATACCATTTTAGGAGTAATCTGGTCTCCCAAGTTTAAAAAATAACAAAATAGTCATGGTAATAAATAAGAAAAATGTAATAGTAACAACGGTTGGCTTTTGATGTGATATTGAAGCAGCAGCAAAAAAAAAGACGTTATTTGCAGTTGCAAAACACACTCCTATCCAAGAGATCCCTGGCCCAAGCTAACCCCTTCTCAGCACAAGTATGCACAAGTATCCCTACTATGCACAAGTATTACGAGAGGTTGGATCTTGGAATCCCACTGCCTTCCCTTTTTAATTATATATATATATATATATTTAGAAATTACTACATTTATTTTGCATAGAATCCCTCTAAGCCACTTCTCCAGTGCCCAGCTTACATGACTACTGGGAAAGGGAAACAACTACACAATGGGAGTAGTAAAGGGAGAGAGGTGAATGCAGAGCACCTGGCAAATGCTGATAGAAATTTCAAAGCTATTGTGTTCAAGCTTCTAACTTGCTTCTGTTTAAGAAAGAGCTGAAAGAGTCACACATCTTTTTCTATCACTGTTGGTTGGGAAGCAAGCCTAGGGCTCCCAAAAGTCTGATTTATAACAAATCTCATCCTTTCAAAAGAGGAGACAACAACAGCATCCAGAGAGTCCAAGAAGCCCCTCTCAGAAGAGCACACCTTTGAAATCAGCCTGTGCAACCCATCAGTCACAGCCTGAACACCTGAGCTACTGGGCTCCCCTGCCCTGCAAGACTCTGAGTGGAAACATTAGATATAAAACTTAAAAAAACAGAAAATGAATCTCCAAACCAACTCCATGGGCCCTGATCGGAACTACTTTGGTGCTGTTTCTGCACGCTTATTTATCCTCATAGTGCAATAGAAATATATAGACAAATATATAAAAATAAGACTTCAGAAGTGTGAAAGGGTCTAGTTTCATTCTGTTCGCTGAGCAGGAATAATTTTTTAGATCTCAGATAGGGAAGACATCTCCCCACACACTTCTCCTTCTGATAGCATACGATCTATGCTCTGATGTTTCATCACACTGTCCTAAAACACTATTTTCAGCTGAGCCAAATGCAATGAATGCTGAAAGAAATGTATTAGATTATTTGTTTCATTCTGTTTGCAGAATGCTTTTTTTAAAAAAGAAAAAAAAAAAAGAAAATCCTCTCTGGATTTAGTCTTCCTCCTATGCACATCTACAAACACATCCCCCATGAGCTGACACATCTACTTACATTGATAGCTTTGCTTCCAATCATTCTGATTTTCACAGACCTTCAGGAGCTTGTAAAACTGGCCCATAATGAGATTTTCCTTTGTTGCTACGCATCATATGGAGGCTCTCAGCCTGCATTAATGAATATCAACCAATTCATTTATGGTATGAAGACACTTCATATGAAGACTTCAAGAATTTCTTCTTATAGAAATATTAACTCTTTGCAACCTTTAGAAGATAGGTTTTCTTTTCCCCTACAAATTACTTATTCAATAGCTTAAAAGCAAATGTAATTCTACATACACATCAAATAACTGAAAAGAGTGTTCCACATACATCATGAGATACAAGCATTTGGATGAAATACAGAAGATCCTTACAGATTATAACCTAGGTGTCTCAAAGAGCTTAAACCATGCAGGTTGGCCACCTTCCTGGGTACCCGCTACACTAGTCAGATTCAGCAACATAAACCTACCTGAGGTGCATCACGCGGCAGAGGTTATAAAGTTTTGAACACTGCAATTTTTACATCTTTCTACTACTTCAACATATTCACCAAACAATAAATATTGTTAGGTATGAGTAACTGACAGTTTTGTAGCAATTCCTCTGGCCAGGCAATTTTTAATAAAATCCCAACAGAACTAATTCCTCATGGGCAGGTGTCTCACTCACAAAATCCACAGCTAACATTGCCTTTTGTAGATTTGTTGGTTACTTTTTTCCACAATGTACTAGCTGAAAATTAAATCTTACTTTTTTCTCAGGGTAAAAACCCAGATAAAAAAGAAAGCAGTTGCACAGTGTAATAGAAGCTGCCTACCTTCTAAGCAGAACTTCAATGCTTAAGAAAAATCCATAGTGTTCTCATATAGATCTCTTCGATAGCAGTTAGGCACCTTTTTGATATTACATATAATCCAGCTGTATTAATTAATTGTAATATTAAGAAATAGAGTAGCCTGTTAAAAAGCATCCCAGGAACACTTCTATAGGAAATAGGATAAGGAAATGGGAGGGGGCAGGGAGAAATCTCCTCCCTCCTACATGGTTCCCTTATGATTTCACAGGCAGAGGTTTTTTGGATACACAATAGGAACAGCACAGCTTCGCTTATACTCAGAACACACCAAAAAAAACCCACACCAAAACAAGGAAATACATCAAAACCAGTTGCCTTTCAAGAGCCTGGACAAGCAGAATTTACTGCAAGCAAGGCATTTTGCTCAACTAATAGTGACATTCGGTGCCTCCTCCAGCAGGCAGCTGATGAGCTCCATGAAAGTTCGGCACACGATACCTATACAAAATTTATTCCTACTCAGAATAGGGTTTGCAGACAGTTTCTCATCTCTTTGCACAATGAGTTTCTTCATATAGTTCTTGACCTTTCCTTTAGTTAAGTCAGTATTAACATTTCTACTTGCAGCATGTGACCTGACACTGTGCACTGGCAACCAAGAGCTCTGCTCTAGCCACTGCAGCAAGGATTCATGAGCAAAGACACTGCATACACCTTAACACCTCAGTTCCCACAGCAGCCAAGGAGTGTAAGTTTTAAATGAGGACCATATAACATTTTAGCCTTTATGCTAGTGCAAAATAAGTAAGCTTGGTATTAAAAAAAATCAAAGAAATTAGAAAATCTATTTTTTTCCATTTCAAATCACAATGTCTTACACTTTGAGAATAAAACTAAAGAAAAAAAGGCACTAGTTGCAATCATTCTCTAACTTCTATATTTTCCTTTAATTTTTAGTGTGGAGGCCTGAGGGAAAGAGAAGGGAAAAAAATCAAGATCTTTTCTACAAGAAACACTAAAGATGAGTAGCAAAACATAAGATTTTCTTTCTTTAAAAAGAGTGAAAAATAATAATTAAAAAACCTTCTCAATTTCACCGCATATATGAGCTTCTCTCCACTGCAGAAACAGAAAGGGGTAGCACTGCAGATCTGAGGCTCTGAGACATACTGAGTGCCCTTTCACAGCACTACAGCAATGAAAAAAAACATATACTACTAAAATAGCCCTTGGAAAAACTTCTTAGCATATGGAAATTGTCTGGCAGAGGCTTGACTGAACATCCGCTGCAGAAGGTGCCTATGGCACAAGCGCCGAGTGTCCTGGAAATCCAGAAGTAATCTTTCCAGCAGCAGAGCTAATCCTAGAGTGAGATGGACAGCAGAAAGCTCTCACCTGCCCCAAAGGCATGGAAAGGAGCAGCCTTTTTCTCCCTTTCCCCTTTTCTGAGCCGAAGACAAGGCACAGAAAGAAGATGCAAGTCCTTGTGCTTCACACATCAAACAGGCACAGCCAGGAGGGCTGCAGCTCCCACCCTACGTCTCTGCTGACCTCTTGCTGTACTTTCCTTGGTCATCTCAGCTATCCCTTCCTCTGCTAGCAAACACACGGGAAAGCAAGTGTAGCACAAGAGACACGAGTGGCTGTGTCGGGGAGAGCCACTAAATGGACACACTGCCAGAGGATGGGAATGACTGCAAGGTAAGAGATTGTCCCACTTTGCTACATGTTTGAAGAGGACTCAGAAGGGTGCCCCAACAGCTGCAGAAACAGAGAGCACTGAGGGGTGATGGAGAGGGGGCACAGGCTTCAATTTCATCTCAATGAGCTCTACCTCAGGGGAAGTGCAGTAATGATGTGATGTCCCTTACAGAATGAGGCACATCTGCCCCCCCAGCTGAGGTGGCCGCAGCTGTGGATCCGTTTGCTGTTATTTTTTCAGTACCTTTTCCTGATGCGGTACCTGCAATTTCTCAAAATCATCAATACAGGTTCATATGTGGCAGTCAGTTCACTTTACTTAACTCACCTTCGTATGTGGCAAGTGAAGGCAACGACACAACGACACGACACCAAGTTAAGCATCTGGGAAACAAAGCAAAGGGGCTTTGTAAAAGATGAAGTAAAAAAATTCTGGCCACAAGAGAATATATGGCAATTAGCCTCTTGACACAGAGCAGCAAAATGACACACTTCTCACTCTACCTCCAGTACACTGAAATAACACGTTGGGCACTGCTCCAGACCCAACACCAGCTCTGCATGTGGCTGTTTTGGCTTGGGGCGTTTTGTTTGTTTAAGACTGAAACAACTAGGAGGAAAACAGGTAAAGCCTGGAGAGCAAAAGCCCTTTGGCCTTTTGACAGATAGTCCTCAGCTGTCTGCTGGGGGCTGCTGTGGACCTTGCAGCCTCCTCCACCCCCAAAGCAGAGGGCAACCTCCTGCGCCATGGATCCCAGCATTTGCTTTGGCGTAACACAGAAACAGATTATGTTTTTCTCCTGTGATAATTCCACACCTTCTGCAGAGGAACCTCACGAGAGCTACAGGACACCAAGGTAAACCAGGTACAGCAGGACGCAGACATTGCATGGAAAAAAGGAAAACCACGGGTACCTCTTGGGCAGCAGCACCCTGCAGCAACACAGGGGCTGATGGCTGGGCCGAGGCCACCTTGCAGGCAAGCTGGGCACTAAGAAGCCATCCCTACCCCCAGGCCAGAGGGCCGACAGCTCCCAGTGACCAGAAATGGCAATGACCCCGTCTGCGGAGGGCCTGGAGGGCAAGGTGGGAGGCGGGAGCTGCCCACGGCATGGGCGCCATTTTACACCACAGGCACCATTTTGCAGCACGGGCAAGTGACAGGTAGCGCCTTGGGGAGTTATGGCTGCTGCCATCCCCTCACATAGCGAGAATTCGGCCTGCCTCCGTGCGCATTTGCAGTTTGCAACATTCCCTGTCCCATCAAATGCTGGCAAAAATCAAGTGAACACATCAAATGTCAGCACAAAAAACAAACGGCAAATATCAAGGAGTCGAAGTGGCTCCCCTGGTTAATTCTGTGTGCCCTGACTGGCGCGGGCCGCTGTGTGAGGCCAAGGCAGCGCGGTCCGGGACGCACGGATGTGGAAGCAGCAGCAGCACGTTGCAAAAACCCCACAATTTAAAAGCACCGAGACAATTTTCAACATAAACTCTGGCGTGTATTCTTATACTAACAAAACAAACACATTAGTTATATAAAATCATCTTCCTTTCTCTTTAACCAGAGTGGAGAAAGGGATGCCTAAAAATATATCTCAAATAGCTTAAAACAGAGCTCGTACTTCCAGTGCTCATTACCAGAATTATACATTTCATATCTGGGTGTATAGTACGATAGATGGAATTTTTTTCCAACCTCCTACAAAACAACATTTGCTTATTCAACTGCCTTTTAGCAATGGATATAATCATAATCCCAAGTGACATATGCAGTGATAGCAACTGACTACTTTCTCTCTCTGCAGCACTTTATTTCTAGAGATGCTGTGTTTAATTAGCTCTGCAGGATTCAGAGGAGTAAACGGGTCACCTTTATGTCAAATCTCTGATAGTCATCTTCCTCTCTGCCACCCCCATCCCATCCGTTTTTAATGGTTTTGCTTTTGTCTTGCAAGCTACAAGTAAGGTCATTAGTGCCAAACAGCTTTTCTGTGCTATGTTCCTGCATAGCTGCACTCTCAGAAGGGAGGGAAATAAATCAGAACTTCTATGTATATAGTTGGGAGCTGAAAATTTTGTACAAATTCTTTGTTCAAAATAAATGTCAGAGTCTTCTGATCAGGCGATGCCGTCAATGTTGCAAAACAGACTTGGGAAAAAAATACAAATCCGTAAAGCCACAATCTGTAGAGACACGTAAAGTCTGCTTTTCTTCTACCAACTTAATCATTTCTTTTTCCTCTATCTCTTGAGATAAACATTGGTTTTGCCTTGTACCGTGAGAATCTGTCATTGGATTACCATTCCGACAATGACAAAGGACTAGACCAAAATCTATAGTCTTTAAAATAGAGCTCACAGGGAGTGAGTCACGGAGGAGTGTGTACTAGAGAAAGTCCTATGTGGAATACCAATTTTTGATAATCTGAAAAAGAGCAAGCAGGCAGGCAGAGGATAGCAAGAGGCAAGATTTCTAAATGCAAGTCCCATGTAAGCCACAGAACCACCTCCAGACCTGTTTTATTGGAAGCAGCTTGCAATCATTCACATTATGTTGAGGCCCAAGCAATTCAGCTCCAATTCAGAACGGGACCAGGGTCATAGGTTTGCCTGCATCTCTGCTGTCTTATTTCCCAGTTGAGGGGCAGCACCCATTGGCAGATACCTTGTACATGGGAGTACCACCTGCAAAGCTATTACTGTTTGGAAATCAGCTGTTACTCTTGAAAGAAAAGCAGTGTTTTATAATGCTTGAAGTCATTTCATTTCATCTTACTTTCAGTGTTCCTTAATCATCATTATAGAGCACACACATGGAATCACAGGATGGTTGAAGCTGGAAGGGACCTCTAGAGATCATCTAGTCCAACCTTCCTGCTCTAGCAGGGACACCCAGAGCATGGGACACAGGGTGGCATCCAGGCAGATTGGGAAGATCCCCAGAGAAGGAAGCACTATATTAGTGCCACTGTAGTGCCACTATGTTAGTGCCACTAGAACTGCCACTATATTAGGTAGAAATGAGTTTGCTAAATAAAGGTTTGTAAAAAGCAGCTGAGAAAGTCTGGTCTAGAAAGTCAACAGATTGTAGAAACTGCAAAAAGCACTTCAAGATACAGGTCTCTATCCCTCACCCTGACAGACATACCAAGTTAGTTAATGGAAAATAGCAAATACAAGCAAACTGGGTAGCGAGAGGATTATAAGTATGTATTTAGTCAGTAATTTATAGTAGGATTCACATTCAGACAGCAGTCAGCGTCTGGACCCCCTCCTTTCACATTCATGTGCAATTATTCAATTTACTGCCTAACTTGTTCTAGAAGGCTGTTTCTCCATTACCTACAGTTCTGCCAATTGCTCATGGTTGTTCACCCGCAAAACCAGCTTTGAATTATGGTTTAATGAACTAGAAGACAAGGCAGACAAAAGCATTAACATGCTAAGCTGATGTGTGTGATGTAACTACCTATGGGGCACAGAAATTAATGGAAATGAGTGGAAATGAAGAAGAGAGCAGTGATCTGCCAAACAGGCCTTCTTTGCAAGGAACTGAGGTCAGGACTTCTTTTGCTGCATGTCTATATATAAGAAAGCCCAAGCCTGAGTTTGCAATTCCCAGCAATGGTGAGGAGGAGGGGCAAAGCATAGAACCATCCATTTACAGTCAGAGAAGTTTCCAGTAGAGCTCCAGCTCAGATCAAGACCACAGGGATGAGCATATATGTCATCTTTCAGATTGTTGTAATTTGAAACCACTGTGATCACGTAGCCTGACTTCCAGAGCTGAAAATATCTACTACACATTCCCACATCAATATCATCTATTTCAGACCTTAAGTAATGGGAGATCCATCATATTGGGAGGCACTGTTTCCAGGTGACTGATTACCCTCAGCCTATCAGGGGAGAAGAGAAAACTAGCCAAGATGACTAGGATGTTATATTCCAAGACATAGATAATACAAACAGCTCAGATCTTGAGCACATGTATTAATCTTGAACTTTGCCAAAGGTAAAGAGGCTTTAAAATGCAGGCTTTTAAGCTTACTCAATTTTGATCCATTTGAATTAAAGGAAAAAAAAAGAAAAGGCAAGTATTAGGGATCAAGTGATTATGAAAAAATGGGGAAAAAAAAAGAAGAAAAGAGGAAAAAGAGATTTAACAATCAACCACATTGTTCAGGCTATGGTAAGACTTGAACTACTCACCTTCACTAGGTTTCTTTGGTTTATAGCACTTTGCAGGCATGCAAAACTTGGTGGACTGATGTATCCAAAGAAAATCCTCCCTTACTGTGTTGTAAATATCTGGAAATGGAAATGAGAGGACACAGAGCTTCAATATCTAACTAAGCGCTGATAAGCAAAGAATAAAATTTGTAAATCTTTTAAGAAATTTTGCTTTAAATATAAAGGCATTTAGAAAATTAATAAAAGGCAAGTCATGTAGGGGCTAAAATCTGCATTATTGTATTTGACTTCATGAGCACCTCTACTGTCATCCATATTGAGGAGGTTGGTACATGCTTTACATATAAAACCCATAAGAATATATTAGCCCTGTTGCCTTTGCTCATGAAGGTGAATAGGAGGCATTGCTGTTGAGAGCAGAAGATAGCCCAGAGCAGGTGTTAAGATTCCTTGGAATGCTTCTGACCCAAGGGAAACAATAATACTGCTGCAGGTACCAAACACCATCCTTCTCTGATGTCTGTTACTCAACATAAAATGTCACTGATAAATTTCCATTAAAGCCCTGGAATTTGCCTCAGGGTGTTCCTTACTCCCCCTCCTCCCAAAAAAAAAAGTTTTGGAAACACAGACAATAGCATAATTAACATTTCAGAAGACTGAAGTTTTTCAGAAGACATTAAAAGACTTTGTGTTTTTATTGGTTCAACAGAGAGACGATTCCCTTTGAGTGTGATGGGAGCTCAGCATGATCAGTCCAACACTGAGTTAAATTAGAAGTGATTGGGAGCTGCTACCATCTGTTGAGAGTGTGGTGACTTGTGCTACATGAGTTAATATATTTTAGCAGACAGATGGGCAGAAATGGGCAGGCTTTAGTCATTCAGCATTCTTGTTGGCAATATGAATACAGAGATCAGGAATATGGATGCATAGGAGTGAATTTCTCTTTAATTCCATGAGGAAGTCTCCTACATTGTGCTTTTGGACTTTATTTAAGGGTATGTAGGGATATTTAAGGATATTTCAACAGGTGCTTCCTCTTTTGTATATATTTTGCAGTTTAGAAGCACATCGTACTTTTCAAGTGTTGTCACTCTGGGTCATTAAAAAAAGCACATTAAAAAAAATCATTTCTGTTCATGCCTTCAGGTGTAAAAACCCACACATTGTTTTTCATGAACTGAAAGTCATAGCAGTAAAATAATGATGATGTGAAAGAACACTGCCATATCAAATACGATTCAAGTCTCTTTTTCCTTCTACCCAAAGCAGCTTTCCAAGTCTGAAGCTGCTGATTCTTCTACAGCAGAAAAAGATAAACTGCACTGACAAGCAAATTATTGTTTAATGGACAACTGCACTGAAAATAAATATATTTATTGCAAAAACTATCTCATTACATACAAACTGGGGCATTACCTCATCTTATTTCACTCCTACAAAAAACCCTTTCCTCCACATATTGTACGGAAAAGAAGCTTTGAATGAGAAAAGGGGAAAAGGGAAGCAGCACTGCTTGTGGAACAGAACACTGCAGAAGGATTGAGAGGCACTAATCCAGTTTCGTATGTAACCTCAGCTGCTGAGTGCCCCTGCCCTCTTTATGCATCATTTTCCTCCCCTACAACAGAGGAATTACTGAATCACAAAACCAAATTCCCAGAGCTGGGACTGTCATTTCCAGGCCTCTCCTCCTCCTTACCAGTTACCTCTATTTCATCAGGCCTAAAAATACATAGTAGAAAGTTGGAGCAAGGAGATGATAATCCTCAAAGTATTTACGATATTGATAGAAATATAGAAATAGTTTCACACAAAGTTCTACAAAACATACAACCACAAAGGCTGCTCACAAAGGAGCTGAAATAGGAGGTTGAAAAGCTGAGGAGTATCTGAAAGTCAGAGAGGGAGAAACATGAGCAGGCACCTGGACGTCCTCAGCAACAAAAAAGTATGGATTCCATCCCTTAGCTAACACAAGGGAGAAGAAACCAGGATGACAGTGTATAGATAAAAGTCCATCTTGAGGTGGCAGGAGAAAACTTTCTTCTCCCATCTCAGCCTACTAGGTACCCCTATCCAACCTGTGCCAGGCCCTGGAGGATGAAGGACAGTCAGTGGATGGTGAAGGCGAGATCTGCTCTACTTCAGAGACATCAGTACAGTCTGAGAGGCAAACCTCCCCTATTGTGACCACTGGCAGGAGGAAAAAGAGGCAGCTTATAGCTGTAGGGGATTCATCAGTACAGAGAACAGAGGGGTGGATGTGTGGAAGGGACCCTCTTCTAAGGGAAGTCTCCTGCCTTCTTGGGGCCCGGGTTAAGGACTTCCCAACCTGCTTTGATCCGCATACTAGTATCTGTTACTGGTCCTGTGTGTGGGAAGAGGAGAAGCAGCAGTCTGAGGGCAATCAAAAGGGACTTTAGGGAATTGGGTCAGACGGTCAGGAACTCAGACATGCAGGTGTTCTTTTCTTCCATTCTCCCCGGTGCTGAAAGCAATATAGAAAGAAACAAGAAGATACAGTCCTCCACATGCCTCATGGCCAAACTTTCATGTTTTCTGCAATAGGAAGCCTTACATGGCAGTAGGCATGCTGGCATCAAATGGGATTCATCTTTCCCAAAGAGGGAAGAGGACCCTTAGTCAGGAGCTAGCAGGGCTTACTGGGAAGGCTTTAAACTAGATTCAAGGTGGGAGGAGGAGTATCATCAGGGAAGCAGGTGGTGAGATAGGGGGTGGCTTGCCATGCCACTCACACCAGCCTAACTCCAGAGCCAGTGGAGGATGCCTGGAGAGGGAAAACAGCAAAGTGGGATTACTGAAGGCCACATGGTCAAGTTACTGCCGCCCCTGCTACCTGCCCCTGCTGTATGTTCTGGACTCCACAGGACAAGAGGGACGTGGAGCTTCTAGAGAAGGTCAAGCAGAGAGCAACAGAGATGATTAAGGGACTGGAACATCTCTCGTATGAGAAAGACTTAAGTGAGCAGGGCCTGTTTAGCCTGTAGAAGAGAAGGGGATCTTAGCAATATGTACAAACACCTGAGGAGAGACTGAAAGAGGATGAGACCAAAATTGTCTCACTGGTGGCCAGTCACAGGATAAGAGGCAGTGAGTGTAAGTTGAAACACAGGAAGTTCCATCCCCAATGGGGGAAGAACTGCTTTGCTGTGAGGGTCACAGAGCCCTGGCACGGGCTGCCCAGGGAGGCAGGGGAGTCTCCTTCTCTGGAGATCTTCCAAACACACCGAGCTGGGTTGCCCTGTGATTGAGGTGTCCCTGCTGGAGCAGGAGTTGGACTGGATGATCTCTAGAGGTCCTTTCCAAACTCAACCGTTCTGTATATACCAAATATTAAACATTATCAGAGTAAATAAAAAGTGCCAAACTATGCACAAGAGCAGGGTTCAGATTTCAATATTTTCTCATGGTATTTTCAAATGGAAAATAGCTTTCCATTTCTAAGCAATCCCTCAGTGCAGTGCAATCAGAAAAATATATGCCACCTATCCAATGTATCGTTCATTGGAAGTAGAGCTATAGATTTTTTTTTAGTATATCTAAAAGAAAAAAAAATCGTTGTCATTTTGAGATGG
>JAUBOD010000249.1:29833-42290 GCA_032353885.1 Nothura maculosa | reverse complement strand
AATGACTCCAAATTCATCTTTTTGCAGTAAATGCTTCTCAAAATAGAAAATAGCTTCCATGAACAAGGCTTAACACCGCGGTAGTGATACTTCCTTTCCATAACTTTTGAAAGCAGGCGACATCCTTGGGAAAGGCTGCAATAGGTCCCCCAAAATAAAATAAATGGGACAAGAGAGGCAGCGAGGAGATGGGAATCTGTCACCCTTCCAGGAGGGCTGGTAGTTCCTTTAGAGATGAAAAGCACTCGTTGAAGCTGCTTGGCTTTGGAAAGGCCAAGTCATCTCTTTCCCAGGTAAAGTCAGTGCTGCTTTCTGCATCTCATCACCAACACCTGCTGAAATCTCAAAGGTGTCTCCACTAAAGTCATCTCAGCTTTGGGTTCAAGGAACAACAGTCGCGTTTCCTCTGTGACAGGGAGCAGGATTGATGCCGCCTTCCACGGTCCGTATTTCTGCTCCTGCCTTGCAGCTGTTTCAGCTCCGAACTGGAGCTGTTGACCAGATTGAGCTGTTGTTGACTGGCACAATGCCATATCTTGCAGCCGGTATCAAGTGTCTGCCTTGGGAGGAGGTGGTTTCCTGGCTCTGCAGCAGGGCTTGGTGCAGGTGAGCGCCTCGGCGGGCTCAGTGAGGGGCAGGTGCAGCTGGGTCCCATACGCTGAAGTTAGGGGGATTTTGCAGAACTTGTCAGCTGTATGGGACCCACCAAGTCTGTGGGAAGAGAGTTTGGGAGGACTTTGGGAGGACATGAGAGACCTACCTTCATTTCTCTTCCTTTTGGATGACGCAGTAGGGAGCTGACTGAAGGTTTTTTCCTTCTTTCCTCCCAGCCCATAGAGCTTGGCTGTGGTGGGATCTACAGCCTAAATAAAATGCCCAATATCCTAAAGTCTCTTTTTTCCTTTCATATTCCTTTTCTTTTTTTCTGGCTTGCCGTAGAGTCTGCCACATCTGGAAGGCACTGAGTACATTTCCCTGGTGACAAGGAGAATAGAGGCAAGTTGTAGGTGTCCAAGAAGAGGCTGGCAGCTCTGTCCTCTCTCCTGTGCCTCAGTTGCAACCTTTCTTCCTCTCTTTCTCAAATATCATGAGGGAGGCTTCTTTTTGGCAAGGGTGATGCATGGCAGGTAGCCTGGTGGATGCCAAAGATTCCTGTGCGAGTTGGTTGTAGAAGCCACCTCCTAGGCAAGGAGTCACCTCCTAGGCAGGTACATTTGCTATCATGTGGGCTCAGTGCAGAGCTCCCTGCTATTTCCAGTTCTGCACAACAGAAACAATGTTCTGCACTCGAGCTTCATGTGGGTCATACCTGTGTCAGCAACGTGGTGCCTGCTGCTCAGGAGAACCAGTGTCCTACAAATTGTGGACTTGCCAAGCAGCAGGTCTGAGCATCCCAGCAGCGTGATTTGAGTTCTTAAAAATGCAAAACCAAATAGCAACGTAGCGGGTTGCACTTCAGCACCCTCCAGCTGTTAAGATTGTCGTAGAGAGAGTGTTTGGGGATGAAAGTAGGAAAGGGTTCCTGAAGGAGCCTCCAAACTAGTGCTGAGCAGTGGATTTGCATCCACATCTCTCCATAGCAGGTAACAGGCTGCAGGGCAGCTGTCCTCTGCCTGGAAAGCCAGCAGAAAGTTTCCTATAGTAATCTAGGCAATTTTTGCCTGTTCACTGCCTGGTAGCTTTGGAAGAAAATATGTGGATTACATGCAGCAGGATTCTGTTGGGATTGACTTGGAACAGAGGCCTCGGTGCTTGCGTAAGTACAGGAAGGAGGTTTGAATTGAATTGCACAGAAGAACTTGATCCATATCAATTAATCTGTCGAGAAAACGGCGTGATTTCTTTGGGTAAGGTTTCAAAGACTCTTGTTTTAGTTTTCCCCAATGTCTTTCAACGCCTTAGAGCTGTTTGAAAGGACGAGCTTTAAGAAACATGTTTCTGAAGGGGAGCAAGGAATAGGTGATGTTCCATCAATGGCTTTAAAAGGGTCTTTTCAATCAGAGGTACTGTTAATACTCTGCTTTTGAAGCAAGTGAAAGCAGGAGTAGCTTCACAAATATCTTCCAGGTAGAAGAGATGTCAATGGTTTTTTTTTTCCAGTGCAGTTAAAACCTACTCTGGTCCCAGGATTCCCCCCTGGAAACAGGCAGGTTGGACAGTGTCCAACTGAGGAGAGCTGGCTCGGTGGGAAGAGCATCACACAGGTGCTCACCCTCTGCCTCCTTCCTCCCCTCCTCCAGCTCCTTGGTCCTGCTCGTTCCTAGGCCTGGCTCGGGTAGATCGCAGACTCTTGGAATCTCATCTCCTAGTTTATCATTACAGCTTTGAGCAAAACAAAGGTCTGCTCACAGTGAAGGCCTCGCACAGTGATTCAGGTTAATCTTTCAGCTCTGGCATTCCTCCTTACTTGATGTTTAATCCGGGGATCATCGCTGGTGTTACTGAGAGACTGTCTCCTCCTTGCAAAAAATTCCTCCTATGGTTGCCAGGAAGGCCCCTTGGCCGGCTCTGATGATAGCGGTGATGAAGGCGCTTGCTCTTCATCCCACTGCAGCTCTGTTTCTACCTCTGTTCTTGGGACACCTCCACCCTCGAGACCTTGAAGGCAGATGCACCACAGGGTGGTCAGAAGGGGTTGGTCGAAGCCTCCGTGGTGTCATGGGTGAAACCTCATGCCCAGATGTGACAAAGAAGCATAGGCCAAACCACAGGATGATGAAGTCGACACACTGGATTTAACCCATTTTTCATGGTGCTGTCCGAGATTGATTGATTGATTTTTCTGGTCAGAGGATGGCAGAATTGGGGGGAATGATGAGTAGGAAGCTTTGTTGTAAAGCATGACTTGTGCAGTGGGAAACCTTTGAGTATCATCCTGATGGACTTGGCCAAGCCTGGTAGGTCATGCTGTAGATCAGTAGTTTTGGTAGCCCCTCTCCTTGGAGCTACCTGTCTTGTTCTCCCTTCGTCTGCTCCTAGCTGTGAAGGGACTGTGCTGTCCAGTCAACCCTTTGGGAAGCTCCACCTTTGAAATCTAAACATCTGTTTTCCATGGGGTGGAACAGATTAGAGAAAAGATGAAATGATTTGGTAATAGTCTATTTTGGTTATTTGTTTGTTGTTTTCAACTTAATGAATTTTGTAAGCCCTTTAGATAATGAAGGGCACACCCCCAGGCCTGCTTTCGCATCATCTCTCCCCCTGCTTTTAGAGTGCTCCTAAGCTCCCACGTGAGGGAAGGAAGACTTTAGAAGGCTTTGCTTTCCACTGCCCTACCACTTCCATCTCTTGCCTTGATTCTGTCACTTTAGTCTGTGATGAGATCACTTTGGCCCTCCCTTCAACTCTGCTAGAAGTTTGGGGGTTGGTATATTTGTGTTCTCCTCTTTCTCTCCTTCCCTTTTCCCTGGAGCGGCAAAACGTAAATAGCTATAGGGTTGTCTGTGTTTGTGCAAGAGTTAAATCTAAGTGTTTATTTGAGCTTATTTTGGTTTCTGAGTAGATGTTTTTACAGGTCATCTAGATGTCCTCCAGATGACCTGCTAGAGCTGGGGAAAGGGTTTGCTTGCTATACTGAGCTCAAGGAACTGTTCAATCACTGTTTACTTTGGCTTAAATCCGTGTTATTTGTCTGTTTGTTTTGTGTGTGTGTATTTGTTTTTCCTTTAAATAAAGGGAGGAAAACTAAGCAATGCTTAATTTCTACCCTTCTCTCTCCTAGGGTTTTCCTCATATAATGGAGGAGGGATGAATGGCACAAGCAAAATGATGGATTTCCTGGAGGAACCTCTTCCTGGTGTGGGGACCTATGAAGACTTTAACACTATAGATTGGGTGCGAGAGAAGTCCAGGGACCGGGACAGGCACAGAGAGGTAATTTTTCTTATTATTCTTTGAACAGCTTGCCAGTTTTCATCACTTTGGAGATACTTATAGGAGAAATATCTAGTATGGAGGAGTTGCTCCCAGGATGGGAACTGAAAGCTTCTATATAGTTTGTGGATGAATCACAGGATTGTTATGGTTGGAAAAGACCTTTGAGATCATCAAGTCCAGCCATAAGTCCTTCAACACCATCCCGCTAAACCGTGTCCCTATGTTCCTTGAGCACCACCAGGGAAGGCGACCCCACCACTTCCCAGCGCAGCCTCTTCCAGTGCTTGACCACTCTTTCCCTGTAGAAATTCTTCCTAATGTCTGACCTGAACCTCCCCTGTGCAACTTGAGACTGTTTCTTCTGGTTCTATCTGTAGTTCTTCTAGAGAAGAGACTGACCTCAGCCTCACTACAACCTCCTTTAGGGTAGTTGCCTCATCTGTTTGAGTATTCCCTCATCCAGATCATTGGGAAGGATATTAAAAAGGACTGGCCCAAGCCGCTGGGGAACATAGACCTTGACCAGTCACCAGCTGGATTTAACTCCATTCCCCACCACTGTCTGGGCCCAGCCATCCAACCAGTTCCACCCCGCAAAGAGGCCACCTGTCTAAGCCCTGAGCTGTCCACCTCTCCTGGACAAGTCAGTGGGAGCCGGTGTCAAAGGCCTTGCTGCAGTCTTGGTAGACCGTGTCCACAGCCTTTCCTTATCACTAGGTGGGTCACCTGGTCTTAGGAGGAGCAGGAGTTGGTGAGGCAGGACCCACCTTTTATGAACGCGTATTGGCTGAGCCTGATCCCCTGCTTGTCACCCATGCTGTGTGATCTCCCCCAAGATGATCTGCTTCAGAACATTCCCCACAACTGAGGTCAGGCTGACAGGCCTGTAGTTGCCTGGATCTTTCATGAGACCCTTCCTGTAGATGGACATCACATAAGGAAGTGTTCAGTTGCCTAGGACCTCCCAACTAGACCAGGACTATTGGCAGAGGATGGAGAGCGGCTTGATGAGCACTTCCACCAACTTCTTCAGAATCCTGGATTGGATCCCATCTAGTCCCATGGACTTGTCCAAATGGAGTAGCAGGTCACTGACTGGTTCCTCCTGAATAGTGGGGAGTTTCTTCTGCTCTTCATAGATGTCTTGCAGCTCAGGGGGTCAAGTACTTTGAGGAGAACTGCTGTGGGTATTAAAGATTGAGGCCAAGAGGGCATTAAGCACCTCAGTCTTATCCTCATCGCTGGTGACAACGTTCCCTGCTGCATCCAGTAAAGGATGGAGATTCTCCTTGGCCCTCCTCTTCTTGTTAATGCATTTGTAACAATATTTTTTGTTGTCTTTTACAGCAATGGGCAGATTGAACTCAATCTGAGCTGTGGCCTTTCTGATTTCCCTTGTATATAGCATAGTGCTGTCCCTGTACTCTTAGAAATAATATTAATGGTAATAGATGATGCCGGACACCATCCTGGCACCTTCTGGCCCCACAGCGAGTGGCAGCAGCAAGGCCCAGGGTGGTGCTTGAGAAGTCACTGCTCTCCCTGGCTCACACTATCATTAACCCCTTCTTCACCCATGGTGGATCTTGGAATCCAGTTTCCAGCTTTTGGGTGCCTCTTGGATGGGGAACTTCCCGATCATCTCCTGGGGGTTCGTGCAGATAAAGACAAATGGAACCCGTGGCTCCTGACTCTGCTCTGCACAGCACTCATTAAATTGCTCTTCTGACAATAGACAGTCATGTCTGTGCCGCCCTGAGGGACAGGCATCCTGAGGAGGCATCCTGAGGGACAGGCCTTTGGAAGCTCCTTTGGGTCTTCTCAGAGCAATGTTCATGAGGTGGCCTCTGCTTGGGAGGTGTCCTGAGGAGGTTCAGCAGTAGCAGCAATCCCTGACCTGCCCCAGGAGAGGTGCAGCAGGTCCTGCCCTCCATCCTCCTGATTCTCATTCCGAGCCAGCCTAGGGCAGGGCTGGCTGAGGCACCAACCTCCATGGAGACTTTCCTGGAGCTCCCCGTCCTCAACATGCTACCTGCTGCTCTCCGAGCCAGGCCCTGTCCAGGCTCTGCCCCATGAGCGGCTTCCTGGGGGCACTGAAGCACCTTGGTCCGCTCACAAGGACACAGGCTGAGGAGAATGGAGCTTCCCTGAAACCCCAGGACCTCCTGTCTGCCTTGCTATGTGGGCTGTAAAGGATGTGGATTGTAAAGGATATAACCATTTGTTCCGTGCAGTGCCTGTTGATAAAGAAGCAGGGGTGAGTTTTGCATCATGTGGCTCTGCTTGTGAGTCATGCTCATCCTCCTGGAAGCTGGGCTGCACGTTGGAGAAGGCTGAAGTGCTTCTCCAGACCTCCTTCCACAGGCTCTCCACTTTAGTGCAATTAAAATTACAGAGAGAGAAGCGCAGAGATGCTTTATATAAAGTATCTGTGTACTTAATGTGCTCCTGGTTCATGAGAGACGCTTGCTGGCAGAGCTCCAGCAAGGTGGTGACTGAGTCAAACTGGGCTATTTGCCTACCAAAATGCTCTCCTTTATTTTAGCCTAGCAAAACCACTTGACTTTGGTAGTATCCATGTATTATTTTTCCCTTCCCAGTATATTTTATATATATATAGCCACAAATGAGCATGGACAGACCAAACCAAAGGTCCTTGTGGCCTGTAACTCCTCCCTACTAAATTGTTCTGCTGTGTGGATGCTGGGAACAAATCCCAAGGATCCCGAAGAAATAAAGGAGGTGATTCCAGCTCTGTCCCTTCGCGCCCCCCAATGCTCTCATTGAATAGCAGCTGCAAACCTGAACCCTGTGCCCATGGAAAGATGAAATCTAGAGGAAGATGGTGATTAAAATAATTCATTCAGGCAGAAAGGATCCTCTCCTTATTTATTCCTAGTTTAGGGACTATTTGCTGGTCTGTGGGGTTTTTGTTTGGCTGGGTTGGTTTGTTGTTGAGGTTTTTTTTTCATTTGTCAATGTATCTTTTCTCTGGGATAATAAGCCGGTACTGGCAGGTTTCCAAGCAGGCCTGGGTAATCAGGGCCCACAATAGCCATTCTTTCCTGCTTTTATGTGCCTGTCAAGAGCAATGAGAGTGACAGGCTTCGAACACCCATATGGGATGGGCAAACATGAGCTGGAGACTCTAAAGAACCTCTCTGATGGGACAGGACGACAGGACGTGTCCCCAGCAGGTTGGAGCCCTCTCCTGCAGGGCCATCAGGCCAAGGGGCTCCTTGCTCCAGCAGCTCCTGTTACAGTGACGGTGGTGTCGCCTCTGCTGCACCTCTCACACCTACCTGAGGAAGGCCCTGGAGGGCAGAAGGTGCTTGGCAGAATCATCTTGTCTGGTGAAAGCAATGCCTGATGTGCAGCACAGCTCTGGAGACCATGAAGAGACCAGGAAAGCTCTGGAGCTTTCACAGTTGCTGTGGGATCAACACCCACCTCTCTGGCACTGTTTCCTTGCTAGGGCTAGAGAGACCTTCACATCTGCTCGTGGCATCAAGAGTTGATAGCAGTAATTATTGGGTTTCTGGCTAGGGAAAATGCAAGTGTCCTTGATGCACCCTCACACACGTCCTGCTCAGTGCTCCACTCCACACCCTGGTTGTGTGTGGGGGAGTGTTTGCTTGGGTTTGTGTTTGTTATTTTGTTTTGTTTTCTTTCTAGATTACCAGCAGAAGTAAAGAGTCAACATGGGCCCTCATACACAGCGTGAGCGATGCCTTTTCTGGCTGGCTGCTGATGCTCCTCATAGGATTGTTAGCAGGTAGGAGGAAGGATTCAAAACGAAGGTCTAACTCTGTGCTGCAACAGCAGGACTAATTCCATGCACAGACCTCTGTCATCAGAACAGGGGATTCTTGTTCCAGAAACGTAGGCTGACAGAGTAGGTCCACTGATATTTTGAGGCTCTGGTGCTGCTTGCCATTTGTGCAGGATTTTATCTTTTTGTTTGTTTGTTTGTTTCTGTCCTGTTGTCCTGTATAGAGTTTATGGTCTGGTGTTGGCTACAGAGCTCTGAAATCAGAAACATCAACTCTAGGCAAGTCCCAGCTGAACAAAGGCTGGGCCGGAGGGGGATCTCATGCAGTCAGTGATCCTTGCTGGGTGCTTTCCATGGGCACTGGAAAGGCTGATGCTGAGCCCTGGTTAGCAAGATGCAAAAAAAAAACAATCCAAACAAACAAACAAACAAAAATCTTTAACTAAACATAGGAGTGAAAGGTCTTGGGAAGCATTTGAATTTCCCCTATCTCTTGAAAGGTTCTTGTAGAGGCCAATGGAGACAGAAATAACTTGAGAAGCAACCTTTGGACCCAGCACTGCCTAAGTCAATCAGCGAGCTGCAGGTAGTCTTGGAGGAAAGCAGCTAAACATTCATCAGGAGGGCTGAAATCAAGTCTCCTGTTAATATTTACAGAGGAAAAGCTTCGAGGCAGTTTTTTATTAACCAAAAGATTCCCTAGATATTAAGGGTTACCCCTGGAGTTCTGCTCTGCCTCCTGCTTCTGCAGCTGAGCAGGCGCCGGCCCTGAACTCTGCTGTGTGGACTTTGCATTTTAGCAGAGTGCGGTTGATGGCAGTGATTTCCATGGGGAGTTGTGACTTCACTTGGAGTTCCTTTTAAAATCTGAACTCCTTTTCTTGCTCCCTGCTTTGTTTCACTTAGCACAGTCAGGGCTTCCCTGTATATGGTCTTTATAGTAATTTTTTATTGAGATTAGAAAAGTTTCTCAAAATTCACTGTTATTCCTCTCACCGTCTCGGTGCTGTCAGTTCATTTGCAGGATTGGTGCTTTTGTGCTAGAGACAGGAGACAGGAATGTGGCCTGTCCCTGTCCCCTGATGTGTGCCAGCCTCATCCTGCTTCTCCCATTACCTGCCACCTTGGATTTAATAAGTGACCTTGCAGTGTAATGGAGAAGGATTATTCTAGGGGCTTAGTGCAGGGTTTAATGCAGTTTGTGAGGGTCAATCTTTGAAATACTATTAGGTATTCTGACTTTTTTCCATATATCCTGGCATAAGCCTTCCCTCTATTTCTCCAAAGGATAGACAAAAATACCCCAGCTGCTCTGTTTTCTTGGTAGGTGAATCAAAAATGTTTAGAGCCAACTGTGACCTTCAGA
This sequence comes from Nothura maculosa, assembly GCA_032353885.1. Taxonomy (NCBI): domain Eukaryota; kingdom Metazoa; phylum Chordata; class Aves; order Tinamiformes; family Tinamidae; genus Nothura; species Nothura maculosa. Next base: position 33,276 of record JAUBOD010000249.1, on the reverse strand, counting down.
TATATGCTTACACGATATGGTTGTGTGTTTTTATCTTCTTTTCCTTTTTTTCATCCTCTTGTAGGTTCCTTGGCTGGTCTCATAGACATCTCAGCCCACTGGATGACAGATCTGAAGGAAGGGGTTTGTCTGGCCGGCTTCTGGTTTAACCACGAGCACTGCTGTTGGAAATCTAACACCACCTTCACGGACAGAGACAAGTGTCCGGAGTGGAAGAGCTGGTCACAGCTTATTCTTGGCCATGGGGAGGTGATGTGTGCCTAGTTTGGCGTTGTCTCTTATTAGTGATCTGTAAATATGTGCCGTTAGCACAAACTCTTAAGGTTCTTGATGATTTGACATCTGCTGCTGAGGTCTTCTGTGGGGTTCTCAGTGGGGAGGCAAAAGCTCGATGCATTTGAAGAGCATTGCTTTGCTCCTGGGTTTGAGACCTTACTTGGAGTGTGTTTTGCCCATGAACAGCCCCAGAGCAGTGCAAAACAAGCTTCATCTCATGCTCCTGGCAGTGCAGCCCAGCAGCAAGCTTGCTCGACCACAACAACATTGATATACTTTGTTTGCTGTTTTACGTAATGCTGCCTGGAAATCTCAATATAAAAGAGATTATAAATATCTCTATAAGTAGCTCTCTAAATATCAGTATAAATAACTAAATTGGTTTATACCCCATGACCCAACAAACTTACCTTGTCCTTGGCACCACAGCTGCTTGTGATTTAGGCTGCTTCCTGCTGCAGAGGTTTGATGGGATCTTTGTTGAAAACACCTATCTGAATTGGGGCACTTTCTTTGCTTTTTAGGGGGCATTTGCATATATCCTCAACTACTTCATGTATGTTATCTGGGCCTTGTTGTTCTCCCTCCTTGCTGTGTTACTCGTGAAGGGGTTTGCTCCTTATGCCTGTGGCTCAGGAATTCCAGAGGTGAGTGGGATTGGGCAGAAAGGTTTCTTTAATTTGTAGGTTTGTAGGGGTAGGGATCCACAATGTAAAGGTTACTTGTGATGAGTTGGTATTGGGACTGATGGACATGTAGAAGTTGTCTCCTTGTGAGAGAGATATATATATATAAATATATATATATAATAGTCTATTTTATATATACATACACTATAGTATATATATATATATATATATATATATATATAGTGTATTTTAGCAATTAGGAGGCATAGGGGAAAAGTTCATTCAGGAAAGCTGTGGGAGAAGGCTGAAGGTAGGAGTTGGGAATAGAGAGTAACGTGAGAGCCCCACGGCCAGGGCTTGAATGAAAGCCTGTAGAGCTCTGTGTGCTTGACTTCCAGATCAAAACTATCTTAAGTGGTTTCATCATTAGAGGCTACCTGGGCAAGTGGACGCTGATCATCAAAACCATCACGCTAGTGTTGGCCGTGTCCTCCGGCCTGAGCTTGGGCAAAGAGGGCCCCCTGGTGCACGTCGCCTGCTGCTGTGGGAACATCTTGTGCCACCTCTTCACCAAGTACCGGAAAAACGAAGCCAAGCGCAGAGAGGTAAAACAAGGCTGCGATGCCGTCCCACCGTTGAGGTGGTGGGGTGGGAAGCTGGTGGGCTTGATGACCCTGGTGTGGGGAGATACCTGGTTAGCAATGGAAGTGTTCATTTGTGGTGACTTGCCTGGTTTGCAAGACTTGTTAGTGCCTGCCATTTATTTCCCTAAACTCTTAGGGGTATCTGTGGGTCTTGGGCTTGGCTGTGTGAACGCAGTGAGGACCTTTGCTCATGAGGAGCTGATTCAGTCAGGATGGACACAGTGCAAGGCCAAAGCTGGCATCTCGCATGAAGCAGCGTGTTCCCTCACAGTATCTTAAGGCATTTTCCCCATAAGAAGTCACTGCAGAACAAACATTGTGAGATGCATAGCATGATGTTGGCCCAGGTACCTCCTGGCAGACTAGGAATGACTCGAGTTTCTCTTCCAGGTTCTGTCAGCAGCTGCTGCTGCTGGGGTGTCTGTGGCTTTTGGGGCGCCGATTGGAGGAGTGCTTTTTAGCCTGGAAGAGGTAACAGGAGCACTTTGCATTCACTCTTGGCAAGCTGTTTTATTGCATGAACTCATTCAGCTGATTTAGAAATACAGCCTGCTCATCATGACTTGGGAATGGGAGGATGAGGCAGTTCAGTGCTGCTTGGTACATTTACAGGGCAAACTAAGCAACCTAAATGCTGACTGGGGCTTCAGTAAATTCTTAGGATCCCTGGAGGACTTACTTCAGAGGGTGTAAATCCATAGCTTGGCAATATATCTCTTTTCCTGCAGCCTGCCTGTCCTCCTCTGCATTGATTGCTGACTTTTACAGGCTCTGTTATGTTGTCCACATGTCTTGTCTCTGTTACAGCTCTGTCCCCAGGGTACTTCAAAGTGAGCTTTTATCTTGCTTCTGAAGCCCATTTTCTTCCAAAGAAACTAGTGATGCCGGTTGTTTTGCCCCAGATATGAAATAGGTCATTGCTGCTTGCTTCAGCATCCACTGAGAGGAGAAGGGATAGGGCAGTTTTGCTCAACTGCTCCGTAGTTTGCTCAGCCTGTAACAGCTCTTTGGCACTCCTGTGCCTTGCAGGATGTGACAGGCAAATAGTTCTGTGACCGCAGCCCACAGCTAATCTGCAACCCCCTGGATTATGTGGGTAAGGCACCTGCACTTCAGGGACCATTAAGGACATTTATTGCTTTGAAAGTGTACAGCACAGGGCAAACTACAAAGCAGGAAGCTCCAAATGCAGTCTGGGGAGCTGCCTAAAAGGAGGTACCTACCCATGAGCACTGATCTAAATGGTTTATAGTTTGCACAGTGCTGGTTTTGTCACGGGGCAGCAGTGAGTGCAGTGACAGGAGCTGAAGTGACTGAATCTGCTTTTTCCTTCTTTTGTAGGTCAGTTACTACTTCCCTCTCAAGACACTGTGGCGCTCCTTCTTCGCTGCTCTGGTGGCCGCGTTTACTCTGCGCTCCATCAACCCCTTTGGGAACAGCCGCCTGGTTCTCTTCTACGTGGAGTTTCACATGCCATGGCATCTGCTGGAGCTTGTGCCCTTCATCCTCTTGGGGATATTTGGGGGACTTTGGGGAGCTTTCTTCATTCGCAGCAACATTGCCTGGTGCCGGCGGCGCAAGACGACCAAGCTTGGCAAGTACCCCGTGCTGGAGGTGTTGGTGGTGACTGCGATCACGGCCGTCCTGGCCTTCCCCAATGAATACACCAGGATGAGCACCAGCGAGCTCATCTCCGAGCTCTTCAATGACTGCGGCATTCTGGACTCTTCCAAACTCTGCGAGTATGTGAATGATTTCAACAGCACCAAAGGGGATGACCTCCCAGACCGGGCTGCTGGCCCGGGGGTCTACACGGCCATGTGGCAGCTGGCCTTGGCCCTTATAATGAAGGTCTTCATCACGATCTTCACCTTTGGCATGAAGGTGAGAACTT
>JAUBOD010000249.1:19224-29733 GCA_032353885.1 Nothura maculosa | reverse complement strand
AGATGTTGAAGCCAGGCAATCTTGCCAGTTTTAACTCGAGTATAACCTCCCATAGTGTCATCCTGTGAGCTTTTAATGCTGCCTTCCTGCAAAAGACCATGTTTACTGATGTGGGTGGTGTTTTATGTGTTTTTTTTAGGTGCCTTCAGGTCTCTTCATCCCCAGTATGGCAGTTGGTGCCATTGCGGGCAGGTTGCTGGGAGTAGCAATGGAGCAGTTGGCCTTTTACCACCACGACTGGGTCATCTTCAGCGGCTGGTGCAGCCAAGGAGCTGACTGCATCACTCCTGGCCTCTACGCAATGGTTGGGGCTGCAGCATGTCTAGGTAAGTGCAGTGCATTTTGAAACCCAAGGTGCTGGCTCTGGACTTGCTTGGCTAGGGTAGAGAGGTGTAGAAAAGACTGTGATGCTGCTGCTTTTGCAGACTGGAATAACTGAGCTTGTGTCTAGAGCAGGAGACTTTGTAATGTATTTCTTGGCTTTCTGCCTCCTTTTGGCAGCATCAATATATCCTGGATTGTGATGGGGGTTCAGTGGGGAATCTCCCAAATCCACAGAGCAAGCAAAAGGACCTGGCATGGGGCTTTAAGTTTTCCCCATGGGTTTTCAAATCTTCTTGTGCTACCCATTCATCTTCCAGCACCTCTCTTCTTTCAAGCACTGTTCCACGCAGGAGTTGATTTCTCTATTTTTGTGTATGTGGTAACACTGTCCCTGTTTGGCAAAAGTTCCTATGGAGAAATTGAGTGAGTGAACTGGACTTTCACTGCAATTCCCAATCCTCTCCTTCACAGACTGGCATGTTTATCTCTTAAGGTATTGTTTTGCAGTATTAGGGGACCCTTTCACTTAAGAAGCATTCGAAGCTCATGAATCTGTTTATGGAGGTGTGTGTAAGGCCTTTTTAAAGGATGACCAAGCTCTTTTGGAAGCTAATTTTGGAAGCTAATTTTCTCTCATATTAAGTAACAAGATAGCCTTTCTAGCAGATGGGCATTGCCATTATACAATGTAAAGTAGGCAGTTTTGAACAGACATCCCACATGGTTTGTGGATCAGAAGATCTGTTCTCAAAGGACATGTGGTGCTGGGGTGTCCTGTTACCCGACTGAAATTCATGAAGTCTTTGAAGGATGCTGAGTTCTGAGAAGGATTCATCAAAAACCGTGTAGCAAGAGGGACCCTGAAGCCAGCACATGACATAATATACTAGAAAGGACAGTTAGTTTTAATACCATGTTCTGTTCATATTTGGTTTCCACTGCTGAATGTAGTGCCAGTTTTCTAAATAGGAGTTCAGCGGAAGAAACGTTTTTTAATCCAAGAGTTTGTCCTGAGGGCTTGGCAGAGGACAGCTCTAGCAAACAGCAAGAACAGCTCTGCTAGGTTTGGAAGGGAAGCCCTTCCAAACCCTTCCAAATGTGCCCCATCTTCCCACGTCCTCTTTGCAGGTGGGGTGACCCGAATGACTGTTTCGCTGGTGGTCATCATGTTCGAGCTCACTGGGGGCCTGGAGTACATCGTTCCTCTGATGGCAGCAGCCATGACCAGCAAGTGGGTGGCAGATGCCATAGGGCGGGAGGGCATTTACGACGCCCACATTCGTCTCAACGGCTACCCCTTCTTGGAAGCCAAGGAGGAGTTCTCGCACAAGACGCTAGCGATGGATGTAATGAGACCGCGGAGAAACGATCCTCCTCTGACTGTCATCACTCAGGACAGCATGACCGTAGAAGATGTTGAGGTCATAATCAATGAAACAACGTACAGTGGCTACCCAGTGGTGGTGTCGCGGGAGTCCCAAAGGCTCGTTGGGTTTGTCCTCAGGAGAGATCTCATCATTTCAATTGGTAAGTGGGGGAAAGGGGAGATGTTTCTTAGTTGAACAATACATTTAATGGCCTCAAATGCCATTGGCTGTAACTTTTCACAAATTCCAACACCCAGCAGTGATGGAGGATATTCTTAGTGAAATTATCCTCCCCATTCCCAAGCAGTGTGGGGCTTGCAAGCGTTGGGAGCGAAGGACAGCGCAGCTTGCTCAACAGTGCAGCTCTGCTCAACTCACAGACCTTAACACACCAATGTGAAGCATAAGAGTTCTTGACAGCAAGAACTAAGCTCAAGAACTTAGCAAGAACTAAGGTTTCTAACATCAGAAGCTCAAGTACTGCTTCTGGTCATGGTGACTCTTGCTGGCTTATGTAGGGCGATGCTTGTGTTGTTGATGAGTCAGGAGCATGTGAGGGTTGAAGGGCGTTGTAGTCCTTTAGAAGTTGTGCCTGTGCTGAAAGGAAGATAGAGAGTGATCGTAGTTATGGGCACTGAGACCCCCATGCCCTACCTATTTAGTCCTTGCTGATTGTATCCAGCAAGAGCTTGGGCTCAAGCATCTACTCTTGGCTTTCGGGAGCTTGCCTTGGTCAACACTGCCATGTGGAGTCACCAGTCAGGGTAAACACCAGCCCTGTGATGAGCTGGACAGGAGAACAGCCTCAGCTGAAGGTGCATTTTTCCTCAGTAGGGTTAGTTTCCAGCAGAACTGGTCACTGCTTCAGCTCTCCTTGGGACCCTATGAACACTGGTGTAAAGGAACAAGTGAGGCTGGCAGTTACCTTGCAGGAGGGAAAAAGCAGATATATGGTTGCTCAACAGCACAATCTCAAGGTATTAAACATACATATGAAGTCTGTGGCGTGTTCTCCAGGGCGTAGTTTAATGCAGTATCCCAGTTCAAGCTTGGGAACTTTGTGTAGGATCTACATGAACTTCTGCTCCTGAGCTACCTTCATCCCGTGGCAGTATCAGAGTAACCTGAGTAATTAAGCGGTCTGCAGCCATGTATCAGCTCTGGCCATTCCCCACCTGTTTTAAGGTGCATTTTCAGGGACAGTTTTAGGCCACGTGCAATACAGCCTTTTTGAGCCTGCAGATGTTGCTCTAGGGTTTTCTTGATAAATATGGAGCTAAACGTTTTTGATGATGTGGAAGCAAATGTAGTGAAAGCAAAGTGCTGTGTTGTAATCATGGGCATCTCCTTCCATCGGGCTGCTTCATGGTACGACCATGATCTGCTGCCTTTGTGGCGCTGTGCCTCTCCATAGGCCCCCTGAGAGGAAGCTCTTTCCCAAGATAAGCAGTGAGGCGTTGCTGTGGGTTATGGAATGGGGTATTTAGGTTTTGGTAGCCTGCTATGAGAGCTCTCAGTGTGTGCTTTTTGTTTTCTGAAGGATTTTTCTTTTCCTTAAGGAAAAATTTCTTAACAGTGAGGGTGACAGAGCCTTGGAACAGGCTGCCTGGAGAGATTGTGGAGTCTCCTTCTCTGGAGACCTTCCAAACCCACTTGGATGCATCTCTTGGTGCCACGTGCTCTGGGTGACCTTGCATGTGCAGGGGGTTGGACTTGTTGACCTCTAGAGGTCCCTCTCAACCTTAGTGACTATGATTCTATGATTCTTGCTTGCTTTATTTTTCTTGGATACTGAGTAGACCGCTTCCCAATAAGTCTAGTAATGTAAATACCAAATCAAAGCTACGATACAGCCAGCATCCAGATTGCTTGCCTAGGGGGAGAGCTGTAAGGCACTGGCATGAGTAGTGGCAAGTACTTGGAGTCCTTGGGGTAATGATGCAGTTGTTAGAAGATAGGATGGAAACAGCTCACCCCTACTTGGGTCATTAGGCACATGCTCTATGAAAGCATGGACCTTTGTTAAGGTCATGCCAGCATGGTCAGAGAGAGAAAAACACATGTTCTGGTTAGGAGAGGAAAGGAGAGCTGATGCTTAATCAACTGTTTCCTTTTTCCAGAAAATGCCCGGAAGAAGCAGGATGGGATTGTGAGCACCTCAATTATTTATTTCACTGACCACTCTCCTCCACTGCCTCCGAGCTCGCCGTCCATGCTCAAACTCAGGAGCATCCTGGACCTCAGTCCCTTCACAGTGACGGACCAAACGCCCATGGAGATTGTTGTGGATATATTCCGCAAGCTCGGACTGCGCCAGTGCCTGGTCACTCACAACGGGTGAGAACGCTGCTGGCAGGCTGTGCACCTAGCAGGGATCCTAGGATGATGCCAAGTTAGTTAAACTCCACCAGTGAAGGCTGGTGAAGGGGTGATGCAGATCTATGAGAGGATGAGTATGACACCCCCAACACAGGTGGAAAGGGCTCATGACCATTGCAAGGCGGGTTGGACTAAATGGTCTCGAGGTCCCTTCCAACCTCAACCATCCTGCGATGTCCCTTTTGGTCCTGCACGTTGTGTAATGATTTGAATTCACTCAGGTGTCAGTCTGGACGTTGTGTGTTGAGGTAGGAGTGAGAACGAAGAATTAGAACCAGTGGTAGAAGTGATTTAAATCTGTTCATGAAGTGTCATACTGTGGATGGAGTTGTTCTGTGCTGCCAGCCGTGTTAGTGATGCATTGGGCTCGTTAAACTCTTCACTTCTTGCACGAAATAACATTGTTAACCAATGGTTTCCAGCAGATTTGTTTCTTTAGCCCCCTGCATCCATGTAGTTTGATATGGCTGTGACGAAACCAAATAAAAATAGAAGCTGCTGAGACTATTGAGACTTAAAATGCAGTTCTAGAAATTCAAATTCTGGGAGCTGATGCACTAATAATGTTTGTTCTTATGTTTGCTTTTTAGGAAGTTACTTGGGATCATTACCAAAAAGGATGTATTAAAGCATATTGCACAGCTGGCTAACCAGGACCCAGATTCTATACTGTTCAATTAAAAGCAGACTAATAGGTATCATGTGTTCTGCACAGAAGAAACTTTATTATAAAGATCCTGGATGCGCTTTCCTATTTTTACAGAGACCTTGAAACTGTTTTTGACATTCCCTTCTGTGGAGCTGAAGAAGATATATATATTTTTTTTCTACAGAATAACCAATTGCACTACATAATCTGTGGAAATTAATCTTCTCTTTAGAAGAAAAAGGACTTTATTTACGTTGCTTTTGTGAAGTTGCATTGGAAAAATTCCATGAAGGAGTAAAAGCAAAATGCTACAGAATTATATCTCTTTATTTTATTTTAATTCTTGTAACTAGTGTGGGGAGGGAAAGACAAGTACCCAGTTTGGCGTCTTCAGAAGCTTTGAAGGAGAAAGATGATTCTTGCATGCAGCATGGTGGCAAAAGGAGACAGATGTTACTCAGGGCAGCGTGTTCCTGGTTACCCACTTAGTCCTTCCATAATCAGACTGGAAGAGAGAGAAGAGCAAAGCGTGTATCAAATGGTAGGAGAACGTCGTAAGCGACCTCAACTCCTCAGTTACCAGTACCAGCTAGCGGAGGACGTTCTGGTGCAAGAAGGAAAACGAACAAACCAATCGCCCAAAGAGGAGATCTGCTTAGAAGTGGACTCAGTTTGGGATTGGGAAGAAGCTTATTTTGGTTACTCTTTTGTGAATGTATTGAGTTTCACTCTGTGACTTGCTTGCTAAGAGCATCTGAAGGAGGAGGCAGGAGTCGAGGGTTGTATTCTTGTCCTCCTTAGATATATGCCTTGGTTTTCTGTTTTGTTTTTGTTTGGCTGTTTTTTCGGGAGGTTTTGTTTGTTTGCTTGTTTTTCTTTAGACATCTGCCTCGGGATTTCTCCCCTGGCTGGTCACTGGAATGGCAAAGGCTGAGTGCTAAGTTATTGCCCTGGCTTTACTGCACTTCCAGTCACTCCCTGATCGCATCGGATGTTGCACAACGGGCCTCTTCCTTCATCAGCAGTGTCTGACGTGGTGGAGGACGTCGGTGGAGGTGCCTGGCCCCAAGGAGTTTACATGAATGCACATTCTGGTCCCTGCCCAGTCTTGCCCCCAACTCAGGCTCAAATCCTAGTGCTAGGATTGAGCTCACTGCCACTTGACGTTCACCACTTGGTGTCTCCTTTCACCAACAACTATGCAATGACCTCCCTTTCCCACCACTGTCAGCAAAACCACTTGTCCCCTTCAATTGGTCCCTTCCCCTTTGCTTCTCCAGTCTCTGTCTCATCTTTTACCAATTTTCATTTTTTTTTTTCTGTTAATAAAAACTGAAATTCTGAAAGTATGCAATTGCCGCTGGAGGGTAGTGGTGCTCACCAGGCTAGAGCAAGCCTTGTTTTGCTCTCTGTGACTGAGGGTTGTTCCTGGAAAGGAGGGTTCCTGGAAAAGGAGGGTTCCCACAGTGTTTGGCTTGGCTCGGGTTGGGCCAGTTGAATTCTTGTATGGTCGAAAGGGGGCTCGGAGCAAAGTGTTACCACTGGATCAGGTATCTTGCAAGAAAATAAATGCCTTGACGTTGCCTGTACTGTGTTTGTGCAGCGGGAGCTCTCCCACCCTGCCCTGTTGCAATCAGGAGATGCCCTGATGCCATCTGTGCCCAGATGCTGCCTTGCAGGGCAGGGCTTGACCTTGAGCCTCTGCTCGAGCTTTCCAGCAGCCTTGGAGCTGTTGAGAACCTGCTGTGTTCAAGTGCTTCTATGTCTGCTCTTGGAGGCTTTTCCCTGTAGATGCTGCACAGCTCCCTCCCTTTAGAGAGCATCTTTGCAGATGTGAAGTCTCCTGCTTGCTTTTTGACATGCCTGTGACAGCAGAAATCACCATGCTTTTGCTTCACACGCCTCTGCTTACTTTAAAATATAGAGAAAGGCTTGAGCATAGGGACATAAACCCTCTGTCTCCCTTAATTCAACCTGCGCTGCTCGAGAGCCCCCAGCCCTTACCAGGCAGTGCTGGTTAACAGGCCAAGCCCTGCTCTTGCAGAGGGGAAAAGAGGAATGTCCCTGGAAGGCAGCGGGGCTCCACTTGTTGGTATGAACTGCTGCAGGGGCAAGGTGTCCTCCAGAGGCTGGCCTGAAAGAATCATATCGCAGGTGAGAGCTGCCAGAAAAGCCCAACCTTGGGCTGTGCGAGAGCCTGGCAGGGCCAGGCTCGGACCTGGGGAGCCTGGGTTTGGATCAGCCGCAGGATCCCTGCTGTGCCAAGCCAGACAGTGGCGACGGGCAAAGTAAAAAGCTTTGCAAGGGGAGAAGACTACTCTTTGCCAGCCTATGTGAGGGAGCAACCTAACTCTGGTCTGAGAAGATCTCTGTGCTTGTTTGGCTTTAAAATGAAAGCTGGTACTGATGCCTATGTACATTTTTAAGGCAATCATTTTATGCATTGGCCCTGGCTGATAAAACCCTCTTGGGAAGAGATTCTCCTGCCTGGGGGCTGCTGCAGGGTCTGGCCCCGCCTGCTTGTGGCTTCTGTGGTGCGTTACCTTCAGTGCGACTCCAGGAGGAGCCATGGGGTTTCTCACCAGCAAGCGGCCCTTGGACGCGTCCTCTGCAGCGAGAAGCCGGGAGGAAGCTGAGCTGTGGCTGCATGAATCCGTAAACGTGAAAAATAGGAGGCTCGTGAGCTCCCCAGCTAGACGATAGAAGCGGTTGCAGCTCCTGCTTGAACAACCAGAGCTACGACTTGTGCTGATCTTCTCATCTGTTGCTGAAACCTCCTAACCTTGGGGGTGGAACTGTGAGAGGTCTGTGTCTGTAAGCAGGGTACGATGTTACAGTATTTATAAAGCAAGTTATTTGGGACTGTTTCTGGGGGAAGTTCAGATGCTGCGAGCTTTGGTCTTAAGGGTGGGTTGCATCTTGGGGTTGACACTGTCTTCCAGGGTGTGGTGGGCTCTGAGCTACACCCTGTTCCTTGACCTTGTACCACCCGAGGAGAGGCTCTCTCTGTCCTTGGAGCTTTCCCTTCACGAGAAACAGTGCAGAATTTCATCCCATGCTCTGCTGTTGGGGACGAAACGGAGGTTCTAGTACCTCTGCCCTGTCTCACGTGGGGTAGCCTTTTGGTTGGGCTTTCCTTCAGGACATGGGATATACAGGTATGGATCAATCCAGCTCAGCTGGATTCTCCCTGGCTCAGCTGCTTTCAGATTACGTTTAGGGCCAGGGAGAGGGACGTGTTCTGCAGCACAAGACGAGTGCAGTGGTCAGTGAGTGCAAACACCTGCTTGAGAGCATTCAATGAAAACCTAGCGAGCAACTGAACTGTGATGGGCCTGGTGGTTCTCATGGGTCTCCTGCTCTCAGCAGCGTTGGGCGGATTCTCTCCCTTGCATCCATGATGTTTTCCTGGAAATAGGGCCAACTTAATGAGCGTCCAGCTTCCTATGGCTGTTTGAGCCCTTCTTGATGCAGGAACTGGGCTTGCTGATAGCTCTTTTCCTGCTCTGAGGATTAGCTGATAGCTGGGGATGAACCAGCTCTGTGCTACTCCCAAAGTAAAGCCCAAGGGGGAAATGAGGTGGAATGGAAGGTGCTGCAGGAGGACCCGCTTAATAGATGACCTCTCCTGCTTCTGACCTCTTCTGTGCAAACAGGGGAGCAATCTCTGGTCTCTCTGGGCCTTTGCTTTGAGAATTTTATTTACGCTGCTCCCAGAAAAGGTTTCCTGGGGTGGTGGCGGTCTGGATTTCCTCCTGAGCGCTGTGAACTTGCTGCGCTCTCAGGACTTGAAAGTAAAATCAGGTCTCTTGGGAAGGAAATGGCTGTGACCAGGAGGCGTGGGGGTCAAGAGGAACGGGTTAATAACAAACAGAAATGTGATTGCAGCCCGTGTGTTTATTCTGAGACAAAGGCAGCATCAGCCTGGTAAACACCCTCCACCGTCTGTCTGTCCGAGCTGCCTGACGTCCCTTTGTAGCCACACAAGGAATGGAAAGCGAAGCCTCCGCGGTGGAGGTAAGGCTTTGGCAGCAGCCACAAGGAAGGAGCAGCTCGGATCAAATAAACACAGCAGAGCCAGGCGCCCTCATCTGCAAATGTTGCCGCGAGTGCCCTCGCCAGTGCCAGCCCTCTTGGAGAGGGGCAGCGAGGGCAGAGCCTTCCTGAAACAGCCCTTGGGAAGGTGCGGGGCTGGCTCCCTGCCCTTGCGGCCCTTGCATCGGTGGTAATCTATGCTTTGTTTTGTTTTTAAAGGAAGAGAGACGGCTTTCCCCTATGGAGCCGCTTTGCAGGGAGCTCGCTGGCACAGGGCTTTGTTGTGCTCCCGTTCCCCGAAACCACGTGCTTTGCAGCACGGCAGACGCACTAGCCTGGCACACGCGGCTCTTCCCGCACCATCCGTGACCCGCAGCGGCACCCAGGCTTGCGCAGCACCTTGCTGGGAGGGCCCTCCTGCTGTGGGGCCCGGGATATCTCCCTGGCGTTGTCCACACTTCCAGAAATTCCTCTGAGAGGGATAACACAGCTGGGGAAGCCGTGCGTGCTGATATGTTTTCTTTGGGCTTAGCTTTCTGGTGAGGGAAACAAGCTAAAACCATCTTTCAATTCTGTGCTGCAGAGGTGCACCTGAATTCCCCAGATGGTTTTGCTTTTCTCAGCCTCTCATTTTTGTTCCTCTCTCAACGCAGAAAGGCCAGGAATTGTGAGGTTACTCCAAAAGGGGACAAGTAAGGAGGAAGACATGAGGAACAAGGACCTGGTGAGGGTAGTTCCTGGGCTCCCCTGCGGGGAGCTGGACAGGGATCCTGGAAACCCCTTCCAGCCACATCTGCAGCCACTCTGGGGAGTTCCACTACTGTTCCCATTCCCCCTTCCGCCCTGGCTTCAGTTTTCCTATGGAAATGGGAAAAGGCACAGAGGAGCGCTCAGAAATCCCTGTCGGCGCCAGTCCGGCCAGGAGAGGCAGGAGCAGCGGTGCCTGCACCGCTCCTTTCCCTAGCACTGCTGCCCTCGGCCCTTGCAAGCTTTTGTCTTTCCCCTTTTTTTGTATAATTTTTCCTGCTTTGTTTATCCCTCTGGGGGAGATTTGGCTGGAGCCAGCTGTGTTTCCTGAGTTGTTCATGGAGCCAGCTCTGCTCCTCTTGTCTCTGCAGCCGATGAAGCCGAGGCAGCTTCAGGCTGACACAGACCCCCTTCCTTCTCAAGCTTGAGGGTCCTCGCTGCGCTGGGCCCGTTTATCTTACTATAGTGCTTGGAAGGGCAGCTGGAGTGTCCTTAAAATGCACCCTGCTATTCTGAATAGCACTGCGCTCCTCTCCAAGGATGCTGCAGAGGGGCACAGATGCTCCAGAACCCGAGGTGCAAGGGCAAAGCTAAGCCATGACATCTGAGCCCAAACACTCCGCATATCCCAGAGCTGGGACTTTGGCGCTCTTCTCCTGCACCTCAGCCAGGTGACATCCCTCTGCTTCAACTGACTTTATTTTCCACCCCATCATGTCTCATTGCCCAGCGTTGCTTGGCTTTCACCACATGGGAGAGGCTGTGATTTGGTCTGATGCTCTTGCAGTTGCTTTTCTACATCCACCAACAAGGTCTCTGTCTTGCAGGACTCTGGAGCAGCCCCTCAGTGCTCTTGGCACTGGGTTCTCCCAGATCACACAACTGGAGAGTTCACATGGGATGTGAGATGTCATCTCCTCCTTACAGGTGAGGACCTGGGAGCCCTATGTGTCTCTCCTGCAGTTTGTCCTGCAGTCCTGAACACTCTCCTGAAGGTTTCTCTGCAGC
>JAUBOD010000248.1:621305-655482 GCA_032353885.1 Nothura maculosa | reverse complement strand
TGTCTCAATGGATTACGTGGCATGTGAAGACTAACCATGTAAATGAAGTTCCTCTGGAACAGTACTAACTTAACCAGCACTGTATTTATTTATTTTGCAGTTTTCTTCATCTCTTAATTATCTGAATCATCCTTCGTGTTTCTTTGTGCTGACTCCTACTCTCTATCTTTCTTTACACTTGACACTTCTTTCCCAAAGCAAAAAGCTGGCGGGCGGTGCAGAAGCAGATTTCTTCTGTCATGTAAACAGTGCATCTTGATACAGTCTTGTCTTCAGCTCATTGCTTGCAAAAGTTAGGGGAAGTTAGTGAATTATGAAGAAAAAAGAAAGGTGATTTTTAAAAATTTGTATGTCCAATAGCTATGGTGCAATAAATTGAATTTGCAAAACATTGTGTAGAGCCTGTATGATTCCCACTTTTGTGCATACCTCCCTATATCTCCACTTCCTCACACCTCTCCACCTTTAGAAAGGTACCACTATGTATAAAATTACTTTTCTGTAATATAGTATTACTGCTGGGGGTTCAAACACATTAGATCAGGATATGACTGTAGTGTTAAGTTATTCAGTGGACGTTTCTTTGCTAGAACAGTTCAGCTCATAAAACCACAGCTTAGATCTCCATAGTGGAAGCAAGCACCATATATACATGGAAATCACTTCTCATCCATTTTAAAGCTCTTTTTCTTCCCCACTGTTTTTCAATGTATTTTTTTTTTCCCCCCAAACTTGGAAACTTTACAAACGCTGCAGCCAGGCAGTTCTCTTGTTCTGGGAATAGAGGTAATAGGCCTCCTTTCTCTCTGTCCATCCCTTCACACTACTTTTACGAGATGGCAACTCACCACATAGGGGCCAGCATTCACTCTTCTCCTCCATTTTTGATGTCTTGGAAGTTACCTCTGCACTTCAGGGTCCTCTACCTGCTCCATCCACTGTTCCCATGGGGTTCCCAAATGCTGCTGTAGACAGTCCCATTTGCCCTGGGACTGTCTCTGACACAGTTCCTCCAGAATGGAGTCCCCACTGTGGCATTGATTTGCAGCGTTCTGCGACCTGCACAGCTCCAAAATGTCTTTGCTCCTCTTTTATTTTTTTTTTCTGCTTTTCTATCATATGTTTTCTGGTAAGGGCCACAATGGGCCAGATTCACAACACAGGAGACTTAAGTCTCAGCCTCAAAGAACTTGGTATGTAATGTTATTCCCGTTTCCAATTCCCCTTTTACCTCTATAAATGATTGTATTCAGCTCTCTACAATAAACCCTTTCTCACCTCTCTGTGTGTGACATACCTTGTGGCTTTTGTGGCTGTATATGAAAGAGGCTATGTCAAAAATAAATTGAATACCTCTCATATTAGTAAAACACACATATTAAAGAACCACACTAAAAAAAAATTCATTCTCTGCCATTCTCTATCATTCTACTGTATTCTAACTACTGCTAATATTATTTTTAGTTTAGATTCCTTACATTAGTTTCTCCAAAGTATGTTTAAGCATCTGAATATTTGTTGTACCATAAAGGAAGCACAGTATCTACAATTCTGTGAGTATCCAAGACATCCCAAAACAAAGAACTTACAAGAGTTTGGATTATTTTGTTTTGTTTTGTTTTTTGTTTTCAGACAAGGCTTAGATGCCACCCCAAGCAGTTCTAACTCTATCTGTCCAAAATTGAAGAGTAAAAAAGAGTAGAAATATAGGAATTGGCTAAAGAATTTTAAGATTAAAAATAACAATAATAACTTGTATAGAAGCTGTTTTGAGACTTTTTTTAAAAAAGTTTTGTTCTATTTTCTGATGTTATTGCCCTTAGGGTTTGTACTTTTAAGATCTTTCTTCACAACCAGGAGGACAAACAACCTACCTTTACCATCAAATGAGAGCTTGACACTTCCATGGGAGTTCAAGCGCTGCAGTTTTTATTATTTTGTCAGGCTTGTTACCATACTTAAGGCTCATTTGAGAGCTAGTAACAGGGGACTCTGAAAATTTTAGAACCTACATTTGATAATTCCTTCTTAGGGACCTGATCTTTGAAATAGCTCCATAGAGAACTGCAGTAGCTCTGAGAACCATGAAACAAGGCTTATTTTTCCCTGTACAGGTCAGGTCTTACATTTCATAAAAGCAGTGTCACTGAAATGGGAATTTTGAGGAGGGTCTTGGTCCACAAATCATGTTTTTGGCTGCAGCATTTCATTTTTATCTTACTGGATGAGAATTATTCGATGCTAAGGAGTACTCTCATTAACGCAGAACTTGGTTATTTTCTGTTTCCTGGTAGGACTATAATTTTTTACCGTAGTCTGTGGTATTTGTGACACTTTATAGCTGCAATGTACAATTACAGCTGTTAAATCTGTGCAAATCAGCATGGTCTAGAAGTCTGTCTTCAGAGCTTTAGACACCTTAATGTGTAGTGTCATCTTCAGAGAAAGAAATAGCTGAAATGTTTAAGCTGCTTTGCATTTGTTTTGCACTAAGGCATTACTTCATTCTTGATCATCAAATTTGGATGCTTCCAAAAAAGCAGAAGCTGTTTAGATGCTTATGTTTCATAAAGAACAGTCTCTTTCTAAAGACAAAATCCAAATCAACCTTTTAGGAAATCTCTGCTCCCTTCTGTTTTATCTATACTACTCTTTCCCTTGCCACACAGTCACTATTTTGCCATTGCTGCCACGAATATATTGCTAAGGTTGCAAAATGCAAGAATTCAGCCTGCACCATTGAAATCAATATGAATTGTCCTCAGTGACTCTTAGCAAGATTTATGTTTTACCAGTAATGCTGGCTTAGCCAGTCCTGTTTCCTCTTCCTTCTGTTTTGATAGAGCCACTGAAAAAAAAAGAGTAGTAAAAACAGGTAAAATCTGAGCACTTTCTGTTCAGATTTTTGATACTTTCCTGTTATTTAATTGCATTTTATTACACATATATATACACATACATGTGTATAAGTTTTTATACACATGTATGTTTTTATACATACATGTAAGTCTGTATGTGTATATGTTTTTCTACATATGTATAAGTGTGCATATATGATTATATATAAAGGCTTTATTTGTCCATTTGCCACTTGCTCAGCTGGCTGCTCTGAGCACCTGCTCAGCCCCACAAATACAAAGGGCAGAGAAGAGCCATAATTACCAGCCAGGAGTAGGTACTCTCTGACTTGGTACTGCCACCTGCAATAGTATCTGCACACCTGTGACATCAGAGTGTGCATCCACATACATATTACTTGAGGGAGGGCATAAGGGACTAAATAAGCTGGCAGTTTCGTTGCTCCCATATGCTCCTGCACCCAAATTGGAACTTAGGGGTCCTGGTAAAACCGTAAGTCTGTGCTATAAAATGATGGAGGAAATTAGAAAACCTAAATTTTTAGAGGGTGATTATTAATAGTGATTTTATGGCATAGCACCTCAGAAAGTTTTCTCAGCACAATTCAGGGGGCAGTGGACTGCAATTTGGAGGAGGCAAAGAGTATACAGAGAAGGGGCAATTATGCCATTTTCACAGTCAGAGAAAACATGTGCTGAACCACATTCTGCCTCCTGAATCAGGTAAATTTGCAATGGTTGATCTATACCTTGAAAATATGAATACCTGGGCATCTAAAAAGTGTCTATTCCTGGAAAATGTTTAATTAAACGAGTCATATTTAATAGGTTAGGTAAAATAGCTAACCCATAATTTAAACTTCTAATTGCATGCTAAAGGTACTGCTTTGTGGGAGATGCTTCCTACACTACAGTGGTACCATTCGCTATTGTCAGATTTAGAAGTGACTGGCAATTTTTGATGCACAAGTGCCATTGATTTTCAATGGAATTTAGACTCCTAAGTCATGTAGCTTCTTTTGAAAAATTTTACCCTTAATGATTTTCTTTGGGATAGTTAAAAAGCCCCCATGCCATGAGCAGTTGTACCAAGACAAAGGTTACTGTGTTGGATGCTTAGTCGTAAGGACTTAGCGCTCCTGTGTGTGTGGCTTTGCCACGCAAAAATTATCTTGTTTTCCTTTTCTGCTTTATGTGCAGAAAAAAATATATGGGAATTTAAAAGATAAGAGACTGATCTCGAATGTGAACTGGTTCCTTTTATCCAAATCTTAGAGTTTGGCTAGAAGTAAGCTCCAGAAACGGTCCCAGTAAAAAGAACTGCTTTATGCAAAGGAGAGTAAGAAAAGGAAAAGAGCAAAGTAAAACTACAGAGTTGTAAAAACGGTGGAGCTGCAACGCTGTTTAGCATTCAAGCAACTATCTCTGGAAAGGAAGCAGATTATGTGGTATCATATTGCAAAAGGGCTGTTCAACCCTGTTGCGCTCACTTGGAGCTACATATTTACTTTTGTCACTGTGCAGCAGCGATTGCATTATATCCTTCCTGCCAGGACGTGAGGAGAAACAGAAGGTTAAGCCCAAATGGGGGAGGGGAGAAGAAGGAGGGAGAAGCAGCAGCAAAAGGGCTGGAAGGGGAGAAAAGAACAGCTCAAGAGAAAGGAAAAAGTTTCTGTGGAGGCAGGAAAAGATACTCAGAAAAATGGAGAAGTGGGAGATTGGGTTCTGCATGGATGGGGTTACCAGTCCTGTTGTGTTTCAGCTCCGACGGGGCTTGAAACCCGCATAGTTTGGTCACCAGAGACAAGATGCATTTTATTAAGCCTAGATAAAAATGGGAGGCACAGAGTCTGGCACCACCGTAGCCTAGAGGAATTTCCATGATTTGTGCCATGAATGCTGAATGGGAGACTTGTAAAAAGCACCTTTCTCCTAAGGACAGCTCACTGGAATTTGCAAATATAGCTCCCCCCACACATACACAAAGAAAAATGCCCAAAGAAACAAAATAACAACCTGAATTAAAATAGTACAAAAAGACACTCATGAAAGGGCTTTCCTGGAGATGTTAAAAACCGGCACCCAAACATACTCCCCTGTACCTACAGGGGACGATTGGATCAATAGTTTCAAAAGCAACTCAAGTTTTGGGGTAGGTGGGGGGTGAGGCAGATTTTGCTGCTTTGGGCAGACTGGAAAGAGCTCTGGGTCCCCAACTTGGGATTTATTCAGTCTCACATACAGCAGGACCCCTTGCTGGGCTTCGTATGAGGCACTACATAGCCCATGTGGTATCAGATGGTTCCCTTTGCTGGGGAAGGAATATTCAACCCGTTAAGAGTATGCCTTGGCTTGAGCAGAAGTGACATTTTTCTCCCCAAACGTGTTAGCAAACTCATTTTAACTGCTGTGCTACATATTCCGATGCAGGCTGAACGTGCAGCATTTTAATACGTGTTAGGTACTGCGCACAAGCCGGAGCAGCCGGCCAATGAAACCATATTAAAGTACAGTTTGTCCTGTCAAAAATGGGAGTCTGAAACCTGTTAACTAACATGCTTAAGAGAAAGAAAACAAAACTCTTTTTATTCCCGTCTGCCAGCGTAATTACTGCTGAAGGAGGTTTGTGGGTCTCAAGATGGTTTAAGGTGGGGAATAGCAAAAGGCAGCCAAAGGGGTACATTATGTTACAATTGTCCTTAAAAACATCAGTTCATAAAAGCACAGAAGCCTTTTGAATCTGGCTGTTCCAAGTTAGGTGTATGAGAAGCCCTCAGTAGAAAGCTTTCAGAGTAGAAAGCTCTGCTAAGCACATAAGAAGCACTTAAAAAAGAAAAGAAAAACTTATTCTTCCTTTTCTTCGAGGCAAAGTGTGTGTCCATAATAATCCAGAGGGTACTGAACTGGTGAGAAGAAGAGAGACAGTGTGGGATTGCCTTGGCACGGGCTAAATGAGAGCAACTTTGCTGAACACAGCCAGATTTAGTCTGGTGCAATGGAGAAGAATAGCATCCTGGAGCTGTGGTATTATGATCGCTCGGATAATCAGATTTTCCACTGTCTCTGCAAGATAAATACTGACTGGAGAAGGAACCTCTGCTGACTCTGGCTCTCACGTGCTGTAGTAGTAGCTTGTTTGGCAAACTCTGCAGAGATGTGGACATCTCTATTTGAACTGCAGCAGTCCCTGGGCAGATGGTGCTGCCAGCTTGTACCCTCTGAGCTGCTGCGCTTCTTCCAACCAAATTATGGTTTTCCATCACACCAGTGCCAATCTGGTCCTTGTATTTATGTACTACAATAAGCACACACAACATATTAAGCAACCAGAGGATCTTACAGCATAGCACAGGCTTAACATAGCAAAGGATGACAATAAACAATGGGAGGAAAGAGGAAGAATGAAGGGAAGAGTGAGAAAACATGAAGAAATTATTCTATACACATCAACCTTTACTTCCTTTTATTATAAGTGCTTTACTTAAACAATGATCAAGTACTGAATGCCTACAGTTTTCAGTGCTAAGTTTGCTCACAGAGCATCAGCAAGCTAAGGAGCTGTCAGTAAGATGGCTTGAGGAAAGCAACAGCAGTATTTTTCACTAAAAGAGCCTCCTCATTACCTTGTTTGCAATTGATACCTGTAATAAATTCACAGCACTTGCCCCTCCTAGTAGCAAACATGCAGGGAGTGAGTTCTTTGGATTTGTTCTTCCTTGTTCTGCAGCCAAGGAGACTGCTTTTAAGTGGGTAAAACCCAACCGCATGTGCCACAGTTGCATTAACGTACGTGATAACAAGATAGTGAGTCCTAGGCAAGCAGGTGATTTAATGCAGCATAAAGAAGACAAATCCCTGTTTCCCTTCTTTCTGTCTGCAGCTAGAGTGCAGCCAGAGAAGAGCCAGAGGAGAGGAAAGGTGCAGGTAAGGCTGCTGCCAGGAGATGCCAAGGAGAAAGGATTCCAAGATAAGAAGGATATAGCGTCTGGTCAGAATCCATAGATGAAGGGCAAAGGAAAAACGGGTGAAAAATCATGCCAGGGAGAGTGTGTTGAAAATTGTTGTATAATATATAGGCAAACCCCTGTATGAAGATTTCCAGACCCAAACCCTCTACTTTTATGACTGGCTGCTGTGACTAGACTGATAAAAAATGGCCGATTAAGAATGAATGGAGTTATCTAGACGTTATCCATAATCCTGGCCCAGCTAATGCGAGAGCATGTATAGGTCCTTAAGTGTTGCTTTCTCTTGCTCCTCCTCTGATCAATTGATATAAACACATTCTGCTGCCTAGGCCACACACACACAAAAAAAAACGTTAATACAACAATAAAAACTATTATTTTCTGGTAACGTGTGTGAAGTGGGAAACTTTTAGGAAACTATTGCTGCAAGGAGCTACAATACGGCAGAGAATATGGGAGAATATCGTCTCAAAGGGGAAGCTGGCACATGACCTGTGCCTCACTGCTGAGAGAATTCCACCGGAGCAGAGCACAGCACTCACAAGGCAGGATTTGGGCACGTGACCTAGGTTTGATTTGTGTGTGCTTTTCCTATCGTCTGTGGTTGAAGGGGGAAAAAAATGTCCTGACGTAGGCTCCGTAAAACACAAATCCATTTGATTTGCTTTTTTTTCCCAACTCAGAATTTAGGATAAAAGCCTAGCTCTCCTGGTCCATGACATGCTTACTTCATCAGTGAGGCAGAAGAGCATGAGCACTTGGCCACCGAGGAGCGTGTGGGTTATATAAAACCACTGGCCAATACACTGACCGCACAGTAATCCTCATGGCAGGAGTGTCCTAGTGACATGATGAGTCAGCCCTCCTGGCTGTCATCCTTGCATCACCTCAGCAATCCCTAACATGCACTTTGGTAAGCTACCAAAAGCATCCCTGGATGCCTTGTTGCATTGATCTCCTAGTGAGCCCTTCTGCCACAAGATGCTGATCTGTGTTAAACCAGAGAAATGTCAGGCTCAAATTGACCCATGTTGCATGTCCTGCATGTAGTTTGTGCTTAATAGTAATGCAAAAGAGACTGTTTGCAAGCTCACTCTGGCTCTGGATCAAGAGAAATGCTCTGAGTTGCCTTGGCAGATAATATTCAAGCCATAGGTGATGAGAGTGACTCCTCAGTGACTCCCACAGCCTGTTCTCCTTCTTCACTGCAGGTTGCCACCTGCATTATGTCCTCTTGGAGGCAGGTAGCTGGATATTTGTGTAAGAGGTTGGTTTTGTCCTTTTCATCTAATCACTAATAAGCACCTAAACTAAGTGTAGCTCATTTGCTTCAGGAAGAAATTGTACTAATACACTATCAGAGCTTTTTTTGGACACTATAAATTATCTTGCTCAGACTTTTCTAAAATTTTGAAAATAATTCTTTCATGTGGTCCATTTCAAAAAGTAGTCCTCAACATACTATGTTAGTCAAGTGAGAACTGTTTGATAGTATTTTTAAAGCTATTTAAAAAGGAAAAAGTAATACTCTTCTACTCAAAAATATTTTAAAATAATGTGTCCAGTCTGAATATGTGTGAGGAGACAATGGCACCTGGCAATCCATGAAAGATAAAACTAGATTCAAACATCTTCCATTACCAAAACTTCTGGCAAGAGACCCAACTGTAATTGTATTATAAAACATTGACTTTGTTAACTTGCTTTTGACTGTACGCAAAATCTCTCATTTGGCTTGTCATCTGGAAAGCTAAAAAAAGCTCAGTCAAACTGTGTCAGGTAATGCTGACTTAAGTGAGTCTGGCTGGGCTGACTAAAGTTATGTTTAGATTTGGATGAGATTCATGTTTTAGTTCAGTTTGGAAGCAAACCAGGGACTTGGATTTATCTTTAAAATCTTGACAATCAGCTTTTTAGGGTTTTGGTATCCCGTGTCCATATTTAATTTTGCAGAGAATATGGACCCCCGAAGATCAGTGTGAGTCAGGACATAACTTGTCTTCACATCTACCAGCTAAATAACTCATGAAAATAGCCAAGTTAATTAAAAAAAAATCACAGTCTTAGCTGCCACCAAGGTATCCTTGATGCAGCTGAGAAAGGGTAGAGCAAGGATGGCTGACATTATCTTTCCTCACCCTTTGCTTCCTGAGAAAGCTTGGTAGCCTTTTTTTGTCATTGCATATTTTAAAGCAGCCTCAGAGGATACACTTTTGCTTCCATTTGGGTGAGATGTAAAGAGAAAGTAGCTTAAAATTCCTTAAGGTGAAAAGTCCTTCTGTCTTCTGGGTGAACAGCCTTAAAACAGTGGAAGTTGTAGCTTAGAGTGCCCTATTGCACATGCTAGAACACTTAAAAAAAGGAAGCCCAGGCATCGCTTTTATTTTACTACATGCTATCTTGTCATGCTAGTAGGAACTCAGCAGTTCCTGTGCTGAGATGTATTTTTCTCAAATATGCAAAGATGTATTTTTGTAACCATATTTCATGGTTAGTGTAAATGGTAATCAGCCTTCATCACCTTGGCCTGAGTCAGTCCAAATGCTTCAAACTCCCGGCTGTGCCTTGGAGGGCCTCCTCACTGGGTTCATCTCTGGAGGATGAATAGGAGAAGGAAGCTAGTGGCCTTCTTGCAGTTTGCTCAGAGCAGCTGGTGTCCAGGCTCTTATTCCCAGAACATGAGGAAAAGATAAAGACCTACATGGCCAATTCAGAAGACTGTTGCCCACATCTTCGTTCGGGCCAAAGAGACTGAGGCGGTAATGTGAGTCTATGAAATATGTAGGTCACAGACTGTTTTCTGATTATACATCTCACTTCCCTTATGCCCAAACTGTGAAAAATATATAGGTTAGGATTTAAGGCCTAATCTCTATGTGGGACTTTAAACTCTGATTTAGCCTTGCTTGTACAGGTTCTTTACTAACCTAGTGCAAAGAATTGGTGGGTGTTTGTGCTATCATTCAGTCCATGTGAATACAAATCTGAGGAGAGCTAAGGAAAAAAAAGAAGTGGATGATGACAACTCACTATAACCATTACAGTTTAGCTGTAAAATACATTATTTGAGCTGAAAGGGTCAGGCATAGCAAAAGCTCTTCTTTCTTTTTTTTTCACAAAGCTTGGCTGGAGACCAGATAGGTAACTGAACTGGCAATTAACACTATAACAGAACTAAGTGGGAGTGATTTTTCTTCCATAAGGCAGATAGATATGGGTTTTGTAGATGCCTCTTTTGCAAGGGGTATTAGCTGTTCCTTACAACATCTCTCATACAGAGAAAGTGTTATCCTCCAGGCCTGGTTCAGGAAGATGCACAGCTCAGGTATGGTTTGCAATGAGAAAATGAAATTCTATCAGATTCTGTTTGGGCAGAAACTGCCCAAACTCCAGTATATTCAGGAGCAAAAGATCTGTCCTTGGTTTGACAAGATACCATATGTCTCCACTCACTGCAGAGTTCTACAGAAACAGAACTAAAATCCAACCCAAAACTCAGTTAACCAAGTATTCTTAGCCAGCCACCTGTTAGAAAGATTTGTTTCCCATAAACTGCACTTTTTAATATATAATTTAGCAGTGTATCACAATAAGCAGAAGTGGTAAGTCAAGTTGAATAATTTTAACATATATCTTGAAAATCTTATAGAACTTCCTAGATTTTATCTTCCTGTTTTTTCTTTTTTTTTTTATTCAGACAAATGGAGAAGAAGCAGATAAAATCCTGAGCTCAAGCTGATTGCAAAGCTGACCTAGGATTTCAACATGAGCTTGCAATACTCTTTTTATGTACTGCTCTATACAATTCATCATCCTTTACTGTTAGAGATAAAGGATAGCTTGCTGGTTAAGGCACAAAACAGGACCATCCAGATTTAGTTCTCTGTTTTAACATAGTTCATAGCAAGCCACTTTGTCCAAAACCCCTAGAGAGATTTAACTCCTCTTCTTGCAGCCCCAAACTCCAGTGATTTTGAAAACACAAATTAGGTATCTCAGTAGACGTCAATCCTGAGCTTTTGACTATAGTTCATCCCCTGTGAGAGTACAGATTACGACTTTTCCCTCTCACACAACTAGGAGAAGGAAATAGTTAATCTCTTTAATTACAAAATTATGTAGAAACTTGTACAAGAAAATAATCTGAGTATCAGATTGTTTCTCTGTAAAATAAAATAAAATAAAATAAAATAAATCATGGATAGATGAAATATATGCTTAAAAGAGCAGCCGTAGTGATATTTTACTTATCACTTTAATGACCTTGCAAAAATTTTCCTCATCTACAACAATTTGTACACATTTTTACGTATGTCATCTGGCTACCCTCCATGCTCTTGAGGTAACTCCTTTTCCGCAATGCTGAGTGCGTAGCATGGGAGGACCCTCCTGCGTCTCTCATGTTACATAAACACATAGTAAAATATGGGGTAGGGATCTTCTATTTAAATCCTGCATGTAATACACTGCCTCATACACTCACCTGAAAGCTACCAGTAGTATTTTCCATTCCTCGGGGTAAAAGTATGCAGCAGGAATCTAAGCCTTAGCCCAGCTCTTGCGGAGAGTGCTCTAAGAATAGAATAGCGCAGCCTGTACCGTGTTGCTGCTGCCAAGCAGTATGCTACATCACACAGAGTTCATTAGGCAGTTTAAAGACAAGCCTACTAACCTGAAGTGTGCTTTAAAGCTATTCCCTTGTGCTGTTCCTGGGCTTCAGAGTGAGATACTGTAAGAGAAGTGAAAACTGTACTGCTTTCTAAAGAGCTTCACAGAAATACAGAAGAACTGATCTGTAGATATAGAATTTCTAGTGCTCTAACGATGTACTTCTTTCAAATATATAAATACCATGAAGCATCTTGTCCCTTTAAGGATGTATTAAAAATACTTTTTTTATTGGGATTGAAAAGTTAAATTTTGTTATTGCTGCTGTTTTATATAATGATAAAAGAGAATAATTTCTCAAAACAGTTACTTCCTGGTAATTAATTGCAGATTGTTGTCTGCCAACTGTCCTTCCATCTATACATACATGTTTAACATTACAGTAAAATATAATAATGACATATGTCTTTTCTGTGCTACTCTGATACCGAAAGTAGTCCTGAACCTTGTGGGTGGCACTTGGAATATCTATTTCAAAAAGAAAAACAATTCAGACTTCCTTTGGTGATACACTGCACAAGTTAGATGCAAGGCTACATTTATTCCTTGCCAATATGTTTTCAATTTATAAAATTGATGAAAGTTCAGAAGAGAGAAGACTAGTACTGGTATTTTAAAAGAAACAAGCACAGTATTTCTTAAAATAAACAATTTTGTAGATTGGGCTTTTCATTCCTGCTGTGTTTTTTCATCCAGATAGAATTTTGGGGGGCTTACCAGTTTAGACAGAAGTATCTTCAAGGCACTGATTCCAAGTAGGTGGAACTACTGCAGTAGGTGTTGATCCAGTATCAGGCCTCATAAAGTCTCATCCCAGGCTGGTCTTGAGACCTACAGTAATAGCATCATTGCCATTTCCATCAGCAAGGATTTTGATGAAACCTAAGAGCCCCAAGTTCAAAGGAGTCATTGCAGAATGAGGTGAAACATCAAAGGGCAGAACCCAGTTAAGATTCTGGGCTGTCTTAATGTCAGAAGCAGCAATTCACACTCTCTAAATAATGCCTCAATGAAGAAGGTCAATATAGGGAAAAGGCTGTGAAAGATTGGCAAGAATGAGGGGGAAGAGAAGGGACATGTCGGTGTCAGGGAGGACTATTAGAAGTCAAACGTATATCTGCATCAGAGAATTCTACTGCAGAAGAGTAAGATGAGTAGGTCAAAATACAGTGCCCCCGAAATGCCCAAGAAATGAAGTGTAATTGTTGCCCCACTCAGCAGAGATGTTCTTTCCTTTTCCCAAGTTCCAGAGTCTTTTGAAGTGATTTACCATAACAGCAGAGAAAAGGTAGAGCTTTTCGGTGTCTTCCTACTGACAAAATCTGCAGACTGGCTAAAAAAGCTGCGAGAAAGGAGTATTTATTTCAGCATTAATATGATATCAAATAGTCTAGGAACTGCTCAGTGATTTAAAATCTTATGATTGATGACTAATAATTAAGAAAATAATCCTTCTGGTATTCAGGATTTTCATCTATTTATTTCAGTAAGGACAAAGTAGGCAGAAACTGAATAATACATGCAGTAAACCGAGAGTTAAGTCTGGTTAGCAAAGCAGGCATCATGTTTCATTTCCCAAGGACATTACGTTGTAAAATTAGTATCTTGCAAATACTTTGAAGTATCTTCAAATGGGGAAACTAATAACAAAAAATCTCTCTTTTTTCATAAAATTTTGAAGGGTTAACATTTCTGGATATGAATTATTCAAGATTTCTTGAATAGTTGAAAAGATAAAGAATATCCTTTTAGCTTTGCAGGAATGGGATAGCAGACAATTAGTATTATGGAAATAGAATCTTACCTGCTGTTTTATGTTTTGTTTTGTTTTCAGAATCTATGCAATACTAGCACATACTTTGGATAAAAAATCCATTCTGTTACATAAATTAATATGTATATGTTGCTAATTCTCATTCTAGGAGATAATACATTATTATGGGAATATTCTGGAGCATATAATAGAAAATAGTAGATTAGATGTAAGAGAGATTTTAAAAAGAACTTAATAGTGAATTATACTTTTTTACTAGGAAATTATTAAAATACTTTAGAGAAAGAATTTAACTCTTTATTGCTTTCTTTAGCCTCTTACAGTAAATTTCTCCAGAAGCCTTGTGTTTTTGGAGAGCTATCTGTCTGGAATTTATATTTCTTGCAACTTGTCTCGTGTTTTAGTATTGATGTTAAGGATAAAATTAAGCTACCAAAATAGTTAATGTCTGATGATTCTAATTACTTCAGAGAGTAGGATGGAACAGATTAAGTACTAGTGTACTCTGGATTAAGTGCGAAGACTTGGTTCTCAAAGAATGTGTGCAGTTTGCGACAGAATTAAGAAGGTCATATAAAGGATAGTGCAAGAAATAATCAGGAAAGGAATTGAATAATGACTGTGGGTTTGCTTTGCAAAGATTTGTGGAAACAATTGCTGTTGGCTTTTACTTTGAATACCTATTTTGGGTGTGTTGGGAGCTTTGGATACTTCTCTAAGTATCAAAACGAAATGAAGTTTGTATAGGTTGTAGTTGTGCTATGGTTTCTGTTTCACTGTAGAAAGCAAAATTAACAAAAAATATGCATCGTTTTAGTGTAAACAAATAAGGATTGGCTCACATGAATTTGAGAGAAGCATTTGGTATACCTCATATGCATTTCAAGATTATGCTAAAAGAAAAACAAAACAAGGAAGTCTGAAAAGATTCTGACATATCTAAACAAGAGATCTGCCTACCAATGACTTGGAGTGTGCTCATATAAATTGCATAATTTATAAACATTTCTGTGCATGTACAGCAAAGATACAGATAAATACAATGCTTTTCTGCTGATTAGACAGGAGACTTTTCCTTGCATGTATATTGAGTTCTTCAGATGAAAGTCACTGTGAACATATGGAAGCAGGATTCAGTGGAGAGAGGGCAAGAAACAATCTGGGCATCTAGTCTCAGCTTTGCCTCTGATTCACTTTCTGACTCCAGATTAGTCATTTGCATCCTCTGATAGTTTATCTCTAAAATGAGCATTGCTGATTCGGTTATATATTTGAGGTATGTCAAGGCCTCGAGACAAAAGCACTAAGTTTTATTTAAAGTGTAATTTATTATATGTCATGTATTTTATCAAATATGAAAGCAAACTTAGAATCCCATACTAGAAAAGTATAATAAACATAATATCACTGCAGCAGAATGAAGTCTATGCCGCAGATATGTACATAAGAGATATATCACTTTTGGAGCATGTCAGCTCTGACTCATGGATAACCAACTTGGATACCCACAGAAGCTTGATCAATGCATTTTGGTGTGTAATTCCTCCAAGGCACGTGTGGTCTTGTACATCCTACCCCCGTAAAAAGTTAATTATAATTTCAGTAGACAGCTATCCCTGCACTCTATGTGTGAAAACTATGTTGGCTTCAGAATTATGCTGAAAATGTCATTTACATAATTATTTTACACCTAATTTTAGGTGAGGCATAAAGAAATTCAAAATTTGACATTTTACATTTAGGACAGAATTGGAATTCAAAGAAGATTTTTAATAAGAAATATTTCTCTCTAGCAGCTGTCATTTCTGGAGTGCTCAATGAACACCCAAGAGAACAGGGGCAGCAACCAAGTCAGAAATGGGTGTGATGTGGACACTAAGCAGATATAATGAGTTAAGGGAAAATTTAGAACAAAACTGAGCTAGCAAGGAAGAGAGAAAAGCCTAAGAGAGGCAGAGAAAGAGAACAGAGCAAAAGAAGGGGTGACAGAAGATAGGAAATCAGGTAAGTCTGGAGAGATAGGAACAGGAAATGAGAAGCAGTTATCTCATACTTGCAAAGTGTCAGCTTGTTTAGAGTAGTGTAAGCTATACGTTAAATAATTACTGTAGAGTCACTGTTGGAATTGACATAGTACCTTACAGTGGGCACCTGCTTTAAGTCTTTCATCATCATCATCTTGGTACTTTGTCATTGGCTTCAGCAGAAAGGTGAGATGGTGGCGGTAGTTGAAGTCCCATTCCAAACAGTAATGGACAGCTAGTATGGAAAAATTCACCTGCACAATCATCTTGTGAGGATCACTGAAACCTTGAGTTATGACTTGTTTAAAAATGAAATAATCAATATGGATTCTATAGTACTCTTTTGGATAGTTTTATACTTGGGCTACTTGATCAGGCTATTGATACAACTGGGCCAGGTCCTTGCCTTTTGGATATTATTCCAGTGGGGAAAAAAATAGCAGCACTTTATTAGCATGTCATAATTCACATTTTCATACAAACTGACCCCAGAATTCTTTACATTGTAAAACAGATTATTATTTTCTGATCCACCAAGCTACAGAGTTTACAGAACTATCATTAAGATGGAGAAGTACACATCAGTATGTAAACTGACTATCAGGCATAGAATAAACCATATTTTGTCTTCCAGTAAACAATTAAGTCTCAGACCATCTGATTATCACTAGTTGGTAAAAATTTTAAGTTCTTTACAAGGCAGTAAAAGCACTTGGCAGAGGACAGAGATTTTATATTTTTAATTTAAAGACCAACTATCATCCCCACCAATATCTTCAAGTAGTCATGTCTGAAGAAACAAAAGATCGTCAGTCTTCCAGATGGTTTTAATTTTTGATTGAAACATTTTACTGGCCTGCACTATTCTATCAGGACTCTTTTCAATAAGAATAGCATGCATGAGAAATAGGTGTTTTATTGTTTCGCAGTATAAAATGTGTGAGAAAGGGAGAGGAGAGGAATGTGTGTGTGTGCATGTGTGCTTTTATCAAACTTTCTTTGTTCCATACAGAAAAAAAATGTTTATTTTCTAGGAAAATTGATACAGCTCTACTAAAATAAAACAGTGTTTGTTTAAAATTCATTTTCTAGGAACCTCATGCTTTACTTATTTCCTGCCAACACCTATAAAAGGGCCTGTTCCGCCTCTTTATCAATTTAAGGGATACCTTAGAAGTTGAAGTTTATATTCAATATTTCCAAAACAAGTTGAGTTCTTGTTTTATGTAAACAACAGTGACAGTTTTCTCTCAGTCTTGCTTTCCTCTCAAACTTCTCTTTTCACCATCAAGTCAAATCCTTATATCCTGAACACTTGAGAAACAAACTCCTTTTATCTTGTCCATCTAGACACTGTTCACGCTTTATGATTATTTCAAGAACTTTGGAAGTTTATTGCATATCACTTTTATTGACAAGTCATTGGAGTAACATATGTTCATTTCAAAGTAGAGAATATGAACCAGCCTGTGTTTATCATAGCATATACAACTAGAATGTGCCAGGCTTAGGTTGTGGATGACTAAGCAAAGGTGCAGGCTTTGAACTTCCAGCACCCCAGGCTCACTATGTTAGCAACACTTGGAAGATAATCTGAGGAGGGCAGTGGCTTCTGCCATAGCTTTGGGAAGAGTCAGTACCTTCCACCATAGTGCCAAGATCTAAGGCGGGCTGTGTATCAACAGCAGAGACAACATCGTTGCATGGGTGATGAAGGTAATAAACCTGGTGCAAATGCAGCCTTTTGAGGGTGAAAGGGTGACTTTTCTTCTATGTTAGAGAGTACTCCATAGCTGTCAAGAGCAAATGTAAAGGCTATCCAAAGCTAGTGATTTGGGCATCTTTCCTGTGATTCCAGTGAGTGATTCCCTGCTGCACATGGTGCAGTGGCTGGGGAGCTGCTGGCATGGAGCCTTCCAGGGTGGGCCTCTCTCCCGGGATCTCCTCTGGTAATGGGCACTACCTTTCCCCAAGATGCAATGACAGGGGGCTTTCTTTTTTTCCTTTTGAACATCTGTCCTCATCTAAACATGAGAGGAGTGGTGTGCTCTGCTATTGGAGCATGGGAAAGGGTGCAGGGGTAACAGAGAAGTATCAGTATGAGAGAGCATCACTACCATATATCAGCAGAATTTGAGGTGCCAGCTCTCCTAGGCTTGTCTGAAAACGCAAATCAAATTGCATTTCAGGGAGTGAAACAGGCTTGTGCCTTTAGCTCCTTGAAGGAGGCACTGCAATGATAACAAAAACAGTCTTCCTTCCCCTAGCAGTGTCTTTCTGTGACCCTTGCAGAGACCTATTTGCTGTCCTCAGGTCAAATCCTGGGTATGGAGAGCTAGATTTTCATGGCACATATCGTGACTGACACTGGAGGGAAGAGGTGGAGAGAGGAAGAAAAGTCTATACTCACTGCCTGAGGCCCTTGTCACTGCAGAAGAAATCTCCATATAAATTATAACCATAACCTTGGGAAACTCTTGCTAATTTTATCCCAAAAAGTTTGATATTTTCTTAAATAAATAAGAATTAAGTACGTGCATTTTAATAGAATTCAATGTGTACTCTGCAATGACATGAAAATAAGAATATGGGGAATTTTTACATGCTAAAATTCCACCTGCATGCAGAAAAAAAATGTGAGGTCTGGATCCTCTAACATCTGCTCTAGGAGAGGGTAATAATGTTATGAATTATTATGAGTTCCTGAACTAAGTTTCTGCCTGCTAAAATCACACCAAAATCCACTTCACCCATAGTCTGAAAAGGTATCTACATAATGGATTGTATAATTTCGAATATTTCTTGCTTTAGTGTCAGCTAGGATGCCTTTGGAAATTGCCTTTATTACAAAGTATACCAATCATAATGCTGACTTTATTGTATCCTCAGCAAATATAAAATCTGAGGATATAGTTTCCTCACTTTGAAATTGTGCAGCCAGCACTATAGTTCTTAGGGACAGGGTCTCCTAAACCTTTTACAAAGTGACTTCTATAAAAATATCAGAGATTACAGCTGGAGACTGTAGATACTGCCACAGTAGATAAAAAGTAGTAATATTTATTAATGGGAATTGTAAACAAAGAATGCCTGAAACTAACTGACATAAAATCTATAGCATATTAATATTAAATATATATTTTATTTTTAAAATAAATATAAAAATATCCACATAATATTTTTGGCATCAGATAAAGCATATATTCATATTTTTTCCATGCTTTTTGGTGATTTTTTCATAGAAGCTACCAGTGTGAGAGTTACCAAATCAAACTTTTGTATTTATTATTGAAACAAGTTAAATTGCATGAGGTCAGTGAGGGTTCTTCCTATGGCTACTTCCGTTTTCTTTATCTTCAGTGCTATAGCAGATAGAGTCCCTAGGAATGAATGTCATTAGCATGATTTTTTTTTTCCTAATTGTTAAGTGGGTAAAACTAGTCAAAAGCATGAAGTCTGGCTGTATAAATTTTCATGAAGATTTTACTTTTGTCTAGCAGGAGAAATTTTAATGAAATGTTCTGCTGAAATTTTGAGATTCAGTCACTTTTAACAAGCTATAGCTAGAAGGAGTTTGCATTATTTTTTATGTATTTGTTATTAAAATACTTGATAAATGTTGCAAGAGTTCTACCTGTGAGCTGTTTTTCACTCTGCAGCAGATATTAAATGCTTGACACCAGAGCTGCATTTTTTTTGATGGTGATTTGTCACATGGTATTATTTCTGTTCCTGGAGTGGATGAATACAGCCCTCATCAAGTTTCTTGTCTGAAACTTCACCAGAAATATATTTCAAAATGAAAATCTTCAGTATATAGATGCATAAAATTTTCCATAAAAATATACCAGTGCTATTTCCTTGCATGAATGTTTATGACCAAAGAATGCAAAGGCTTTCAGCATGGGTAAAATGGATTGATATTTAAATACTGAGCGAATATTAATAGAAAATGTTGCATTGTTCACCCAAACTTCCTTATGTCTATGGTCAAC
Organism: Nothura maculosa; assembly: GCA_032353885.1. Lineage (NCBI taxonomy): Eukaryota > Metazoa > Chordata > Aves > Tinamiformes > Tinamidae > Nothura > Nothura maculosa. The sequence goes on along the minus strand of JAUBOD010000248.1, from coordinate 636,195 downwards.
ATTTATCCAGGAAAGGTGAATTAGCAAACCCTCTGAAAAGGTATCTGTGACCCAAAGAGGTCCTTGATAAAACCACTCACTGGGACTGTGAGAACACACTTTTCAGGGCACTTGAAGACACAGTTTTAAATTAGAAGCAAGAGAAAAGTTAGGATATCTCAGCTTTATTTCCTTTCTAACCTCAACTTCATTCTACTAAACCCACAGAAAAGACTCACAGATGCAGATTAAGTTGTAGGACCATGGAGAAAAGATATCTTCCCAGAAGTTCTTCCCTGATCATATGTCCATACAATCATTGTCATCCGTGGATGGGGCATGGGTCCCAAAAAGCTCCCAACATCCTTTTGCAGATGTTTGCTGGCCCTTTCCAGTAAATTAGATTAATACCTGAACATGATTAACCATTTCCAGGCTTTGTATATGAGGCAGCCACCAATTTAGGAAAAAAAAGTTGGGCCAATTTCTTGGATTTGTTTTTGGGAATGGGAAAGCTGAGAGAACTGAAAGATATAGATACTGTTTAGTGCTTTTCTTCAGTAATGGTGATAATGAATGACATAAACCATTCCTCAAGACCAATGATTAATCCTTAGAAATATATTGTGTACATATGTTCCACAGCTGTCATAAAACCTCCATTTTAACCACTTATCCCCTTTCCCTACTCCTACCCATGGCTGTAATCTGCAAACTCTCTTTCCCTGTAGATATGTTCATGGGGAAACAGACAGGTAACGATCCCATTGTCAGACTGTAAGCCATGCAACTGTCAGTTCATATTGCATCTGACAGGATTGACAGCTTGCTCCTTCAGTTTTACTGAGATTAATATTCTTCACATGTTTTATTTATATTTACTGATTTTACTGCAGTGAATTTTAAAGAGATATTTAATGTTAAAATTCCCTCTTAAAATGAAATCTAGATTTTAAAAAAAATTATATTTCCTCAATATTTCTACTGGAATTTTTGCACATTGCTGGTAGTCTGATCGTATTCACAAATCTTACTCATGCAGTGGTAAATAAGGATTTTTTTGATAAATCTCAGGATTACCATCGTGGAAACACATCCACATCTTCCTTGGAAGACATCCACACATAGTTAACTTCACACAAGGAGGCAGCTTCGCAGAAGAGGACTACTCACTTGGATAAAATTATTCAAGTTTGTAATCATTTAAAAGATTCAATTTCTGCAACTTCGTCACTGTAGTAAGGCTACTAAGCTTAAAAGTGTTCCTGTGAGTGATCACAAGTTTAGTCTTTGAACTCACTGATGAAATGCCTATACTCATCTGTCCATAAACTGGTTCAATTTCTCTCTAGATGCTTGCATTTAAAGAGCAACTCATCAGGATGGTAAAATTGTAAACACAATGACAACAATTATACTTAAGCAATAAGAATTTTGAAAGTAAAGGATAGAAATATTTGGGGTAAAATCTGATTTTATTGCCATGCTTATATAAATATCAATAGGTTATTGAGCTTATTCTAAATAATGTTTTAAAGATGTAAAATTATATTCATGTATTCATATATATTCATAGCCATTTAAAATAGTTAAAAAAAAAAACACAAAAAGACAAAAGCTGAGTTTTAATTTCTTTGTTATATATCTTTAAAAATGTTGGCCAAATCCTCCGGTCCTTAATCAAAGATTTCTACTGAGTGTCCTATCTGAGTGAAGACTGATTATTTGACATAATTTTGGGAAATCCAAATGTTTATGTTGGACATCTTTGTACTTCTATGAATCAGAAATTCTTCACTTCAACTCTCCTTTTAACCTATCTGATCATTCAAATTGAGCACCTCTTAACTTCACAGATAAATTAGCCAATTTGACCTCATCTAGCCTTCAGATGACAGTAGAGGTTTATCTTTTTTTCTTCCTTTCTCTCCAAATCTGCATTATCATGTTTTTTGCTATTGCCATGGCAATACAGCTAAGTACAGCTAAGTACGTCGAGACGTGCAGCAAGCCAACTGCTTGATAGAAGTTTGAACAGAGGCAGAACTGCTAACTAAACACTTGGCACTGGGGATACTGTTCCTGCTGGGATATCCAGGGGTTTCCCTTTTTATCTCCTCTTCTTTCAATGATTACAGGTGAAAATGCAAACAGTGAGATCAAAGCTGACGTGTCGGGATTTCTGAAACAGGTATAGGAGCGCAAATCAGCATAAAATCATACTGCAGTAACATAGACCAGGTGATGCTTCATTCAGCTTATATGGAATTCCATGAGCTATGGATGGAAATACAGCCAATATGGCACTTCTTGAAAATAACCTTGCCTCAAACCACAGAAATGGGTCCTGCTGTTAATGAAGAAATGGTGGCACAAGCAATCAAGGACATAGAAAAAGCAGCAAATCGGTGCAGATTCCCCTCCTTTTATCTGCATAACACTCTCCATATTGGTAGCTGTTGAATGAATAATAACTCACCCTCCAGTGACACTGAAAGACAGTTTTTCAAAGGGGTGGTTTGTTTCCATTTAAAGATAAAAAAAGAGTTAAAGCACAGATCCCCTTGACGATTCCTAAAATAAAAGGAAATGACCCGCTCCATCCATCGGCATGGCAGATGAATGGGCTTTGGCTTTTCACTTTTCTGGTTTGGTTTCATTTATATTTAATTCATTAATTATTTTTTAGGGAGAAAAGGTTCGTCTTATTTTCAGTGAAAGGAATGCTGATTGTTCTCTTAGGGATATTGTAAGAATGTCAGGAGAAAACATAAATATTTTATAAAGACTGATAATAGAGTTTTCTGTGCTAAAGAAAAGTCAATGATTTTTAAAAAGGGATACATAATGATTTTCTGACTAACTGCAAAAATGAGATGACAGTAATTTTAATATTAGTTAATAAATATTGACATTAGTATTTCAATGAATGTAATCAGGCTTTGGTTGGATATTGGAAAGTCATGATGTGTTCAGCAGTTTTTCCACTGAGGTAATTATACAATCTTTGCAGAAAGGCTCAGTAAATTTTTGAAAAAAAAATGCAGCAAGACTATGCAAGAATTAACACTTAGCTCTCTGCATTGTGTTGTGATCTCATCTATCTTGCCATCTGACTTAAAAATAAAGCTGTAGAATAGATTAGGTGTTTGTGGTATCCTCATAACTTGCAAGATGGTTAAAATGATTGCAGCAGGCATGGAGGTAACCTAATGTCTTTGGCATGCTTTACCTTGTTACATCTCCCAGTCATTCGGAAACTTATTGCTTAGGGAAAAAAACAGAAAACACCTAGGGGATCGGCCAGAGTCTGAAATGTTATTATTCATTTTGAAAGTCTTTCCAGAGGACAGTCAGAAAGTCATTTTCCCATGATGAATTTTTAGTTTTTAAAAGCTTTTAGTCTCATAGACACCCACCTCCCCAAAAGTCAAAATTCAACATGTGTTTCAGAACTGCCTTTATTTCTGATAAAGGACATCCCTTGAATGCCTGGTGTTTGGTGGCTTAAGAATGACGTCACTCTTGTTGGTTTTAGGGTTGATAATTCCTGTCTGCTGAGAACACTGCGAGCAACGTGGTGGGTGGTGATATCAAGTGAAGTGAAACTTCTCTCTTTGGTTAGAAGTTCATTAACAGGAACGTCAGCGCTAAGCAGACTGCTTGGGACAAATTGACCTCGTTTTCAGCGCGAGCCTCTTTCCGTCCCAGCAACAGGGTTTGCTCACAAAACGTCTCCAGTTCAGGCCGTGCGACACCTCCTGTGAGCAGCCCTGCTTCCAAAAGGGCATCGTGTGGTGAAGCTTGTGCCCTGAGGGGCTTTTCAAGGCACTCTGGAGCTCGAGGCCCTGCCATCTTCTCCTTGCACGTGGGGGCAGCCCTTGCCCTTCTGTGGGCCCTGGCCCTCCCTTGACCTCTCCATGACTCAGCCAAAGGTCCCAAACCAGCTGAGAGGGAACCCCAAAAGAGCCCTAGCTGTTTAAGCTGGCTCAGTAAGGGGTCAGATAATCACAGAAGGTAACGGCAACATGGGGCAGGGCCCAGTGGTGAGGCAGCCCTGCCAGGAGCTTAATCAGCTCCCATGTATTGAAACTGCTCCCCAAGGGCTGTAGGGGAGTAATAGGAGCATTCCTGCAGCCCTGGGCTCAGTCCTGCCGCATTCTAAAATGTAATATAGGAAGCTTTCTTTATTATTATTATTATTTTCTAATTTTTTGTACTGGGGTTTGTGACTCTTTCTTTCCTAAATACACACACAGTTGGATACATGCAGTATGTATTAGTCTGGGAAATGTGCTCATTTACAAAGTGGGGGCAGTAGAAGGGAGAAGAAACCTAAACAATCTCTTGCAGTCTTAGCAATATCAAGAATGTCAGGCCTGTTTTCCCCCTCCTTGTGGGTGAGGGGTTGGAGGCCTTTGGGGGAGTGACAGAGATTTTATTATGAGTTCTTGCACAGCTTAAATGAACTGACCGGGCACTAGACTTTTTTGGAAAGATTATTTTTTGCTATGACATGGTTGTGCATGCTGAAGTTTAACAGCTGTTGCAAGCAAGAAAAAAAAAACATAAGTTTTTCTCACTGCATCCTTTGATTCCACTGAAGAAATAAGCCAAGTTTCTCTGGCATTTTCTTAAAAAAAAAAAAAAAGAAAAAAGAAAAAAGAAAGGAGTTGAATTTGTCCCAGATAAAATCCCATTGCTTTAAAATTTAAAGAAAAGCATTTAAGAAAACCTCAGGTTTGGACAAACCATTTAATTGCTGTTTGCTCATTATTTTCTGCCCTCCTCTTTCTCCCCCACCCTGCGCTATCTGTCCCATTGTTTCACTGGGGACTGAAACTGGGGTTAGTAGCTGCCAATTGCAAGGGTTGCTCTCTTGCCCCTTTGCCCCTTCTCCTGTTTTAAAAATCACGAGGGAGGGGACGGGCGAGAGCGAAGCAGCGGAGGGGCTGTTTGTTTGTTTTTCCCCCCCTCGGCCTCCCTCTGGGTTGCTGGTGATACGGTGACTTTCCAACAAAAGCGGGAAGAGGAGCCAAGGGGTTTGCTCAGCTCCGCTCGGCTGCGCTTGCTGTCCTGGGACAGCTGTGACGGCCAGTTGCCCCATCTCATTTTGTGGGATTTGTCATTCCCCGTGTGAGTGCCTGCCGTGTCCGTGCATACTTGCTGCTATGTTTTATTTTTGCTGTCAGCAATACCAGCATATAACTCTGCATTGCCCAGAGCCTGGATAGCAGGATGTAACCGCTCCTGAGCTATGGAGCCCTTGGTGCCACGGTGGGACTCACTCCTAGAGCAGATAAGTCCCCCAGAGGGTCTCTCTCCCCTCCAGTCTTCCCAGTGGCACAGGCTTTAGGTTACGGCTGTGAGCAGGGGCTCTGGGGGACGTGCTGGGTCATCCCGCTAGTGCGCCGGCCAGCAGAACCAGCACCAGCACTGACATCGGAGCTGCTCCCAGCCCCAGCAGGGCCCCTCTGCCCGGGAAAGGTTGCTAGGGGCTTGGGGGAAGGCAAAGTCACCGCCAGCAGATTTTCCAGACTGGGATCTCCTTCCGAGGTTCCTATGATCACAAGGTAGCACTGACTGGGATTGAAATTGGACCTCTGATTTGTCTATAAATTCCATATAAAACAGTAATAAAGCTGCAGATGAGCACAAATATCCTGTACTTGGCACCCACCATCACGGCTCTTGTGCAGAAACCGATGCCTTAGCACTGCCACTTTGCAGCCCAATTTTACTGGGTTTGAGATGCATTGATTAAATTTCGGTCTTTGCTGAAGCTGTCAAGAAGGGTTTTGGCCCCAAATGGTGACTGTCCAGAAGATTATGCATGGCCATTTTAAGGTTATGCAAGGAAGAAAAAAAAAAAGAGAAAAGAAAAAAAGCTGGCCAATTGATTGGCCCTAGGACAAAACTGTGGGCTAGGCAGCCTTTTGCTTCAGTCATGGCCCCTTAGCCATGTGAAATTAGGACAGTGGTGAGTTACATAGGGATTGTGGAGATGGGGGTTAGCCTCCCAGAATAGCAGTTTGGATCCTTGTTTACTTTATTTTAGGATAATAACTGACCCTAAAACAAACACACAAATAAAAAATACCTTCCATTCAAGAGCAGGTATATGACCTGTTCTTCTATCCTAGTACAGCCACAGTGGAAAAGGAGTTTCTATTGCTGAAAATTATGCAGTGCTCTTATTAATATATGCTGCTGCCTGCACTAGCAGACAAGCGTCCTGTCTGCTATATCAAAAGCCCCATCTTTTGCCCTTTTTTCCACAAACACAAGCTCCAAAACCTAGGCTGAAGACTAACTGAAATATTCAGCACACTCTAATTCCCAAGGGGGCCTTTCTAGTTTTGGCACGTTGATAAATCAGGGAGGGAGCGGGTTGTGATTCCTGGCCCGGCTGTATCTGTCCTCTGGTCACTGTAGATGGATGAGTCTCCAGAGCCGTCAGGAGGTTTCCTTCTCCAGAGCCCTTTCTCCCTCCCTCCTCCCCAAAGTGACCTGTGAGCAGATACTGTGGTTCCTATTTCCCAGTGATTGTCCCCTTGATTAATGAAATTGCAAGCTCTGTTAAGCTTCCCTCACCAAATTAATAGAAACTTCTCTTCTTTGTTGCGGGCTGTATTTGTGCATGTGTGTGTGAGTGGACTGCATTTCTAAATTGCAAACAAGCAAATCAGAAAGGAGATATGAACGTTTACTGGCGGTAACTGTAAAGTCAATTTAGCCCCAAGTAGCTTGAAGTTTTATAGATGAAACACGATAAATGCAAGGACTAATTTTTTGTTTAAGTGAAATCTGAAAGGATTCTGCAGAGTCTTGCATTCCTTGTTATCTAAAAATATGCCTCAAAGTAAAATTCCCTCTGAGCCCAAAGAACAGGCAAATAATTTAGAACCTGTGGGTTTAACTTCCACAGAGCGCAGCAGCCGTTTTGCAAGCTGAAGGCTTTCTGGAGCCAGTATAAACCAAAAACACTGGGATGTTGAAAATTAAAGCTCCAACTCTGATTATAAACTGCCTCACTGTGTACGGATTGCAGCGCAAACAATACCGTGTGTTGGGAAAATATCACTCCTGCTTAGGGAAGCCTGGAAGGGGCAGCAGCAGCAAGACACCCACAGGCTGGAGTTTCAGCCATCTCTATCACTGCCTTGCTACCTCTCACGAACCACGGGTCTCTCACCAGAGCTTAGAATATTCTATATTCCACTGGTATTTTTTTTTCTTTTTCTTTTTTTTTTTTTTTTTTGCCTGAATTTCTTTCTCTTGTCTGTTTTTTTTCTCCATGGGACCAGGTTCCCCATTGTGCTTAGTGCACAGTGGGAAGGACATGGTATTGCCAGCAAGGGCCAGACACTGCACAGGGGCAGCTCAAGGACCCTTTCTAGCCCATGGAGCACCAGATTACAGCTTTAGCCCTGCTTCCTGGTATGGTTCTTCAATATACATTAATCAGAAGGCCTGCAACCACTAATTATCTGCTGTCCCTCATTTACACCAAAGCAAGGCAAATGCTGCACCCCTGCACAACGCTGCTGCTGGGCTGCTGTCTTGGCTTTCTTCACACAGCTGTGAATACAAGGTAAAATGCTGTGGAAAACTAGGGAATGGAATAGCTAAGGATGTTATAAACAATGTCAGTGAGGTTAAATTAAATTTAGCTTACGTTTCTCTAGAGCTATTAATGATATATGGCTTTGCATTCTTAGAAACAAGTGGTATCCAAGTAAATTGACATTGTTATCAAAACAACAAAAGAAAACCCTGGAGGCCATTTAGAAGCCATTTGTTATAAGCAGGTTTCCCAAATAATGTAATTGTGCTCTTCCTGTTAGTGTGTTAAAACATGTACGCAGAGGCACAAGCAGTAATAATGGAGCAGACTAAGCCAAAGCCACGTATGTAATGGTGTTGTATATCCTCCTTGTCTATTCTACTCAGTTTTACTGCGTCGTGTAAGTGCACTGCACTGATACCTCCTGCACTGACGCTACCACTTTCAAAGGGATAATTGGAGACAACTGATTTTAGGAAGCTCCATTGTTTGGTTTATTGGCAGCTTAATGTGCTCAAGTCCTGCAAGGATTAAGCCTTATATTTTCAGGGACACATTTCTGTTCCTTGCTCCTGGGAAAGCTTGTGGTTGTTAGAGATTTATGGACAGGTGTGTGACTGGCTTAGAAATGAAAGATTTTTCAGAGTGACTCAATTATTTTTTTTGTATATGTTTTGATTTTCATTTGGTTTTCACACAAATCATGTGTCCACTCTAGGAAAGGGGTAAGATTGCCTAAATGTCCTTTTAAGCCCATTCTCCTCCCCTATATCTACTCTTTAGATATAAAGAATGCTTCTCCCTGCAGAATGTAATGGGCAAATGCTTCTTATTATACTGTAGGTTAAAATGTATTTTCCAATTACGTGAGCATATAACATTTTCTAAACAAATAGTCTAATTTTGTATACGTAGGCAGCTTTCTAATAGGATGCCAAATCAAAAATTACCATACAATTCTTAAGGCCCACTATTGTGAACGTTATTAATCTCCAAATGGAAACCTGTGAACTGCTCCATGCTTCACTGTAGAAATCACTTTCTTTTTCTTTTTTACTTTTTACTAAGTGCAGGTAGCAAATTGTTTTGTCCTATTGAAAACAATTAAATCAGAGTGTGTGAGGTTTTCTATAGCTGTACTTTAATAGAGAAGGGTATACTCCTTCACGATGGTTAAATTGGTTGTTGCAATGCACAATTATTCTTATTTTTATTGTTTTGTGAAAGTGAGGTCTTGAAGCCTTAAAAATAAATGATGAATTTGGAAGAAGGAAAAAAGTAATTGCTTGTAAGTCAGCATAAATGCAGGGCCTGGTGTTTACTTTGTGGTGCATAGCTAAATTTCTATTTTGATTCAGGAATTTGCCCTGATAGATTAATCTGTGTTTAGCTAGAGCAGCAACTCATGCTACCTGTTTTAACAGTGAATTTGCATTAAATAAGATGGGTAAGAGGAAAGCTGAATACCCCATTTGCACATTAAAAGCTGATCATTAATCCTATATTTTAACTCTACAACTGTCAGGAGCTATTATTTCCCAGAGAGCCTGACAGTTCAAGGGATAAACTGGAGAGGGTCCCATTATAAAGGTCTATGAATAGACGTCAGAATAGTTTGCGCATCAAACCCCAAAGGCTATTAAGTGTGATACTTTAAGAATCAATTTGTAGCTAAATGAAGGTGGAGGGACATGAATCCTAGCACAGATTTTAATTAAGCAGAAAAATGTAACATATAGAGATGCTTTTTAAGTACAATTAAGCAGAGGTGAAGATTTAAATAAATACGTGTTCTTAACCATCAAAAAATACATTGATTTTCTGCCTAGTGCTTGGGAAACTGTGCCACAGCAAAGAGATCAAACACGGATAGGTGCTGAAATACTGCTTTCAAAATTATGTTTTCCAGTGACTCTAGCACAGATCAATAAGAGAGGTGATGGTTTACGATGGTTTAGTATCTGAGACAAGTCAACAAATACAATGAAAAAAGACAACAGAAAAGACTAAAGAGCTGTCTTTGTACACACACACACACACACAAAACCAAAAAAAACATTCTAACTGGACATCCTGCTGAGTTTTATCAGAGTTCATTAGGTTTTAAGACTGAGATCTGTTAATTCCACATGAAAAGTTCCAGACTTCTGCAAAACCAGATAAAATGTGATGCTATACTTAACTTTATTAAGAAATTTAAGTTAACACCAAAACCTGCTTAATGGGCTATCAATAAGCAATGATGTACTGCCAGTGCTATACTCCGCTTCGGAGCAAGCCAAGAAGAGATAATTTAAACGTTATGTGGTTTCTATGTCTGTCCCTTGGAAAATGAAGTAAATCTCAGTTAAAGACTATGGTTCTCCAGTATATTGCTCCTGTTTTCCCCTATAGGATCTCAAATGAAAGCAGGGAATCAGGCCCAACATATATAATTATGGGGGTAGGAGAGAAGAAAGACTCTGTATCAGAAACAATTTTGTACCATTATCTCACACTGATTTCTGTAATTTCTTTTCCTTAAATAATTTATATCTCATGCTTCTGGAAACAGGAGGTACTTTAAAAAATATGTATCTTTCTGTGTATTTTGAAAGTTAATAGTTGTTCATTACTTAAAGTAGGCTGCAGAAATAAACCCTTGTACAGAGCAAAATCATGGTTCATTGGGGAGCTGAAAATGGGACTCATCTCCTATAACAGCTCAAAGGGGTGAAGAGAAAAATAAGTTTATTGCAGGAAATTCTCCTTTGTTGCTTTGCTTAGAGCTGGCTGAGAAACGACATTAAACTCCATACTTCACTGATTATTACAAATTTCATTATTCCAGTACTAAAAGGTTGACCATATCTAGTAAATCATTGTCTCTAATAACTTTGGATTAGTTATTCCTGCTTTTATATATATATATTGTTGAATACAATTAACTATTAACCCCTGCATGGCCCACCAATATGTTATTATTTTGAAGTGGAAGCAAGCTGTCTATAAGCATCTGCATTTCCACAACTGTATCTGTATAAACAAAATACACATTAACAGAACTATATTCACTACTATCATCTTCAGTCATTAAGTCAAAATAGGATAGAAAACGACAATACTAAAGATGTCTTTACATTATGTACGTGTGCTTTATGGTATCATCTTTAATTGCATGGCCATGCGCTTATTTTGTCATAGTGCTCTTGCTCTATGTAGGGCTGAGCCATGAGTAATTCAAAGTTTGGTGCACTATCCCATGCCTTGTTTACTGTATGCTATGCTAACACTCCTCTCAGGAAAGATTAATTAAATTACTCCTGACATTTTCTGTGGTGACCAGCTCTGGAATATTTTAATGCTTCATAAACAGAAATTAATTTACCTCCCTGTTACCAGTTGCTCTTGAAATTCCCCCCCAGGTATTCTCCTGAGAGTTCTCAGCACAGTGAAATTTTGGCTTTGCCCTTGTACCTTATGCTGGTGCATTTTCATGCTGGTGCATTTTCTGGTGTAGAATAGTGAGGACACAAGTCTGTGTCTGAGGACAAGGCATATGTGGTGGTGCAGTCATTGCTACCAGCTGTGAGAAACCTGAGCACCCTCGGTGACAGCAGAATCTTCTCAGAATTTTGGCGCCTAAAGTTGAAGAAGCAGTGATGAAGCATGTGCAAACTGTGATTTTTGTCAGACTTACAGCACAGCCAAATATATATCAGGAATACCAAAAAGCAAATCTCTCTTATAGGGAACCTTTTAAGATTTTTCAGATTATTTCTTCACATGTAGATGCTAAAATTTCAAAAAAAAAAAAAAATTAAATGTGGTCAAAACAATTTGTTTTCTGTTAGCATTTTCAGAAACAGCTACGTAGTTTGGGCTGATTTTTTTTTAATTAAAATTTTCGCCTGAAACAGACATTCTGTGTTCAGTTTATAGCTGAAATGGCTAAACTCTGATAAAATCTAGCTCTCTGGGAAGAGAGGCTGTAAAAGGGAAAGTGCCAGGCAATTGATTCCCTTAGCATTGTATATGCACATAAATGTGAAAATCTGTTTAAATGTTATGTTGGGTATGTGATAGTACTCTGTATGTCATATGTGGGCGCAAATGTGCTTGTATAAATATATGTGAACATCAAAAGTTTTGTCACGTTCAAGATTATCAAATATTGATAGTCACTGTATATAATTTGATATCAGTTATGCAAGCACACAAGCCTACTGCTCATGAGCCACTCCGTGACAGCACTGACACTGCCTGCAGTGAGAACAGGACAGTCAGGATTATAATCTTATTAAAGGAGAATAGAGTCAGAAATCACGTCCTACTTTTGTTAAGGGCTGCAATGGTAGGAAGTTTGTATGCAGGCAGTTCAGGGCTTGCATTGCTCGTTATGTATCTGGCTTGCAAAAATCATTAATTTGAGAAGTTCTCCAGATTACCTTCTACCAAATATTTTTCTTTAGACACATAAACATAGATATACACATATATATAATATATATAAAAACTACAAACAATCGAAAGAAACAAACACACACACACACAAACAGAGGCTCTTGTTTCTAGTCTGTAAAGAAGAAGTTCTTGTTGTCTTTTTTTCACAGCAAGCCAAATGTAATCACCAGCAGAGGAAATGAGACAATTCGGCAGCAGCGTCAGCGGGGAAGCCAACTGGGATGTGTGTAAAGTGTAAGAATATCTGTGCTCGCTATGTATGCACAAAGGTTGGGATTTGCATAAAAACAGTGCGGAACTGGAGCGAAAACAAAGAAAGAGTGTATAGGTAGTCACCTACCCCAGCACCCTGTGTCTGGCTGCTGAAAAGGTTTTGGTTTCATGGCAGAAGCACAAATAAAGCATGAAGCTAAATAATTAAAGCCTGGCATTACGGGCCCAAGTCATTTATTGTTATCGGGAGAGTATTTGTGCACAGCAGACAAAGCTTATTTTGAATTATTTTAAATGTTTTCCTGGGAGAAAACATAATCTTTTCTAGCATTTGCAAAACTTATATTACTGAAGGATAAAAAAATACCCAACGACACTGAGCACATCGGCTTATCTGAAACCTAATACTGTTATTGTAAGGTTTTGTATAGCTCACTTCCTGTCTTTATACTTACACAACAGGATATTTAAATTACAAAGACAATGAAGAAATCAGGCAAAATACTCCCAATATTAAAGCTATTTTAGCTGACTTACTGCTCTAATTTGTGATCGAGTAACTCTCAGAATTTATCGGCAAACACAAGGTCAGGGCGAGAGCAGTGCTAGCTAAGCACACTGCTCTTACTAAAATCAGCTGGCACCCAGGCTTGCCGTTTATCAGCTGCTCCATGACGCCGTGAAAAAAAGCATGTAACTTACTGTTGTAACGACAGTCACTTGCAGCCTTGCTGCAGCTGAGAGCCCATTGCTCGCCCGTTGTTAACTTGCTCTTCAGGGTTTGATACCTCACCTGTAGCAAATTGCATCAGGTCGAAACTTGGCACACAGGCGTCTGAATATTACTATGTTTTTTTTTTAATGACACTATCAAATCGTATCAACCAGTAGGTAGGAAATTCTTTCTTTCTCTCTTTCTCTCTTTCTCTTTCTTTCTTTCTCTCTCTTTCTCTCTCTTTCTTTCTCCCTTTCTCTCTCTTTCTCTCTCTTTCTCTTTCTCTCTCTTTCTCTTTCTATCTCTTGCTCTCTCTTTTCCCCAGGTACTGTTTACTCAGTTCCCAAATCTGAACATGAATAAAGTTTAACTTGCTGCTGAGAAAGTCCCCAGATAATAATTCAATCTTTCCACCGAATCTTTTGGTTCCTGTTCAGTGGCTATTGATGGGGCTTTCTTTAGCCTATGGTCCTTATCTGAGTGGGCACTTCTCAGCTTACTCCTTCCTGATTCACTACCCTGGAGTACTGATAGAAACTCAGCTAACTTGTACTGGGTTGCCATTAGACTCTCTTTTCTCTGGCGTTGTCTACCCTTAGCTTGCCTTTGGAATAGACATGGTATTCCATTCAAAATATGTTGTCTTTTAGTTGTGTGAAAGCCTCTCTCTATGGTTTAGTCAACTCAAGGAAGGTACAAAAATGTCTCAGCAGAGACTGCTGAAAGGATATAATCCTGCTACATTCTATGTTAGATAAAAATGCTAAAGCAGAGCTCCAAGCATGGGTATTCTGAGAGCATCATGCTGTTTTTTCCTCTGCTTGGATCAGAAATGACCAGTTAGTATGTCATTAAAAAATTATTACAGTAGTAAGCACGGCTCTCTGAAAGTACCAGCCCATTTTGCAGCCGCAGAAGTGAGTCTCAGACTTATATGTATATCTACTAGCATAAAGCTTGCATGAAGTTGTACTTACATTAATAGTTGGGCTTATAAACATGTTTTGCATCACTGGTTTACAAAAAGAAAAAGTACTATTATATGGATGAATGTAATTCATTCATGGGTTTATGGGCCCAAAGGTCAGGGAGTGGTGGACTCTGCAATAGCTTTGATGGTGATATGTTTCTATTCATATCTCTGATCTCTGATTAAGTTCAAGTATAAAACTCACAGAATTTCCTATTATCTATATCTCTGAGGAAGCTGCTGAAGAGTTAAACACACTAGTTACGTATTCACTTGCTTTATATAAAGCCAAAGAAGGATTGTATGTGCACTAAATAAAAGGCATTAGATGAAAAAAATGCCTTTTTTGGAGATTTTCCACTTTGAATTTGGAAATCATGAGGATCTCAAAGAACACTTTTTTTTCTTCTTAGGGAATATGTTGGGAAATGATTAAGTAAGAATGTTGCCGTCAGTCTCTTGAACACTAATCTTACAGAATCTGGAAACTACCAGTGAACTTTGGAGAGAATTTTACTCTTGATATGAACTAAACACATTCGGTAGTCAAGGAGAAAACACTTGGCTAACAACCAAGCAAATACTTCCTTTTAAAATATGTTCTAGAGAGCAAGTGAAAAGTGAGGTCATTCATGCAAACATCCCATTCACGGGTACTTTTTTAGAACAGGATTAGGTCTACTATGCTGGCCCTATGGCAGAGCAGTGAGACTCAGAGGAGGAGGCTCTCTAAAGTAATGCTAATATGACTGTGTACCCTTTGCAGAAGCACTTGTGCTCCCTCTCGCTCAGGTTAAAGGAGATGTATGCTGAAATGCAGCACATTTAACGCTCTGCAGCTGCCCTGGCATGGACACGGCCCTGGGATGTGCATTACTTCAGGTTACACAGGGGGCTTCTCCCACCACATGCCACCATCCCTCAACCCCTTTGCATTTATTTTGATGGTCCTACAGGCTAAGAAAAATACAGCTGATGTATCAGGTAGTCTCTGCTCTGCGGA
>JAUBOD010000248.1:599151-611242 GCA_032353885.1 Nothura maculosa | reverse complement strand
CAACGGGACCCCCGCAACGGGACCCCTGCGCCGCGAGGGGCTTGTGTTTTGTCCCCTCTCTCTCTCTCTCTGGCTCTTTCTTTTAGTATTTATTTGTTTTGGAAGTGGCCGCACAAGTGCCCTCCTCATGCAAATATCTTCGGGCGATTTGAGAAAATCGATTTTGAGGCGGATTGATTGTGGGGGAGGGGTAAGGGCGCAGCTCCGCAAGGGTTAGGCGCGGGGGGTGAGGGGGCAAACAGATGGTGCGTCTAATTATTATTATTACTGTTGTTATTGTTTGGATGCTTGATGCTTGGAAGTGCAGGTTGGGTGCAGATCTGCCTGTGTGAACTCCTGGGCTAGCAGTGCTGCCGAGCAGGGAGCTCTGCATGGCCTGGGCAGTGAGTGGTCCCTTCAGTGAGTGGCACCTCACGGGAGGAGCCGCGTTGGCTGCTCAGCTTGACCAGGGCCCAACATCGCTCCCATGGGATCCCTGACCCGCTCGTGGGCCAGCCAGGGCCCGGCCTGCAGCCGAGCTCCTCCTCACAGCGTGGGCACCTGGGTTCTTCGCTGGTAGCTTCTCCACGTGCTTCTTGTTTTATGTATCTTTCTCGTGTGACAAGTGCCCCGTCTGCCTTGGCCTTGTCTTCTTTGTAGTCTTGGAGAGCAGGAGAGGTCCCAGAAGGGACTCGGGAGGTCCCAGGGAAGCTCCTCTGCTCTGGCCCTGTGCCATGGACTTTATTTCATGCTTGCTGCACTAAATGAGTTAACAGCAAAAGGGTTTTTCATTAACTCGACTTGGCAACCGTATATTCGGTTGCCCCCCTCCCCTTTCTCCCGCTAAAAGGGAGAAGAACATGGATTTAGAGAGAAGATGAGGAGCAAAACACGACAGGCTTTGTGGAGGTGTGCTTTTCCAAGCTCTCTCCAGGGATTCCTTTGGTGCCCTCCTTGCAGATACCTGGCTACCTGTCTGTGTTCCATGCAATGCCGAGGGGAGATGGGCAGTGCTGTTTTCCTGAGGTTTCCCTGCTGTGAGACAGGAGGCTGAAGTCAGGAGTAGCTCTGGTGTAATTAGTGTGTTACTATCACAGCTGCTCTGTTGTAGGAGAAATCTTCAGTTTCGCCAGAGCAACTGCCATGGCCACCTTGAATGGGCTCTGTGCATTAAAGCCATCTGAGCTGGGCACGGCTGGCACCTTCCCTGGCTGCCCATGTCCAGTGCTTCCCCGTTATCTCTAATGATTATTTTTCCTAGTATGGGTTTTCATGACCTTGTTTCTTATAATGTCCAGTGATGGGGAAGTGTTACCTAGTTAGCTAAGAAGTGCCACCTGCCCTATGTGAGAAGTAGGACATTATGAACTCCTCTCTAAAGTGTTAGTTTAATATGTTTACCAAAAAAAAGATTATTTTCTCGCTCTCTTTTTTAAATAATATCATATTAAAACAATATTAACAGAAGGAATATCCACCACTAACATTGAGATGAGTGGTATTTATTAGCATGGCTTCTGCCTAAGCTCAGCGTGACCTTCCAAAATGCGGCATGTCATAAAATATGCATCAAGAGCTGCATGCAGTCCCTCTGTAAATATGAAGGACTGTTGCTCTGTACATCAGAGAATGGGAGCAGAGTTTACCTCACTAATATAAAGCTACCTATTGTTATTCGCAAGTGACCTCAGCAGCAGAGTAACTGGCTGGAATGCAGCAGCAGTAGCAGCGACCTCTAACTCTTATGGATTGAAGTTTCCCTGTAACAATGACTAATGTTTTTGCTTTAAAAAATTATGTTCATCATATGTTTTTGTAGTTGGTCAGAGTATTGCCCTGTCACCAAGATTTAATAATATCAATTATCAGTACAAAAGTACTCGCTGAAGAGGTGAAAATGATTGTGCCATCATTCTGAATCCCTGCCTGCTAAATTGCTTTTAAGTGTAGTCATCCTTCATCTTAGCAAACAAAGGTATTTACATGTTAACATTTTGCAGATCTGCTTCAGAAGCTGGGAAGTTTGCTTCACTTGACTGCAAAATGAGAACCTTTCAACATGTGCCTTGATGTGGGTGCTTGCGTAGCTGATACTGTGGGGGACAGCCTGGAAAAGTGTAATTAGATGAGTGGTGCAGTCGCTAGCTCTTGTAAACTGTGGGTAGTCTATTTATTTGGAGTTTTTTTTAAGGTTTTGACATGCCGGAGACTTCAGTGGAGTTAGCCAGTTTCTACCACTGAGTGATCTCAGCTGGTGAATCTTAGAGTGAGATCCCCTCTACTGACTGAGGAGTCTATAATTAGCCTGCTTATAAAAGGCCTAATCCCAAACCAGTCAGTTTCATAACTTGGAAAGACCTCACTCCTATAATGAGTTGAATTCAGGCATAGTCAAGTCCTCCCAGGGCTTCCTCGGGACCCCATGCAGTACCTACTACATGGGGTAAAATGGGCAACTGCATTAACCTTTGGGAGATCAGTGGCAAAGTTTGTAGATGACTGCTCTTAGCAGGAAAACTGTGTTTGACCGTGTTGTTTCTTGAAGTCTTCACATTAGAAAGCTGAAATACAAAGTGATTGCATTTTGCAGGAAGGAACTTGTCTGAGCTTGCATATTTTGCTTGTGAAATGTGCTGGTTTCAGTTTTTGAGACTCACAAGTATGAGTTTGTAGATGGGTGCCTCCTGAGCCTCAATGGAGATTAGATTTTTGTGGAGGAACAGAACTTGAGGAAATTAACTATCGTTTTTTGTAAGTGTGCAGTGCCCCTCAGTTGGGTTAAAGGATATACAGCCTTTCCATGAAATAACTTATTGTTTGTGAACATCATGTTGTTCCCAAATAAGCAGGCCCCTCGCTCTCTTTGCCTATACTGGGAGATGTTTCAGGGTGGAATTATATATCTGAATATGAGTCTATGAATAGGTCTCTGTATCTGAATAGCAGAGACTGAAATCCTGAACAATAATGATAGTTTAGTAGCTAAAACTTAACTTCAGTGTTCTTTGCTTTTCTGAAGCCGTAAACTCATCGAGATAATTAATCATTGCATGGCAAAAATGGCCGAAAGCTACGTTTATTTATTGATTAGATATCTGCAGTATAAATATTTGAGCCTCACAGCAACGTTGCTTTTTCCAAGCAGACATCTTACATGCTGCAAATGTTTATACAATTCGGTGCTAGGATAAAGCTGTTATGACTCAATCACTTAAGGCAGAATTCTGTTTTTTTCAGTTACCCACTGTAACTGTGCAGGAACTCTGGGCATCATCAGTGGAGTATTTGTGAGTTAGAAGGACATAACAAAGAGTAACGTTTTTGTATTTTCAGTTCTTATATTAAAAGTGGCACTTCCTTTCCTTTTCCAGCAGAAGTGATTTCCGTAAATACTGTTAGGGAGCCTGCATTAAAGCGCATGAATGGATTATGGTCCAGGTAGTTAACACTGTCATTGCTTTCATTAGGCTGATGACTTCAGTGCAAACGTTTACTTTCATTACCTGTTAGTCAGCAAATGTTCTCTTTCCTGATCTGCTGAACCTGCTTTGCTATTTGAAGCCACTGAGCTTTTCTTTTTTTTTTTCCCTTTAATGCAAGGATTGCCCAACGTTGATTATTCATTTTTTTGTCAATGCTGTTTACTTCTTAGTTATCAGCACAGCCGCATCAGCGTGGTTGCATCTTCCAGGTTAGCAGTTTCTCCTCGCATTCCAGAAGCTTTATTACGGCAACAGTTCTTATGCAAACAGACTAGGGGCATTAGGCCTATGTTCGGAGATTAAATGGGTGCATGGATGGACAATATGTGTATCTCTTAAGTCGCTGCCAAACTATTTATTGCCTAATAAGTTCTAGCAGGTACTTTGTAGTAGTAGCACTTAGCTGCTCTAGGATAACTTGTTTGTCTAGTGCCTCTCCGTTGTTAGCTCGCATTTCGGATACTGTGTGTTGCATGGGGATACTGGGGAAGTAGCTATTTACATGATGATGGAGTCACATGTTCAGATTTGTTGCTGGAGTCAGTGTCGTAACCTGTTCGTGTCCTACAGCATGGATGAGCTGTGGCTTTCACTGTGGCCTCAGAACTGCTTATGTTCTGATGACTATTTAAAATCCATTTTTGCTAACCTTTCATTAAAATGAGTGTGCTTATTGAACAAACTTATATCAGCAGGATGTCATCGAGTTAATACATTTTTAGCAAAATCCATGTTTTATTATTGACTAGTATGGAAGCCAGAGGTTGCTCTTGTACAAGCAGCATAAACCCAAGGTAACTTCAGTAGGGTTGCTCTGAATTTACAGGGCTGTATATGGGACAGAATTTAGTATGCAGCACTTAGCTCCTAATTAAAGCTTATAGTATTATGTGAGTAATCAGGCACTCCTAGAATCTCCAGGAAGGTTTCCTTCTCTTTGTTCTTTCCATTTTCTTGCCCTCTTGCTGCGTGGTCTTGCAGCTTGCCAACCCATGGTAAGACTGTCGTGTTTGTGTCTCAAAGCAAATGTCTTCCAGTAGCATACCCCAAATTGCCAAGTAGGATAACTTTGTGGCTTCCAAAATTTTTAAGGACAGTTTCTAAAATGATCCAGCTTTTAATCTTCGTTTCAAAGCAAAATAGAAACTACAGAGCATATGCAATTACAATTTGTAGCTATTTTTAGTATCCTGACATGTTTAGTTTATAGCATGATGATAAAAACAAATATTCTGCAGAGAAGGACAGTCAGTTTCCAAACCAACAGTGTTTGCTCCAACTATTTGACATCTAGGTCATTATATACATTATTTTGGAGGCGGGAGGAATCTAACGAGACTGTGTTTCATGATAGCTAGAGGAGGTGCACAGAAAATGAGACCTCTGTATCAGACGGTTCAGCCTGCAGTGTTTGCCGCAAAGCAGATCATATATCATCAGCAAGTTTTAATGTCTTCCAAACACACATATCCTTTTCTTTTGAATAGATTAAAAACAATGGAGTTGGCTTGTTGAAATGCTCATGTTTGCTTGCTACACTGATAAAGCTGCCTTAATAGTACTTTTTCCCCCCCCCTTTTGTCTCCTTTACAAGATGGTGAGCAGTAAAGTGTTAGTTTTCAGGAAATATTGAGGGGGAGACTTGTGGAGATTGAGGAGTTCACAAGTGTTTTTTGTTGCAGTTGCTGCTTAGTTTTAAAATAATCACATTTATTTCTTAAAGATAGGCTTGCAAAAGAAATTTTCATGTTCCTTTTTTAAAGGGTAATGTGTATTCACTCACCATGTGGTAGCATTTAACCCATATTGTATGAACTGACAACAAGTCACATTTAAGCTCTGATTTATTTAGTGTTTCAAAATGTTCTTTTTTTTTTCCTTTTCTCCAGACATGTAGTACAATAAACGATGCAGTTGAAGTTGTGCAACCTTACGGTGTCTTTAGCTGTTTTGCTTCTTTGTTATAGAGATACCAGGTTCATGAATAAGCATATCCCCCCCCCCCCCCTGCCTTCCAAAATAGTTTCCTTAAGAAATAGCTCAATGCTGAATGTTGAAATGATTTGTGGGCAGAGTTATGAACAATAGCCAGGGACACGACGTGTCATAAAGAATTGCGGGGCGAGGTGTTGCTGGCTCTGCTGGCTGAAACTGGAGCTGCTGCTTTGATGGTCGAGGATGTGCTCGCGCAGACGTTTTCTCCCCCTCCTTATCCCCCCTACCCAGCCTTGCCTGAGATTTTGCCTCTTTTAATCGGTGCGTGCTGGCTTCCCTTGAAGCAGACCATGAGGTGTCTGCATTGGTGAGCTCACACCCATCACAAATATGATAAAACCGTGAGTTGGGCTGCTCAAGGATAGGCTTTTCTAATTTTCCTTTAGATTTTTTTTTGAGCCTGTAAGACTTGCATTTTTAGGCTTTTCTCTTAGGCTTTGCAGTGGTAAGCATGTGTATTTTGGATTTCTGGGTTTCGGGAGACGGAGCTTTAATCAGCAGTGCCGAGATCTGCAGTAAATTGCAAGAGTTAGCTCCATAGCGCACCTTGTGTGAGAAGTTCCAGCAGTCAGCGGCACTCCTTGGTGAGATACCAGTTGCTCACCATCTGTCTCCTGCAAGCCTGCCTTTTTACCTCGGAACAGAAAAATACTCCAGCAAGGTTATTCAGATGTTATGTGTCTGCAACGGTGTTTCTTAAAAGCTGCTTAGCTCCGAATTCCAATGTGATATTTGAATACTAATTTTTACCAATTGAGAAAGGCAAATGCTGTGTTTTACAGAAGTTGAAAGGAGCAATAAACGCTGCCCTTCTACCACTGAATACAAATTTTCCTCCAGTGTGTAGCTGCTTAGATGAAATCAAGGGTCTGTCCTCCAGATTGTTATGCTGTCACATTGATATCCTTGGATAAACTACTAGTTTTACGTACTTTCACATCAGCTCCTTTGCAGTATTCCCTGTAGAACTAAAGCCCTAGTTGATTAACAGAATACTTTATTGACAGGGTATTTAATGGCTGCGTGAGTGCTTATTTTAAGAGTGTTTTAGCGAAGCGTGTTCATCAATACTGAGAAAGGCCATAAGAAAACTAAATAAATACTTTGATTAGACTTGGTCTGTTTGGTTATCTTCCTTCACCCTTCCCTGATGAATTTTACCTCAGTAATGAAAGCTATGATCTTTGATACATAATTTATATTGGCATTAATAGTGATGCTTGAAGAATGTTACGATGCCAGGTTGAGAAAACTTCTAAATTATTGCACATAGTCCTGGTCCTCTTAAATTCAAACGAATCTGAGTAGAGAGAACCCTGACTGTAAGTGGTATGATGAAATAATTCACTACATCTCCCTGTGGCAAGCACACTGGAGAGGAGAGTTCATGTTATCATGAGTGGTACATACCAGGTGTCAGATGACTTGCCAGACACAGGCAAGTGTCTTCACTTCTGAATGAGTCTTTCCAATTACAAAGTAATGTCTCTGAAGGGATTGGCTAAGTAACTGGAGTCTCTCACTTCTTCGTGCCAGGAATTGTGTATTTGCAAATGCTGTTTATCTGTCTGTTATTTTAAATGAGTTGTAAAGTTGCAGGTAAATCTTGGTTAAGTTTACAGGAAAAATTGCTCTGTGGAAGTTGTGGGATTAATGGTTTAGCAGTAGGGATTAAAAATAGTCTCAGCAAATTACCCTCTTGATACTGAAGCCAGAATCTGTTAATGGGGTTACAAGCAGATTGGTTTATCAGTCATTTATTTTCTAGGTTGATTAGGGATTATAGATTGCTGTGTATTTTTACCATGAAAGGAAATAGTGCAAAAGGTTAGGATTGCTAATATTTCAGAGTTTGAAGTTGCATACATTTAAGTGAATCTGTATCTCAAACATCCAGGCCTCAAAGCTATTTTCTAGACTATGACAAGTCTCTTGTACCAGATTGTAATGCTGTGAAGTGGATGTCCAAGGGCACAGGGCACTGTAAAGGCATGGCTTGGCTTGCAAGTGGTCTGAAAAAATGAAACAAAGGAGTCAGCACAATCTGTAAAATTCCTACAGGCCACTTTAGTGCTTAATTTCAAATGCCTGTTGCTGAAATGTTTACTCTTTTGTCTCTTAGTCTTTCTTACTGTAAGTGAAGACATTAATACGTTTTTTTTAATCATAATTGTATATGTGTGGTGGAAGGGAGAGGAATGACTGTGAGAGGGTCAAGAAAGTTGCCACCACTTGGTGGTGACCATTGCCCTCTTTTTATCATGGTGTAGAAGAGGAATTAGTCCTGTGATATGAGAGGGGCATTCCACGGGGGGGCACTTGAGCAAAGGAGGGATGTGGTAGATGGATGGCTTTTGTGTCTCATATTTAATCTGCAAATGAACTCTCTTCGTATGTTTCCTCCTGCAATAAAATCTTTTTATTGCCTCCTATATGTTTCAGGTCGTGTGTTTATCTCTGTGTTGGGCATAGTATTGCAAACCAGAGTTTCCCTCTGAGTCTTCCCAAAAGATGATAGCCACGAAGGAGTCCTTTAGATGTTTGACTTACCTGCTGCTATCTAACTCTGGCAGCGCCTGTTGCTTTCACAGCCTTTGCTACCTTGTGCTCGTGTGCTGTTGGAGATAGCCTAGTGACATTTATTGGCTTTCCAACATTGCCAAGTGAGATGCAGTTAAAGGACATATGAAGATGATTTTGGTACATTTAGCTTTATGTAGAACAGTGGGAAAAGATTGGTGGAGAACCTTGTCACTGTTTGCACTTCCCCCTCTTCTTGTTCTCCTCATTTTCCATTGGGGGCAAGGGAGTGCTGAACTGCTCTGAAAGGGGAATGGAAGATATTAGTTAAATGGGTAATCCACAGGGGACTGGCCAGTCTGGCAGCCTGAAAAAGGGGAAAAATGGGTTACTAAGGATGTAAGAAATTAAGCTAATTCCTTACTCTTTTAAAGGCCATCTCCTTTTCTCCCCTTGCAAAAACCTTGTGAAAGCCTCCTGCAGGCTCTGCGACTGGTGTCCTGGGGTCAAGACTTGCATCACCAGAGGCAGAGCAAGATAAATGGTTATCCTCTTAACTGCTCTTTTGGATCCAGCATGTGAATTTTTGCAGCTCCTGGGGATGGGAGATGAGGCAGAGCATAACAACTAGTGGTAAAAGATGAGCTGCATGGAGTGGGCTGGGGCAACAACAGGAATACGAGGTTTGATTTGTTTTAAACCCACTCTCTCCTAGCAAGAAATGCTTTCTCTTAATGAAGCAGATTGTTGCTGTTCTTTCAAATTGGTTTCGCTCTGCTTTGCTGCATGTGTTTTGCTCTTTGGAGAGTACAGCCGTGTGTAGAAGGCTGAAACCCCCTTTTAAAACCTAAAATCCAAAAGGAAATTCTAGATGTGTCACAATAATTATATTTTCTCTATAATCTTTAAGAAGGAAAATATTTGTGTAGTTTTTTCCACCTCCATATATTCCAAAAATATATTCCAATATTTTTAAAGAGGAGCCATAAAAAATATTCTTTAAACAAGAGCTTTAACTCAAACCTTTTTCTTCCAGGCTTATAGGAACTCTGAAAAATCTGACTAATAGATCTCCTTCTGTGTAACTGCACCACACAGTCACACACCTTGTGTTTGGGGTAGTGGAGCAGTGCCAAGAGTTGCTAGCTGACAGTCAAAGACCTCTCAGCTGTTCTACAGGTGGCATCAGCATCAGTCTCAGTAGAGACAGTGAAGGGCTACTGTGGTCAGCAGTCAGTGTGAAAGCTAGAGAAGAGGAAAATGAGCAGACTGTGAGGAAAGCAGCAAGGAAAAAGGAAAGCAGGATGTAACAAGACCATTCAGCAATAATTTCACAGCATTTCACAATGATTGAGGTTTGAAGGGACATCTAGAGATCATCTAGTCCAATCCCCTGCTCCAGCAGGGACACCTAGAGCACAAGGCATAGGGTGGCATCCAGGCAGGCTTTGAACATCTTCAGAGAAGGAGACTCCACAACCTCTCTGGGCAGCCTGTTCCAGGACTCTGTCATCCTCCCAAGGAAGTTCTTCCTCACATAGTAATGGAAGTTCCTGTGCTTCAGTTGGTACCCATTACCCCTTGTTTCTGGTCATTACTGAGAAGAGTTTGGCCCCATCATCTTTACATTCTCCCTTCAGATATTTGTCATGTGGATAAGATCCCTTTTCAATGTTTTCTTCTTCAGACTGGCTAGCTCCAGCTTGCTTAGTCTTTCCTCGTAAGGAAGTTTCCACTTAGGATTGGATTAGTGAGAAGGATTTCTGTTTCTTCAGAAAGACTTTTACAGAGTAGAGGTTTCTGGTATACTTAAAGATGCTTTCTGTAGATGGGTATCTTTTATTCTACTATTCTACATGACTCCTGTCATGATGGGTTCAGATGACAAGCTGTCTTGCTCTTTTCATGGTGGTGGTTCTTCATGAGCAGCAAGGCTGAGTTGGCACCTGTGGAGCTCTTCAGTCACTGTGTCCACTATGGAGTTACAGGTTTTCACTACCTGTAATAGCATAAAATGCCTTATGTTTCCATAATGCAGTCCTGCCTGGTTCTCTTGGCCATCCCTATAGAAGTGCAAGAGTGACCTGGTGAATGGTAAGAGATGTGTAGGAGCAGGATGGGGAGAGAGCTGCTGTTTGTAGATTGCCTAGTGTTATGTGAGACTGCTATTTTCTGACCACTGTACAGTTCTGAATATGATAGTGTCAACAGTTAAAACCTGAATATAGTGGAGAATTGGCACGAGTGGGTACATGTGGCGTGTCAAATATGTGAGTTTTTAGAGAAGGAATATGAAGTGGAGCAGGCTTGTGTAAAGAAAGAAAGCGGGAGAGATCAGTGTTGCAAAGGCACTGAGAAGAATGAGACCAGGCTGAGAAGCTGGGGCGCTGTCAGGGTAGAGCGACAGAGGGATGACAGGCAGTCTGGTTACAGACACCTAAAACTTCCTCAGAAAAGGAAAAAATCTTCATGAATGGGTAGGGTTTGTTAGACTATCTAGGTGTATTGAAGATGTGTATCGCCAAACAGATATTTAGGAAAAAAAAATATAATGGGAAAGTGGCTTGCTCATATCTGTCTTTCTGTGCTTACTTAGGAATCTGTCCTGAATGTGCGTTGTCTGCATGTGGCTTTTACCATTGCTACCTTAACTGTTTAAAACTACAGAAGATTGGAAGAAGAAACAACTGCAGGTCCTCATTTTATTTCCTTTACAGTGCTTAAAACATTAAGCTGTTACTCTCTTTTAAAAGATGATGAGTGTTAAAAGTGTTGTTCCTGGCAAGTTCTTTGTAAGACTAATCAGTTTCTTTTAGTAACAATCATCCTATAAACCCAACCACAATGTGAGGATCAGGATAAAGGTGCAAGGGAACACATCAGGCATGTGCTTTTATCCGATACAAGCTGAGAGGTTTAGACTTACAAAAGACTATAATTATATTGTCTTGATAAATCATAACTGTTGTCATACAGTGGCACCCAGTAGCAACGATTATCCAGTTCTGTTGTTCTGGGCGGTGTGCAAGCACCCAGAATCAGTTCTGGCCTTGATTGTATCTTCTGAGTGTGCATATGGTTATACGGATTCATTAATGGGTCATTAACATTCTTCAAAGTGTATCTGCCGTCAAGTTAAATGCTAATAAATGTCTGTTAATTATCATAACCCTCTTTGCAATAACAAGTTATCACAATTACATTTACTGCACACTTTACGGGAGAAGAGTGCAGCCAACTTGAGCATTTGATCCTCAGCTGGCGTTTGACTGTGTAGCTGCAACACTTGGCAGAAAGTTGGCAAGAGGCTGCGTGGTGCAGAGTGCTTGGGGGGAGCGTGTGTGTGTGTGTGTGTGTGTGTGTGTGTGTGTGTGTGTGTGTGTGTGTGTGTGTGTGTGTGTGTGTTTGTGCTGCGGAAGTGCTTGCTGCTCTCCTGGGGGCTGGTCTCGGCCTGCGTGGGGAGTCTCGGGCTGCCTCGTGGCTCCTGGGATGCAGCGTTGTGTGGGGCACTGCTCTGCTCTTCCTTGGCAGAACTTGTCTAATGCCAGCACATCTGCATTGTCTGAGGAATTAACCTGTTAATTACCTGGAAAAATCAAGGTGATTCATCCATATACACACACTTTCACAGAGAGGATGTAAAGTGTGACGGTGAAAAGTCACGGGAGAGACAGGGGCAACCAGGGAGGTTGGCTTTGCGAAGTACCATGGATGTATGTGTATGAATGCAGTACTCACTAGGTAAGACACTGTGCATGCAGTTTTCCTTCAGTGCAAAGATGCTTTGCCTTTTCAAATGCCAGTGGACACTTTTTCTAATATGTTAGTAAGATCTGTGTAAATATGCATGGATGCAAGACTTGCTTTTATGTGTCTGCTTAGCAAAGTAGATGGCAATAAAGTGGTGCCATATCCTGTGGACACCTGAATGGTTTTATAATTTCTACTATACGCTGGTCAGAAAATGTTAAGAGTTGCATTGCCTTAGCAGCTTCTATCATTTTGAGCGCAGAGACTAACTTTTTCTTAATTACTCACAATTTTATTGGTGCTTCTCCACTGAGTTTCGTCACATTCATTTATATTTACATCAGTGTATGTGAGATCAGAGGTTA
>JAUBOD010000248.1:586922-599051 GCA_032353885.1 Nothura maculosa | reverse complement strand
AATTTTATTGGTGCTTCTCCACTGAGTTTCGTCACATTCATTTATATTTACATCAGTGTATGTGAGATCAGAGGTTAGCATTCAGTGTGCTAAATATGCACTGTGGCGTATGAAGTGTAGCAAGAGGGGGAGAAAATTGGCTAACTGAAGGAGAGATGTTCATGAATTGTATCCTGTGCCTCTGTCCTTTTTGGACCCTTGCACTCCCAAAGTCAAGCTTGGTCCTAGCACAGGTAGGCTATGCTGATTCCCTCCAGGTCACACAATGGAGTCATTCATCTCACTTTCTGATTACATTTTTCTGTCACTTGTACTGCCATGTAGGTTGGTGATGAATTCATTGCTTCTGCATAGCGATACGGCTCCTGTGCGTGCACATGCACACACGCTCCCACAAAATGTAATCTTCAGAGCCCTCACCGAGTAATCCGTTCTGACGTTGGCGAGCACATACTGCTCATCTGAGGAGTCTCGCTGGTTTCAGAGACACTTTTTGCAGAGCAAGAGTTCAGCAGTGTCGGCAGTGGTGGCCCAGGCTGTCCCTGTAGGGGGTGGTACGACGATCCTTGGTAATCCTAGGCTTGGTATTCCTGGAACACTTAAAGGAGGTGCGTGTATTGCCAGGCTGTGTCTTGAAAAATGTGACGCTGCTCTCTTCACTTCTGTAGGCACCATTACTAAAACTGATCAAACATGTACATTGCCTCTAATGTTGCAGGTAAGAGTGTCTCCTTGGTGCTCCGTAATCACTTTGAGCGCTTTATATGACGCTCTAATGTGTTACTTGTCCCCTTGTCTCCTTTGTGGATCGAATTCTCCCTGATAGTATGTTATCACTGCACATTAGTGTGGAGTGCAAGGCTGGCCAAATTGGTTCACTCTATATTCAGGGAAAATAACTTGCAAATTCTGTGAATATATTTTATTTAAAATACAATTCATCTGTTAAGAGAAAAATGGTATATGTCTTGAAATTCATGTTTTAGGTACCAGGGAAATGAAGATAATATTATCCTTGTGACATCTTCAGGCAGATGCAGAGATTCTGTATATTTTTGTAGTTACTTGAATATGACAAAAGCATGCCTTGTTAAATGTTGTTAAAGAAATGGACTTGCTTGATGGAATAGCAGTGAGCGTACAATACAGTTAGTGCCAAAGGCAAGAATGCAATTTAATAGTGACTTAAGAACCCTGCAGTTGTTCAGTGTTTCTGCTTCTCTTGCCTTGATAAAGAACAAAAGATTTTCTTTCTTTTACTACCTCCAGTTTTGCAGGAGAAGGCTGTTTGTAGTTCTCTATAGTTTTGATGTTATGTATGAGCAAGCTTCATAACGGTAATCCTTGCAAATCTGTGTTCATTTTTTTGTGACGTGGTAGTATACGCCTGTATACATGAAAAAATGTCACAGGTTTTATTTTTAAACTATAAAGGTAGATATATGGTGCTGGCAAGAGCCAGAATGTACCCTAAGGCATCTTTACATTGCCTGTTGGGATCTGAGCTTTTACACAAGTAAATTTTACTGTCCAGGTTAAAAGCCAAATTCACTGAACCAAATTAATCTCTGGTTCATTTCCAGTGTTGGCAGAGTTTAACCAGGGACAAGTGTAGCTGTTTTGTTATTAAAGGATGTTATTGATTTGATATTCTTAAACTAATATTAAAGTGAACTTGAAATTCAATAGGTTTTGAACTTTTCGCATAAGGTTGCTTTGCTTCTATTATTAAAATAGATGGAACTTTTTTTAATGAACATGCTTGCCACGAATACAAAGCTTGTAATTTAATACTTGCCTTTAATCTCTCAAGCTGATCCATGTAGGCAGATGCTAGTGGCCACTTGGAAACCTACTGAAGTGACTGCAGAGATTTGCTCATGTCTGCACAAGCAAGGGTTTAGTTTCAGAAGCAATTAACAAATCACTGTTTCCTAATTTTATAGTTCATGTATTTGCTTTGTTTGTTCAAGAGAAAAAACTGCTTCTCTTTGGTATGTCCATGACTGTGGTGGAAAAAAAAATAAACCAGAACTAATTTACATTAAATAACAGAAAAATCATCCCTGTGTGCTGCATAGAACTGCTGTATTTCTGGATCAGCATAATCCATCTATTAGTTTATGTATTCAGAGTCCTCCTGGAAGTGTCACAAATCCACAGTGTCCCTGAGTGCTAGATTTAGCACCTGAAGCTCAAATTTCATTTTTGTATATATAAAGTGTCCGACTTTGTGGTTTTTTTATCTATAAAGTGTCCGACTTCTTACAGCTCCCTACTGACTGTATTTTTGAGAAGCTCTGGAGCTCAGTATTATTCCCAAAGTTAGATGTAATTTATGCTCAGTCACAAGAGTCTCAGGCAGCCCAAATGATAAGCATTGCCCTTTATCTTAAGGGACGCTGTAAACTTCCAAATGGCACCTGCCTGAATGTTTTAGGCCTGTCCAACTTAAAAGCATAGTTATGTGTGCTACTTAATAGCAACATATGTGCTGCTGCAGATCTAGGGGGCCCAGGTCTTAACCAATGTTTCTGCGCAGAAACCTGCAGACAAGCAAAGAATCTGTAATGAGGACCCAACCAGAAATGGAAGTGGAGGCTTTTGTTGTGCATTTTCTTCAAAAGCAGTGAGAAGAAGGTGAAAGAAGGGTTAGGAAAGCTAAAATATTAATCTGGGTAGATGAAACAATGATTTAAATACACACACCGGTAGCAGCCTAGGTGAGATCTCTCTCGATTGCCCCAGGTGACCTGGTGGGGGCTGGCACAAGCAGTGAAGCGGAGAGGAGCTGGTGGCAGTTGGGCTGGCCAGGGTTCTCATCCCCAGCCCCCTTGCCCCTACACATACACAGATGTCTTTCAGCAAGAAACTTCCCTCCAACTTCCTCACTGGGAAACGTTTTGCTGGTATTGCCCACTTGGATGCACCCTCAGGGTGTTGGTGGTGACACCACAGAAACAGCTTTCATTCCCTGGTGTACAGTAGGAAAATACCATGGGAAGCAAGTCAGTATTTATTAAGAAGTAACTAACTCTTCTTCATAAAAAGACCAGAGTGTGGTGCTTCAACATCAGTTTTAGGGTGAGTGTGTGTAGGTATTTTTTTTAAATACAATTGCTCCAGATGAAGAAGGTCAAATAAACAAGTTTGAAAGGTTCAGGCTAGTCCAAAATGGTGAGTTAGCATTTTCAAAACAGGCCTCACTGCAGCGTGTCCAGTATGCCCAAACCTCCCTATTTTTGCAATCAGCAGATTGGTGTGTTTGAATGGTCTTGGTGTGAAGGTGTGAACGCTGAACTCTGAAGCGGATGGATGCGTTTGCAAGATCATGTTTTCAGTATCTAGAGGCATATATGAACATGGAAGCTTGCCTACTGCACAAATGAAATTTTTGTAGCATTGAAAACAAAATTCAAATTCCAAGGTGACCTTCAAAGGATAATAAATGCACCTTCTTACCAGCCAAAGGTAATCTGTATGTGGTGATGGCATTTTTTTTCTCCCAATATTCACTTGGGCACAG
Source organism: Nothura maculosa (assembly GCA_032353885.1). Taxonomy (NCBI): domain Eukaryota; kingdom Metazoa; phylum Chordata; class Aves; order Tinamiformes; family Tinamidae; genus Nothura; species Nothura maculosa. The sequence continues at coordinate 595,525 of JAUBOD010000248.1, read as the reverse complement.
AAAAGGCACCTTACTCTTCCTCAGCCTCATATAACCTTTCCTTCATAACAACCCTTTTTGTGACTGTGACACTGATACCTGTGAAGAGAGGGTCTGCTGAGCCTCTTTCCTTAGCATGCTAGATGTCTTTTAGGACTTTGCAAGGGTGGGGAAAAAAGAGTTTGGTTAGGATGTAGTATCCAGCAAAAATGTTCATAAATGTAGTATGGTCAAGGCAATATATTTACTAAGGTACAGTTAATTGAGCTGTCCTGGGATACTAACAGGCAAGGGATCCTGTAGTAGTTACTAGTGTATCGTCATGTATGGCAAATGCATGTTTGAGTTGATTCATGGAATTTGTTACCTCAATTGGAAAAAATAATGTGAAAACTTGAAGAAGAATTACAGTTAATAGTAAAAACAAAACCAAATATTGCATATTGCTTCAAATTAGCAAGATACCTCTGTTGAGGCAGAGAATTAAAACTCTGCAATTCTCTATTTTTATAAAGAGCTGTTATGCTGATGTATTTGGTTTATATACTTTTCTTAGGATTGCTTTCCTTAATTGTGTATGTGCTTATTTTTACGTTTAATTTAATATTAACTGGTTATCTGGTTGGTTTTATTTTTTTAAAGCATATTTTAAATCATTTGGTTTATGGGAACTCTGCAGCCTGGGAGGCGTTTCAGGTGATTCCAAGCGCCATATTTCAATGCAGTTTGTCATTGAACTGTGCTTGTTGCTTGAATGCCTAATGCTGTGGTTTGCATTCCTCATCCATCCTTTCAAGCCCTGTTGGTTAGTCTTCCCAGGAGCAACTAAATGCATTAAAAAATACCCTGTCCCCTGTGTTGTCTTGTCTTGTCTCAGCTCATCACAGCAGTGGTAGGTGTCTTGTGGAAGGCAGCATTCTAGTGAAGATGCACTGTATGTGCAGCAGTGCCCAGAAAACAGGGCAGGTGATCAAACCTTGAGACTGCTGCTATGTTCAGCTAGAAGTGTTGAGACCTTTTTGCTTGAGTGGGGAAATGCTTTGAAGTCTTCTGGTGGAAAGATGGTCTCCCCTCCCATTGTCTTTGCTTTCAGGAGGGTAGGTTTTGCTACCTACACTTTACGAGAAGTGTAGGCTTAGCTACCACTTTACAAGAAGAAAATATTTCCTGTGGAAAACAGAAGTTGCACTTAGAATCGAGAACTCAAGACAGGTTTCTGAGTCTTTTTCTTTCATCCAGACAAGTTTGATGTGCTTGGTTTGTTCCACTCATGAAGCTTAAAAGAAAACCCCCATCGCCTGAGCAGAGGGGTTGGACTAGATGATCTCTAGAGGTCCCTTCCAACCTCAACCATTCTGTGATTCTATGAAAATACTTAACTAATTATGCTGACAAGCTGAGAAAACCTTAGGGAGCTGGGAGGTGGCAAAGGAAGAAAAGATACCTGCTCTATTACAATGTAGGATCTTCTAACATTTTTCTATTAAAACTTGACAGAAGTTGTATTTCAGCTGTTGGAGGACAGGATGCCCCAGTTGCAATGTCTGTGGAAAATAAATGTGGGAAAATACCTGAATTACCTGTTTGTTGACACTATGTCATTGTTCTCAGGCCCCCACATACTTGTTGGTTCTAGTTTTGCCCTAAATGTGTACAACTGGCCTTGTCTTACTCCTTCAGCAGGTGGAGGTGAGTGAAAGCTGGGATGGTTTTTTTTTCTCCTATGCTTTTAACCCAGGACGTGCTTCCTTGATGAATATTAGTGTTCCTATCTTCAGGAGAGAAGGACATGTCTCAATTTCTCACTGCCATCTTAATCTCCAAATAGAATTTTCTGCAGCCCTACCTACCTTAGGCTCCCAGTGGTTCTTAGCTGGTTTTTTTCTTTTGTTTCTACTCCTTAGAATGAGGTATTTGAAACTTGTTGCTGCTTGTATTTTTTAACTTGAAATTTTAGTTGCTAAGTAAAACTCCTGTAATTTATATAAATTGTAAGGAAAGCAATAACAGCGTCATGTTCCTTAGTATTCTTGTTATGCCTGCTAGGAAACTTAAAGGAAATACATAGAGCTGTCACAAATCTTAAGAAACAGAGTCTGGTTCTTGGAAAGAGCGACTTGGATAGCTGATGAAATCACAGCCTTTGGGTACTGTGCAGAAGTGAATTGAAGTCATTATGACATTATGGCAGAGAGAGCCTGATCTGCCAAACTGTCAACTTGTGATGGACGTGGTATCTAGTGACATGTTGTTACGTGTAAGCCAGGCAGTTTCTCTTTCTGTCAGCACCGTGTTGGTACTGCCAACTGCCTGCTATGCGCTCAAGCTATCGCGGATGGAAAAGCTGCCGATCAATATGATAAACGAGCAATTTATGTTTGGTGATTATCATGCTTTTATTGATCTGTCTTTCAGTTATGGGTGTGTGATGGTGGGAAATAACTGATTGAAAAGGCTGAAGTATTGAAAACGGGTAATTGTTCTGAATTTAAACATAAACACTCTTAACACTTAATAGCTGTCAAGACACAAATAGTTTTCTTTTAACTTTCCAGGGTAGTTACGTTTGGGAGCTGACTCAGTAACACCCTAAAATTGAGGAGAATAAAATCGATAAGAGTATCAGGAAGTCTCTTTGGTTTTTGTTTGCTTTTTCTTGTCTGGTATGTTTTTTTGTTTAACACTAAGCAAAATGAACAGCCTAAAGAAATGATTTTACAACAGTGCTGTGAGTAAATGCTTCCCAAAATTAGACTAGAAACAGGTTCAGAAAGTGAAGATACAGCAAAAATAAAGAAAACAGTTAAAGGAACAAACCCTGACATTATGCAAGATAGCAGATGAGAAATGATTCAATAATGGTTACAAGCATTCATACAATAGGGGAAAAAAAGACACTTAGACTTAATAGTATCGATTCTACATTTGAAAAATGAACTACCATTCATTGCATCCAAACTGTTGAGAATGCCATCCACAGATACTGGGAAAAGTCAGATGTGGAGACTTTCAATATATCCATAGACAACCAATATAGGAAGGGGTAAAGGACTACTTAGGTCAAGTCATCTTTAATAATTGTAGAGAGGCTGCTGGCATCTCACAGTGTAGGTTGGATATATTTGAGAGTTTTGAATTTTTCTGCCATTGCACTTACTACATGAGTATTGTCTGTTTAAAAAGCTCCAGGTGCCTGTTGGCATCCTTTCTTATGATTCTTTCAAAGAGCTTTTTTATTGCATCATAATTTCTATTTTTTGTGATAATTTATCATCTCTACAACAATACACCCATTGTTTGGACAATAGCTGTAGAATCTGGATGGCCTAAGTATAGTTTCACAGTCCTGTGCCCTGGTGTTAAATATCCCTGTGTTCAGAAGAGGTGAATTCTTAGAAATCCTATTGCAGGCAATGACACTGCAGTAATAAGCACTTTGAAAACTAGGCTGTCTTCATTAGGCACTTAAATGTAATGGTTTATAGAGATACCTGAGATTTGGAAAGTGTTCATCTAAATTGGTAACCTAGTTAGTGTCTCCAAAGCCAATTAACAATTAGAAGAATATCTGCACATCAATTTGAAAATTTAAACCTTAAAGATTTTTTTATAGCAAAAAAATGACATGTTTTAACATGCTGCCTTGTGAAATAAATTGTGAAGTTTCATGTTGAAATTTCTCATTTCACTTTGTTAAACACATTGTGATGTGTTTCTGCTAACACTTAACATGCGTATGAGTAGCTTTGAAAATATGAGTAGCCCCACTGGACTTGATCAGATTTTTTTGCTGCATGAAATTACTCAGTCGCATAAATGTTTGCAGAATTGGGATTTGTGTAAGGTTTCAGTTAATTACTTAAGTTTCTTTTAGTTCAGTTCTTAATAAATTTTAAATATATCTGTAAAGCCTGAATTTATAGCACAGCATACCTGATGCATTCAGTTGGCAAAGGAAAAGTCATTTTAGGTCATCTTTTTGTTTCTGTAGAATTAAGAACAGTAACGTGGAAATAGAATGAATTTTGAAGTTACATGTGTTTCATCCTTCGTACAATGGATACATTCATAAACCTTTTTATATGGTTTATATGGCTTTCATAAGGAATGAGGATACAGATGAGGCTTTCTCTCATGCAGGGCTCTTTACACTATAATTTATGTGCATCCCATTTTAATTTAGGTGGTACATAACAAAATGTATGGAAATGGCTACTTTTTTTTGAAAATGCATTCATAAAATAGCAGTTTTAAATACATACCATGATACTGCCATTCATTATGGATAAACTGTGGATCTCATAAAATCATAGATTTCCTCAGCCAATCTAAAATATTATTATTGAATATTGTTATATATTATTGTTACTGAATTCTAAGCTCTAGCTGCTCAGATTCTAACAAGGTGACGTGATTGTGCATGCTCCATTATCTTATTACCCTATATGAACACTATACATCATAAAATAGCTTTTTACTCCAAGTTTATTTAAAAATATTGTTGCTGTGCCTAGGCTCTATCTCGACTGGCGTAAGGCCGGAGGATGCTGCAGTGTCACCCAAACGGTGCAGAGGAACATGCCAGTCACCACTGGTGACCTGCTGATTTACAGCAGATTCAAGCTCATATTCGGAACAAACATTGTAGTTTTAGAAAAGCAACAAAACTTTACTCTGCAATTTATCTCATATGCCTCATAGAAGAATAGCATTATTAAACCAGCAACTGCTTCCAGAGCTATTCCAGAGAAACTGAACATAAGCTTTTTTCCCTCAGTGATGAAACATGAGAACATTAGAACTAAGCAGATTTGCTGCTGCTTCATTCACAGGAAAGCTGAATTCAGGACTAGCAAGCCAGTTTTCCGTTTAAATCGCTTGATTTGTTATACTGGGTTTTTGATTTCTCAGAACTGCTCAGAACTAGAACTCAGATTAACAGAAAAGAGTGCTTTCCTTGGTCAGCTGAAAAAAAAAAAGTTAGAACAAACTTGATGGTAAGACTCAAACAGAATAATTAAAACCTTGTAAGTGAATGTGCAGTTTATCAGTTGTTGGTCACATTCCTTTTGGTAAGTGATTCAGCAGAAATAATTGTTAACGCTTCTGGGAAATCTTCCTGCGGGTGCTAGAACTGATGGGTAAAGAACTCGGATTTTGTGTGTGTGTTTGTATTTGATCATTGTGGAGAATCTCTCTGGAAAGATTTTTATTGTGCTGAATGAATGAGACCAACTTTTGCCTTCCGTCTTTGTTCTCCCTTGTTTGGTAAGGTACTTCAAGTGCGGAGCGCCTTCAATGCCCGGCAGCTGCATTTCTTCCTTGAGGCTTTCACCAGTGGAGAACAATGACAATAACGTGGAGATAACTTAATTATAAAATGCATAGATGGTGTTTCATTTATTTGAACAATGGACTGGGGACATGGGAATATGAATAAGTGAGGCAAACGGCATTCTTCTAATGAAGAAGCATTTACAAATGAAATGGCTTTTAATTTCAGGATTTTTGCACTGTGCTAAAGATATATTGTGGTTTTATGCTTTTGAGTTTAGTGTGCTTATATCACAAAAGGATATCACGCTGGCTTAAATATTTTTGGTTTGCAAATACCTTATAAGGAAATGTAAGGTGATACAAGCTGTTCTTTCCCTTGCCCTTTCCAATTAAGTTAATGTATACAGAAACTTGGTTCATTTTAGGCTTGTGAATAATACTAATTTAATTTAAAAAAAAATGAGCCTTTTTTTTTTTCTCAAGAAGTTGCAGACTGCAGTTAAAACTAAGCTGGAACATAAAATGAGACTTCTGCAACATTAGTAGTTAAGAGTGTAGTATCACATAGCCTAGCAACAGTTGGGTATTGACATAACTCAGTGCCTTAATTAGCTGCTAGCATATAGGTGTGGCACTAAAGTGCATAGAGCTCTTGCAAATGCTTCTCAGAGTTTGCATGTGCTGTTTTCATTTGCAGTGTTAATATGGATGACAAACATTATTAAGTTACGATAATTAAAGTGCAAATCTATAATTTTATGTCATCTCTACGGTTTGTTTTACTTTAGGTTCTAGGAAACATTACCAATTCTGAAAAACTGTAAAAAATGGTTACTGAAAATAACTTGATTTAAATTAGGAAACCTTGAAAATCTACTATTTGTGTTGCTCAGAAATCAAGGAATATAAATAGCTATGTTCTTTTGAAGACTGGAAAAAAAAGACTTAGGAGAAATACTCTATCTATTCAGACAATAAATGAGTCCAATTCTTTTTAATGATTTAAAGTTATCTGGTTAAATTAGACCTTGTTATGCTGATATGGATCTGGTCATTATTTCTTTTTGGCAGGATTTCCCTAACAGTTTGCCTTCATTAATGGCTACCAAGTGACTCCTAGGAAATCATTAAAATTTCTTTTGAGGCTGTTTGTAATATGATGGCTATATTGTTGCTGGAAAGCAAAATCAAATAGTTTGTGTTAGCCACAACATCTCCACAGATGAGTCTCGCTGTATCAAACTGAGAAACTGTTGGCCTTGCAGTGAAAGCATCGCAGGCACGTTTGTGTGTGTGTGCATAAATATGCGAAGTAACCTCCTCAGTGTCTTTGTAGGGGTACACTTTTCACTCTAGAAATCTAATGGTATTTGGGTATTGAAGCACTTTAAAATGTCAGGTACCTTTTAAAATTTTGCTGCTTAAGGAAGCTAATTTAATTGCAATCTTATGATTAAATAGGTACACTTTTCCCCCCCATAATTCCCTTTTCTGCTCCTTGCAGCTCTCAGGCATTTTGCTTTAGTTTAAAACTGAGATGCCTTTGATTGACGCACTGATGATAGTTTTCCAGGTTCATCCTGCATTACGAAGCAGTTTCCCCTGCAAACATCACCATGGCAAGCTGTAATACAATCCAGATAGCCATTGCAGTAGGAAGATATATGTATAGGGTTTTTAGAGCTGTTTGATGCTTCTTCGGGGGCAGACCTGCAGTAACTTTGCTGTTGCTAGCAGCCTTTGGGAGCTGGAGTGGCTGCTGAGCTACCCAAGTACCACTTAAAGGGCAGCACTGGCCAGTGGTGGCCCAGTCTTATAGGAGGCACAAAGGTGGGGCAACAAAATTACCTCTTATCGCTCCTTTTGGTTTGTAGCCCCTACCATATGGGGAAACCTCATCTTCATGAGTCTGGCAAAATGCTAGAATTCTGATGCAGATCTTGGTCCAGGCCTTTATTATATTCTGCCATCATTGGGGCAGTGGATTGACCTGCTGACTTCTACCAAATGCTGAGTCATTCCCAGCTCCAGTCTTTCCTCTTCCTGGCTTTGGTGGTAGAGGCTGCAGCAGCTGCCTTGAGCTGCCGTGCCCCAGCCAGGCTGATTTTGCAAGGGCCAGACTGTGTGAGAGATGGCGGGTCTGCTCCATCCTCGCTGTACTGCGTGCTCTCTAGAAGAGGCAATTGTCTTAGTCTCATGGCATTATCACTCTCATTCTAATTTTATCCAGGGTTATAGTTTACTAGAAACATTCTGGCAGAAGATCAAGGTATTTTTAGCACCATTCAGGACTTGGCTACGTTTGTGCCCCATTTGCACCGCGCGGCACCTGGCAGATATGACCAAGGGCCCAGGTCCATCAGGAGAGGTAGCTGACGCCTTGGAAGATATCCTGGGGCATTTAAAACAGTGCTATGACTGGATTCATCTTTCTTGGTTATACAGGCTGATCAAGTGAAGACGCTTTCAATATTTTATTTTACTTAGAGCTTTATTAATTCCATTCAGTCTAGTTCCAAGTATTAAGCATTTACATTCCCAGATCTCTGATGTTCAGTACTTATATCAAGCTTTTTGGAAACAAAACAAAGTAGTTTGTTTTGCCTTTTTCCTTTCAGAATAGACTTAAATCCTGTGAGCTAAGCAGTAACTATATATACACTCTGTGCTTCTGACATCCACCTAATGAATTTGTAAAGGGATTATTCTGCTCCCCTGCATTAGACACTAATAGGCAAACTGCCTTAGCCTTCTGAGATGAGAAACTAATTGTTATAGGTAAGGTGGAGGAATAAAGGAATACCACATCTGCTGAGTTATCTATGATGTTTCCAGTTATGATTTTTATAAAAGATGCTCAGGATGTTTTACCCAGACCCGCTCTCCTTTCCCCACCTCTTTTCCTCTTGCAGTCTGGTGATTGCAAAACAAAAGGTATATTCCTAGACTTTGTGGTTGTTGGAAGAAGCTTGAAATGCTATTGAGTGTCCTCTACAGGCTCAATAGGCAAATAAAAATTCACAGCTGTGCTATGTTTAAAAAACTCTCTTGAGCCTTTGGCTATCTTGTGATACTTAAGTGCTTGACTCATGAATTTTATGTTCGGAGTTGGCAGTGCTATAATCATCATCTTTATTATGCTTTATGTGCAGATTTTACACATATCTGCTGTTGGATAGTGTTTTCAAGTGACACCTTGAATTTACTAATAAACTGAATTAAAAGCATGTGGGAAGTTCATGAGATACTTGAAAGTCTATCAACAGAGAGGCTGATGGAACTAGGAATCATAGTTAGCTTTTCATAGTAAAGCTGCATTTTAAGAATGTGACATTGAAAGGGATTAT
>JAUBOD010000248.1:564088-586822 GCA_032353885.1 Nothura maculosa | reverse complement strand
GTTTTGCTTGATACTACTGAAATAGAAGTATCTTTATTCAGTATAGCATTCTCAGCTTGCTCCTTTTTATTTATATACTCTATGTTTAGCATTGCCAGTAAAGTAGTCATGGAGTACTAAAGATAATATATAGTTATAAATGGTTTATTTTGATAGTAAGAAGCATCAAATAACTGTGAAGCAAGCAGTCATTTAGATGCAGAGCAAGTATAAAATACTACACTATCAGGTCATGATTATTTAGTACCCTCCATGGAATATAAGTATATTGAAGAGGAGTAGGTGAGTTGTGAATGGGTGACACACAGAAAGGAAAGCTATAAAAAAAAGTGGAAAAAAATGTGAGGATGTTCCTTGCATACATTGCTAAGACAAACTGCATTTTTTGTTAGGAATAGATTCACAAAACATCCCACAATGAATCAGTCGAGCAGTAATCCATGCTTATTTGTTGTGTAACAGGTTTAAGGATTTAGCAGTGTGGCTCAAATACTACTTTCAGAATTAGACAGTCACAGTCATATTGTGCTTCTGCAGTGGAAAATCTACTCGCGTAAGTGTTGCCCTAAAGAGCAAATAAGTATTTGCATTTGCAGAAATGTGCAATATGTGATATAAAGTAGCATGTACATGCTGGAGTAAAGTTAGCTTGGAAAGCTTTTAATTCAAAGCTATATTCCTAGGGGTAGAACAAGACTAATCCTTTTAAAAAGAATACGTCAGTTATGGGACACTCACTGGTAGAAATCTTATACTTTAATTTGATGTTCTGCCTAGTCATCTTTTTTCCAGTTGCTTGTGAAATTAAAAAAAATAAAGTGGAGGCATATGTGTTTCTTTTGGTGGCGTGTAGCAGCACTTTTAACAAAGTTATTTTGTTATTCTTGCTTGATTATTGTAATATCTTGTTGAGTAAAACTCTCTGGAAACCTCTCTTTCAGCAAAGTGGCAATCTGTGTTTCAGAAAGGCAATGGCAGAGGAGGTTGTTGCTGCTGGAGGAAGCTGGTTATTAGGGTGGTTAAAGTGAGCACCACTTGTTCCACTTCTGCCAGGGGCTTTTAGGAGGACCGGAGAAAAGCCCTGAAGTTTGCCTGAGACAAGCATGTAAGAAGGAAGGATGGAGGAAAGGACTGACATGAGTGACATTTGATTAAGGCTTTGTTGGTTCCTTTACTATCTGCTGATCCTTTTGGATCGAATAAGTGAGGAATTCTGGGTAGGCAAAAAAGGAGATTAGTTTACTGTGGGGGCTAATGGAAAAGAGTCTTTGTTTTTCAGTTTTGCCTGTAGATGAAAAGAAGAACTTTGACTCTTTGAAAAGGTGAAGCTTGGCTTTATAATGATAATTTGCCTATAGAAATTATTTGAAGTTAGAACATTTGGCACTGTATAAAAGGTTTCAGGTTCCTGCCCTGAGGAATGTACATCTCAATTAAAGCACAGCAATATGTGATAGATTTCATTTTTGAAGATAATTTTGAATTGCTTATGGGGAAAATTATGAGGATGGATATCATAAAATAATGAAAACGGTTCTTAATGCGTCGTTAAAATGCAAGGACACAAATGGGAAAACTACACAAAAGATGCATGAATTGCTGACCACCCAAAGAGAATAGGATGGAATTGTAGAAGTCCTTGAAGGAGAAGAATGACACTTGAACCTAACATGCAAACCATTTGACCTGGATGTTGGCATCCTTTTGATTTTTGGGAGAGTGTGATGCTGTTATGGGAGAGTGTGATGCTGAATACACTGGAGGGGAGAAGTTATGAACTAGGCTGTGGAAGTTATTTTAGTTACTGCAGAGTAACTAAAATCACTAGGAAATTTCTAGTGATTGAGCAAGTCTTTGAGGGAAAAGATCGGAATGGGAAAGAAAGATTGCAAAGACCAAGAGGATTCAGAAGCAGAAGATGGAACAATCCAGTGGTGAACTTGGGACATGATAATGTAGTACAGTGCTGAGCAGAAATATAGGAAGAACAAGGAAAATTAGTTCTTCATATTGATTCTGCAATGACTGGCAGTGCATTAGATGGAGGGAGTAGCACTTAAGGAGGGGTTTTCTAGAAGGAAAAAAAAAAGGAAGAAAGCTGTGTACAAGGAGGCCCTGAATCCAGAAGTGCTTAGGGATATGTGTGTCTGTGTGTAAATGACGTTGTGAATGGGAAGGCAAGCAAGCAGAGACTGAAGCCATACAGGGGAGGGAGAGCCCAAATTCTAGAATGAGTCATGGAGGGCCCAAACAGGTTTGAGAGGAAGCAAAGGTGCCTGTAGAAGAAGGAGAAGATTTTAGGGAACTGATAAAGCAGAAATGCAAAGCAGAGGGTGAAGAGCAAACAGAAAGGATGTGAGAAATTCTCGGTGGTGGCCAGCAATAGAACAAGGGGCAATGGGTAGACATTGAAACCCAGGAAGTTCCATCTCCATGTGAGGAAGAACTTCTTCACTGTGAGGGTGACAGAGCCCTGGCACAGGCTGCCCAGGGAGGTTGAGGAGTCTGGAGGTCTTCAAAACCCACGTGGATACTGCCTTGTGCCCTGTGCTCTGGGTGACCCTGCTGGAGCAGGGGAGTTGGATTAGATGGAGTCTAGGGCCTCCTTCCAACCTCAACCATTCTGTGATTCTGTGCAAAGTGGCCTTTTCACAATGGAATAGGAGCAGCTCTGGGAAGGCAGCTGAGTACCAGGGACCCAGAAGGGATTTTGCAGCCAGGCTGGGAAAGCAATGAGCATGGGCAACGTGAGCCAGGAGGTGGAGTGGATGACGAAGGTGAGGTGGAGCAAGTAGGTAGGTGGAATAAAGAAGGTCAGTGCCAAAGAGATCTTCTGTGTGTGTGAGAGATGGAAGGGGTTATATAGCACAATAGAAGATTAAGTGCAGCAGACATAGTAATAATATTATCTTGTTTTTTTTCCTATTGCAAAGAGCACTTGAGAGTGGAAGGTGTGTGTTGTGTGTATGGTATACAGCCCCGTATCTTTGAAAGGATAATTAATGTCTAACTATAATAAGTGATGCAAACAAATTTGTGCTTTGTGCGTCTTAGGGCGTGTGCAATTCATATTTGTTTTGCCAGTTGATAGATCTGTCTCGGAAATTGTAGTATATGGAAGAATAAACAAACTGCAACAATCTATGCAGTAGTGTGGTTTTTTTTTTAGGCTTGCTTCCTTTAGGTAAGGATTTAGGGATTGGTTTTGTGTTCTTTTAGTTGATTATTATTGTTATTTTGTTCTTTTATCTAACAGTTCCTTTGATATTTTCACTGAGCTTGTACATTCCCAAGTACAAAGGGGGAGTTGCTTTGCTTTTTCCACGTCTCAGCGCAGTGCTCTACCTTCTTAATCCTATTGCTGATGCAAAAGTTGGATTTTTGCATCCAAAAGTTTGGATGCAAAAAATGGCCAAAAATGATTCTTGGTCTCTAGCTTTTTTTAGATATCTAGGGAAATTACATGTACGTTGTATGGGTTTGGTCCAGTAGATTCAGAGTCTTGGGTTACATAGTAAGCAAGGGAAAGTATCTATACCTATTAACATAAGGGAAGTGGAACTGTCCTTTAAAAACAAAACAACCAAAAAGTCATTGAGGGTTATCAGGTGATATCTTTGATGTCTCAACCTGCAAAAATGTGAAGTGTGTCTTTCCTCATGCAGAAAGGACAGCAGCAGGGCTGGAGACCTGTAGCTCTGCTGATGGGAGCCCTGTTGTATCTCGAAGAGCAGTGTGGCTCCCCATGGGCAGGTCAGCACTTTGCACCAAGATACGGAGGACCAGCTGACTGACAACTGAAAGATTTGGGTTTAAGTTCTGTTTCTCTTCTCTTGGTTTAGGACAGTGATAGGCTGGTACAAGTTTAGTGTGCTTTGCAGCTGGATTTATCACATACACTATGCAAATAGCTTTTAACGATGGCCTATGGAAAATTCTCAATGAATTAACTGAACAATGAAACAACAGGCATCTTTTGGCTTTCAAAACTGCTGTTGAGTTTACAAACGTGTGATTCCTTGTTTAAACTACTAGTGATCATCTGCCTTATTACCAAATGTAAGACAAACTCCTCATCACAAGCTTTGCCTAGAGATCAAGTAGTCGTTAAAGGCGCTCTGTATTATTAGCAATAACAAGGTGAAATGAAAGTATTTGAGGCAAGGGCTGTCTACAGCTTTGCCTTCAGCACTGTGCTCTCCTGGTCTAGGACTTGTGTCATGCAGCCAAAGCTGTGCGTGGTTTGGAGCGCAGCGAGTCCCAATTTGCTGTTGGTGTGAACTGAAATTCAACTTGCAGGGGCTTGGGGTCTCTGGAGTGCACAGAAACGAGCTGTGTTCTGCTGTGGGCATAGTCTGCATGCTTGACATTCAGAAATGCTGCAGAGAACAGGAAAAAAACTGCGACTGAAAGTCTTAATTACCTGCTTAAGTTCTTAAATGTTTAAGATATCTTCTTAAAATAGACCTAGTCTATTCTGTTTTGTGCTTTGCAACAGCTTACCATAAAATACTCAGTCAAAAAAAAAAAGACTCAACCAAAACAGCAACAAAACTGAAAGTGAGTTTTTGATGCTATGTGATTTGTGAGTGGATTTTGTGTTGCTTTTTGTGCTAAATAGTGCTACCTCAAAAGGTAATGTTTAACAGGATGTTTTTATGACTTGCTGCATATAATTATGGCTGCTTGTATTCCAGGGCACAGTTCTTGACTCTGCCTCTCCCTCTTATTTCTTCTTTATTTTAATGGAATGTTTTTCTACTCTTAAAAATAGGGCTTTGAAAAGAGATGATGAAGTTAGCCCTAGAGCTTGTTCCAGTGCTTTATTTTTTCTATGCTGTGTTTTAAAAGAATTGTAAGCAAACTACTTGCCAGTTGCTGGTGTTACTTCAGAAATCTTTACTATTGCTTTAACAGTTAATCAAGCAACAGTGCTGTAATTCTAAATCTCCTAACAGGTTAATGCTTGGCAACACTAATATTTGTAAGGTAACGATTTTACTGTAGCAATTTGGGCGGTAAGCTGTATTAACAGAAACCAGTTTGCTACCTTGAATTCCTTAATTTTCCACACAACTTATTTCATAGCAGCATATCATAGGAATAATCTTTGTCTTCTGTTGACCCATTGTATGCATCAACGCAGCCAGTAAATTTGCTTTGCATTAAATGCTTAGCTATTTGTGTTCAGTATGTACTGCGGGTAAGTTAGCACAGTGCTGCATGTGTGTACTAAGGCATTGGGGTTTGTTGCTCATTGCTGCAGTTGTTCGTTGTGACAGGGAGGAATTGGGGCACTTAATGACAGGGTTGCTTCAGTTGCTTTGGGTAACGTAAGCTGGGGTGGGAAAGAAACAATTCAAAATGCTCAATTCTAATTATGCACGAGTCCTTTGACCATTCAGATCTTGATTAACAGAGCACAAAAGCATTCCAGTTTAATGGCATAGCTTCTCTGTTGATACAGATTAGTATCATGGCACTACATGCGCTTACAGCAGCTGAGGATGTGGCTCGTATGTAGTTTGCCCCTTGATACAGGCAGATGAGAGAGGGATCAAGAAACTCCGTGTGCGCGTGCGTGTGAGCTCCTGCATTTTATGTCAGCCGAGGAGCCACTCTTTTTTTTCCGTAGTTAGTGTGAAAATAATAAATATTCTTTTGTCATGACACTGCATGGTTTTTTAATCTAAAGATATAAACATAATGGAGCATATTGGCAGGAAAGTATCCTGCCTGTACTGTTTGAAATCAGCCTCCATGTTGCAGATTCAAAATGGCCATGTTACAAGTCCCTGTAAATTGTTTTGTAGTGGAAACCCTAACAAGATAATTAACTATAAAAGCAGCAAAAATACACATGTCTGTGTGTGTGTGTGTGTGTGTGTGTGTGTGTGTGTATGTGTATGTAGTGTGCATCTCCATTGATACGCGTGAATGGACACTGCAAATGCCATTGATTTGAATAAGGAAGTAATATGCAGTATTGAGGTGACTGATTATATGTGGAAATGAGTTATTTTTATTTTAATACTGTTGGAATTGTGGACATCTCTCCTACTTTTAATTTTTAGGGCCTGAAAATATTTATTACAGTGAAGTAATTCATTTGGGTGTGGCAAAATAGGAAAATACATTACTGTTAAAGTGAGGTAAAATGGAGCCTTTTCTGAAGGATTTTTAAATCTAAAATGATGTTTATATACAGAATTAGCAATGGTATTTACAGCATGTCAAAATAAGTGCCTTTGACTTTCCAACATATATCATTAGTGACCCTAGGAAAAAAAATCACATCTGCACTAGTTCAGTCCTTGGCTTTTCTAGGGCTGATCAATAATCACATTGTGTATTCCCCTCCTCCCCACCCCCCGTGAGGTCAACTTTAAGTACTAGTCTTTATATGTCAGGAAAAAAAAAGGACATAGACTTCATTATGCATTAATAATATTGGTCTCGGTGTTCCTTTTGGATCTAACTTACTGCTACCCCATCAAAAATCAGACTTTTTCTTATACTTTGTTGTTTTTCAGGAGACCCTTTTCCCTTCCTGTGCCTTAAGGGGCTGTATTGAGAGTTTGAGGTAGGAATTTGACGGGGGATGCTGAACTTTGCTATGGTTTTGCTATTTAAATGGATGCTCTATTGTATTGTAGAACGTGACAGTAACAATAGGAGAAAACAATTTCAGGGCTTTTTGTCTGGATGATAACGCAGCTGCTGCAGTGAAGTCCAGTTAGGCTTGACCAGTCACATTTGGATGCTTCTAATTAGAAGTTCTCATTTGTGTTATATGAGAAAATAGTTTTGAAATACCTTAGATGTTTGAATGAAGTTCATTTTCTCTTCCTTGCCTTTAAAAGATTAATGTTGCTTTTTTTTTGTCCTGCAGCCAGAGTAAGTAGTAAGTACTCTTGAAAGAATCTTGCCTTTAAAATAAGCTTTTTATTTTGAACTAGAATACAGTGGTTTCTAGCAACTGCCCTAAAATAAAGGGTTATTGTGGATAGTTCAGTCAGTGTTGCGTATCACCACTAGCTTAAGTCTTGTGACGGTGGCATTTTGCGATTTCTGGGTTGTTGGTTTTTTCCCCCCTATGAAAGTTCTACTGATACTGGCTCCCTTTTATTCATTTCTTCATATTAGAGTGGAAATGTAGTTTGTTCATAATGGATTATTGATTGGTCTGAGAACAGCAGAAGCCCCAAGGCCTTGTCATCAATGGTACTTACTTTGCCAATAGTGAATGCATCACTTCATGCAGCTATTTGCGACTCAAGTCTGCGGAATATAAGCCTGTAATTGTTAATCTAGTATAGAACAGTTTTAGGGAGAGGAACTCTTCATTGTCATTATGGGATTTTCCCCCTCAGTTTGTTCAAAGAATGGCCCCTTTGTTTTGGCAGCAAGATAAAGCTTGTCCTGCACGTTAATGGTATATTTTAATTCAATGCTTATAATACTACAGTGTAACTAGTAAAGTCCATTTCTTTGTCTCCCAGAGCACAAGCGCGCACAGTGCACTAAAACACAAAATATGCACCGAGTGGGTGACGGCTCTGGGCTTCTCAACATACCCCGGAGCCGTGCAAAAGGATATTTCCCTCCCCCCTCGCTCCTGAACGGCTGCTTTAGGAAACACGGAAAACTGGGTTAGGGACGTTGCTATTGTTCCGCTGACTTTGTTTGGAGAGATACCACCTCGCTGCAGAGACCTGCCCCAAGCTTTCCCAGCCTTGGTGTTTTTAGCTCCATTCCTCCGTATTCTTTGCCCTGCAAAGGGTGTGGCGCCCGCTCAGCAAGGCCTGACTTGGCTTTCCCAGCCCTGGCTGCCTCCCTGAAGCCTGCTGCAAAATGTCATTAGATCATGGAGGGAAGAGAGGGACACAAAAAACATATGATGTAGTCAGGGAAGCTCAAAATAATATTTCAGTGCTCAAGCTGCAAACTTTTCAAAGGAGAAACAGCTTCCTCAGCTGCAGGGGAAAGCTGGGCTAATTTTATTTATTTTACTATTGCCAAATTCTGCTTAAGTATTTTTGAGAACAGAAGATGAAGTGAACTTAAGCTAACAGAAATTGTTTATTTTTCCAGGCGCTTCTCCGTCCTTCCCCCAGCCCCCTGTCAATTTTTGGCAAGCTTAAACAAACTTCAGACAGTCTCTTGTTAAAATTGCCACTTTTAATAATTGAATGCATATGAAAATTAGTTGGCTTTTTGTAACAGCTTCTTTGTTTGAGGCTGTTTTTTTATTTTCAATTTTTCTTTTTTTCTTTTTTGTTTTTTTACTGTATTAGTTTAGGTTGTGCTCAAAAAATCAATTCAGGACTGTGCTGCCTTTAGCTAATGCAGGTTTGCGCCATAGGTCACAACACCAGGATTTCCTATGGGTTCAAGGGTGGACGTGCTCTTCAGAGACTTGCTCTTCCAGTTGCCATCCATCATGGGCTAAAGAGTGTTATCTGTTCAAAACCATGGAGACTTGATGGAGCAGTGACATTGTCCATAGGTGGCATTTTGGTAGGGCTGGTGCCTAAGAAAGGACCTCTGACAGGACTATTGCATTCGATGGACAAATGACTCGTGCAGGGCTGGGCATTCAGGAGAAGACTTGCTGCAGTGTTGTCGGGACACGTGTAGATGCAAGGCTTCTGTGATGGAGGAGGAGAAGGGTCTCTGTAGCTTTGTGAGAAGGAAGGGTGGAAAGACAGTTGCAAGGTGTTCTTCCATCTTTCACCCACAGTTTTTCTCCTTTTAGTTGTCCTGCGCTTGCCTGTAGCTAGCCATGTCTGATCCTTTACAAATTGAGGAAGATCTGGTCTCCTGGGTGCTCTTCTTTGCAAAATACAACTTTCTAGAATTTACCTGCATGTCTTATCACTCTATCATTTCTTCATCTAGAAAGAATTTCAGTAAGATTTTTCCATAAGACCATTCCTCACAGTGAGGTTTCTTTTTTTTTTTTCCTTTAAGTCATTGTTGCTTTTGGCAGAGGAACATGATGGAGTGATTGCAGTGTGCGTTCAGACCTCTTGGAGATTAAAAGACAGTTATTTCTACAGAGCATTTATCTTTTGGATGCGACTTGAAATACTCGCACCCGATTTGAAAGTTGTTTATTTTAAAATATGTGCTGTGCTATTCAAAAAGCTCTGGGTAGCTTCCCAAATTTTATATATTTGTTTATTGTCTACTGAAGCATTTTTCATTCTTGTCACTAAAACCCAAACAATATGACTTTCAAAGTCATGTTTACTTCAAGCCAAAGAATTGATAGTTTTCTGTACCCTGTAAAAAATAATTTTCTTCTAACTTCCATGTTTCAGTTGCACAAAGTATTGGTACATGAATGTAAGACAAGTATACTTGAGTATAAGGCAATTTGGAATTACCTTTCCAGTGTTGCATTCTGTTCTTCAAGTTTCTCATATAGTTTACTTTTAATGCTTTCCCACTCTTTTTTTCTCCAAGTGGCACGTAAAGGCCTTCCAAGGCTCTGGGTTTGCCTGACAGTGGGGAGTCCTTGCAGCCTATGTGGTCCTCTCAAGCACTGTACGGGTGACAAAAAAGCAAAATAACACATTCTACAGAGTGGTACTGTGAGTGTTGCTGCCCTATGCTTTTACCTGGGCAACCTCGTGATAGGCAAGCTGGCTTTTGCCCAACGTGTTTTCTCTCAAGCCAACAGCCCCTTCAAGTTTGTTTTAAAACCAAAGCCTAATTTTTGAGGCTTGAAGGCTTGAAATGGAATAGATGGATGTTCCCAAATGCTTTAAGCGTGATGGGGAAACAGGTTGTCATGATGTTCAAGGGAAGGACCCTCCATGGGGTAGTGGGTGCAAGGGATAAAGGCATTTGGTTGTCTGAAGGCATCCCCCAATGCTGCCTCCCACAGTCTTTCATTTCTTTTGCTGTTTCAGGTTTTGGAATATCAGGTTTTAATTTCTTCCATTTTTTATGCTCAGTCTTTCAAATTATAGCATTTTTTCAGAGCTTTTTCAAAGTCATTTTTATTTTATATTTGCTATTTTTTAATTCTAATTTTGTTGTTTTTCCTGATGAACAGGAATTCTGCTGTTCTGTAAAAGAACTCCTCCTAGAATTATTTTTAAGTGGTGCTCAAATGATGTGAGGAGGGAGCCTTAAGCCGTTTGTACAGACTTGTGTCAATATACTAGTGCCTAAAGCGAACCTTCACGCAGTATGTATAGAAAGCTGAGATTGGTAAACACTTCTTCCCCTGGAATTTCTGCCTGTGGGAAGAAAGTCTCAATACTTGATAAGTTTTAAATGTGTCTAAATTCTAAATTTAGAAGGATTGTTTCAACTTCTTGTTATAATCGCCCAAGCTTTTCTTTTTTTTAAAAGAAAAAAGAAAGGTGGAGGAGGGAAGGAGAAGAGTAGAAACAATGCTCTGTGGTACACACCATAAAGTATTTTAAACTAATCAAGTCATTTAGGAGTTCTTTATACTTGTCATTTTTCCCCCCCTTGGGCATGATTGAATATATGGCTAAGGGAATCTTCTATGAATGGCTGCGTGTCCCTTTTCCAAATAATACTTTCTTCACATTCTTGTTTTTGTAACTAGGCTTTGTTAATGAAAATGCTATAAATAATTAAAGTGAAATATGTGAAGACTGCACGTAGGAAAGCTGTGGCCAAATAAACAAAGAGACTCTGAAGCTTTGGATTTATATGCCTGAATTGCTGCATACAGCATTCCTGTCACACTAGGTTTGGCTCTTGGAACTTTTTGGACTCGGACAAGAAATGTGATAGAAATCTGAATTTTAAAATGGCACTTCCTTAAAAATAAGAAAGGCTAAAAGACATCACAAGCAGTGTTTTCAGTGGTGTGAAACATGTAGAAAAAAAAAAAACCTAAAACTTCATCTAAAATACTAAAGAAAATCTGCCTCCAGGGCTTATTAATTTTTTTGTTGTTTGTTTGGTATGTGGTACTGAACATTTCTGAAGAATATGTAGCTTGTTCAAGCATACCACTGTGTTAAAAGTGGAAAAAATAACCTAGCTTTTTTTTCTCCTTAATTAATGAGTTTTAAGTCTTTGATTATGAGACAGTAATGTTTGGCAGAACTAGAGGCTGGATCAAATAAACATCACAGGATGTTACTCCTGTGGATTTTATCAGAATTGCTTCATTCCTCAGTGCACACTGGGCACTGCGCACTGGAGCTCCGTTATTTGCTATTGGGTACGATTGTACCTTCCAGTACAGCTACAACTTCCCAGTTTCTGAGTGGCTGCCATCACATAATTGGTGTTTCATGTGAGACTGCCCCTTCTTGGTCCTAAACTGCTGTTTTCTGGGGTTGATTATGTGTTTATAAACTTCTTGTTGATACAGACTGCTGAATTTCTAATTCCCCGCACCCAACAGGCTAATGTGTTAGTTCCAAGCCTAGTCATAATATAAAAATGCTTCATTTAGGAAATGAAATTGTGCTTATAACATATCTCTTGGATCTTTGCTCTCAGAGGGAAAAGGTAGATTGGATAGATCCTGCTGATAGCACTTACCATGCCAAACAGATAAAAGAGGAGCAGAAAATCAAGCCAGGAATGAATTGTTTATAGAAAACAAAAGGGGCACGTTAGTTTAAACATAATAAAGTTGTTATATAGTATGTAACTGAGATGTGCACTATAAACCAGTTTTACTTTGCTTTCTGTTAGATTTGTAGATTTGTACTGATGTTGTAGTTCATTTACATATTAAGAAGAATGAGTTTAATCCAGCGAGAAGCCTTAAATTTGCATCTGTGGATCTGCAGCCATTTTTTAGAGATCTGAAATGACAGATGTGTAAATATATGTACTTCTGTTATTGTTCTTTATATATTTAGCTAAACCTTAAGAGCTTGATGTTTTCTTAGCATTGTAGTAATAGCTTGATTCTGTTTATTAGAGAATATAATATTGTTTGATCTTCCTCGTGTGGTATGTGTATTACTTAATGAGGATACAAAAGGGGGAAGATTTCTGTTTTATAGCTGTGATAATTGAAAAAGAAAAACAAATGTATTAAAAGCCTAACCATTCATTTTGGTCATATTTGAGGCTGCTGGTGTGTTGGATCTCAACATTGCTGAGACACATAGTTGCCCTTGCGTTTAATTATGGCTGTTATCATACGTGTTACCGTATAAGAATGTTTAAACCTTTCCCTAATCTGTTTTGTTAATCAAAGCTGCTGCTTGTTTTATTTGTTTGTTTATTTTTGGTTAAGATTCTGTTTGAGACAGGTACTTCAGTACTCTTGTGGTTTCCTGTGTGTTTTGTTGACATCACTTACCTACTTTTAATATCAGTTGATATCTAAGCACACTATAAGTTTACGTCACTAAATTGGGACCAGATCTTATATTTAGACTTTGTTTTCTTAATTGTCCATTAGGAAATCCCAGTTCTAATTTTATTGAATACTGTCAGACTCTGCAATCAATGTGCTCTGTCTCTGTGCCTGTTCTGTGTGTGCCACTCCAAGCGCAGCAGAACTATCTGAGATGCAAAGTAATGCAGTTGCCAGCAGGAATATGATATTGGCGAGAGTCTGTAGCAAAGTCTTTTATCTTTGGCAAGTAAATATTTTACATGAAATTACACATGATGGTAAAGCCACAGATTTCAAGTGTAATAACACCCTCAAGATATTTTTTGGTGTGTTTATAGCCATTTCAATTTGGATTTAAAATTAAAAGATATTTTTAAAGTTTACTGTTTGTTTTTTCTTAATTTTTCTTAGACATGTCAAGGAGTAAAAATAAATTATTTTCTCTTGATTTTTTTTTTGAGGTGGATTTTGTCATTTATCAGTGATACTTTGAGTGAGTATTTGCTGTTGAAGTAAAAAGGCAAGTAGAGGCTTTTTGCTAAAGCAAATCAGTATAAATGTGGGGCTAGTGGCAGAAACTATTCAAGTAAAAATGTTGATAGGTTTAAATATATTTGAGAACCTACTTACACATGTTTTTGTATGTTTGTGTGATCTTTGTTTTTGTTTCAGATGATCTATGCCACCTGCTTACAGAACAGACAGAAATCAATTGGCCCTTCAGACTTTCCAGTAGTTGAAAGGAGAAACGTTACCCGGAAAATGAAGAAATAAAACTTTACTCTTGCAACCGTATGATTGAAAACACAATCCGGTGTTGTTCAGCCGTTGGACATGCTTGTGCCCTCCTGTCCCCTTCATCTGATGTTGCAGTAATACCGATGGATCGTAATAAAGAGGCAGAAATGGAATTGCGGAGATCCTCCAGCCCAAGCAAGCTGAGCAAGAGCGACATGGATGCAGACAAGACCATGTGCCACAGCTGCTGCATCTGTGGTAAAAGCTTCCCTTTCCAGAGCTCTTTGTCTCAGCATATGAGGAAGCACACGGGCGAGAAGCCCTACAAATGCCCTTACTGCGATCACAGAGCTTCCCAAAAGGGCAACCTGAAGATACACATTCGCAGTCACAGAACAGGCACTTTAAGTCAGGGACACGAGGTGGAGATGGGCGAGGTGCAGCTGGGGGAGGTGGGCGTTGCAGAGGGCCTCGGTGGGTGCACCAGCCCCACTAAAAGTACCTCCGCCTGCAATAAGATCTTGAACGGTACCACCCGCGTGGATAACGGCAAGATCTTGCTGAGAAGCAGCAAGAAGGAGGTAGCGGAGGCGGTGCCTACTGAAGATGATGGCAAGCTCACCGCTCACCACTGCACCTTCTGCAAAAGCAAGTTTGAAAGGAAGAAGGACCTCGAGCAGCATGTGCATCAGGTCCACAAACCGTTCAAGTGTAGGTTGTGCAGCTACATGACCTTGAGGGAGGAGACGCTGTTAAACCACATAGAGAAGGACCATATAACAGCTCAGGTCCCCAACGGAGAGGCTTATACGGAGAACTGCAAGAGTGAACTGAGCACAGGCGAGTTCCCTTGTGAAGTCTGTGGTCAGGCCTTTAGTCAGACTTGGTTTCTGAAAGCTCACATGAAAAAGCATAGGGGATCATTTGATCATGGATGCCACATTTGTGGGAGAAGATTCAAAGAGCCTTGGTTTCTCAAGAACCACATGAAGTCGCACGGCCCAAAGACAGGGAACAAAAACAAACCAAAAAACGATCTAGAGCTCATAGCCACTATTAATGATGTCATACAGGAGGAGACGATTGTGACCGGCCTTTCTTTGTATGAAGTTTGCACCAAGTGTGGAAACCTGTTTACAAACATGGAAAGCCTAAAAGCACATAACGCCGTTCACTACAGAGCTCGGCGGAGCAACGCCGTGGAGAAAGGCGAGGGCTTAACTGATGGCAACGTGAGCCCCTCTGTAACAAAGCAGTTTTTCTTGCAGTGTCTGAATCTAAGGCCATCTGTAGGGACAGATAGAGTTACGAGAGGACAGCCTGGGAAGAGAGTGGCTGAGCTAGATCCAGTGAGCAGCTACCAAGCTTGGCAGCTGGCCACCAAAGGAAAAGTTGCAGAGCCATCGGAGTATGTGAAGTATGTGGGATGGGATGAGGCTCTGGCTGATGCGGATGTGACTTACGACAAGGAGAAGAGGGAGTATATCCTTGTCAACCAGGAGAAGCGCAAGCGGGACCAGGACTCGCCCAGCTCCTCCGGCAACCCCAAGAAGAAGAGCTGTGCAGGCGGGCGCCTGGAGAAGAACAGCAGCAGCAGCATGCAGCCCGCCGAGAGCTGCCTCCTGGCGCACAGCGACCTGGACTACCGGCCCTCGTCACGGCAGAGCCGCCGTGCGGCCCAGAACAAGTCCACTGAGTGCTTTGAGTGTGGCAAGATCTTCCGCACGTACCACCAAATGGTGCTGCACTCGCGCGTGCACCGCAAGGAGCGCCGGGGCTGCGGTGGGAGCGGGGCACCCGCGCGGCCCGACCGCTACGGCTCCAGCAGCGAGGAGGGTGACTCAGGGTCCGTGAGCGGGCCCAGCACGCCCGGCTCCGCGTCGGCCCCGGAGGACTCGGCCACCTCCGGCCTGGGCGAGGAGGGGGCTGAGGAGAGCTCGGAGGAGGGAGGAGCGGAGCCCTCCTTAGGTAAGGTCCTTCCCACTGCTGCGCTTCCCTCTTTCCCCCTTCGCCGCCGTTGCCGGCCATCCGTGCGTCCTCTCGCCTCCCGACATGTTGGGAGCGGCCCGGGTGAGGGCCAAGCGGAAGGATGCGGGATGCCGAGGTGCAGCATGGATCCCGCCTTGTGCCTGATGGGCGCTGTTTATTTCTTCAGCTTCTTGATTCAGCGTTTCTGGTATAACTAATAAACGTGAGCTCACTGCCAGCCGTTATGGGCTACAGGTAAATGCGTGTGTTGGTGAAGAACACCTGAGAGGCCTCCTAGTTCTCCACAACAACACCGCTATTTATCCCCATATCTGCAGCCTAGAGATGGCTTCCCTGGCCATCCCGTGGCCTCTGGCACAGATATCCCGGTGCCTGTGTCCAGTTGCCCTGCGAGCTGGCTCCCCAGAGCACCTGCACTCGCTCACCGCCCATGCGAGCGGCCTTTCTCCTTGCCCTCCCTCTGCTCTGCCTCCCAAACTTGTGTTTGCAACTCCAAGCTCTGTAATTAATCTCTCTGGATTAAAGCAATCCTTTGAGCCCAGCGCTGCTAAATGGAACAAATTATTCCCCAAATAGCAGCAAAGTAAATATTTAAGAGAACACTGTTAGGCACTTCTGAATCATTTTTCATTTTTGTTGTTCACCCCTCTTTGCTTATAATGCTGTTTTAAAAATATGACATTATTATATTATGGCATTAACCATTCTTTCTTACTAATCTGCTAACCTTGTGCTTTGTTTCGCCTTTTTCCTCCCTTTTGTTTGGCAAACTGTTACTCTTTCCTATTTTCTTGTATTCTTTTGGTTCTATGAACATAGAATTGAACTAATTTTCAAGACACTGATGAAGTAATCAGCTGTAACCTTTCTGAAAGAGGGGGTGGTTTATTTTGTTATTTCATTAGGTTCTTGTAGGATTTAGTTGATGTTGTGCCTTCTCCATGGGCCACAGATCCCGCAGCAGCGAAGCAACATTTTCCAGAGTTGTGCATTAATAGTTGCATATTTGTCAAAAGAATAGAAGACGTGGTAGAGCAATTCCTTTTTTTATTTTTTGGTCATTGAGCAGCTTTCATAAAACTCTCATAGTTTTAGGAGAGCTGAAGTTTGGGCTGTCACTGTGTGGCAATATTACTTTCTAAATGTAAGACTTTGGCAGAAGAGAGAACCAGTTGCAATAGGATTGCAACCATAAAAAATGAAACCCATCTGTTTGTCTCTGAAACTTAAAAAGACAGTCTTAAACTCATTTTTTTTTTCCTACAACTTGGATCAAGGCCCAAATGGACAAATTGGGTGCCCACTAGAATAGAAACTTAAACCAAGAACTCTGCTCTTTTTTTTTTTTTTTTTTTTTAATGCTTTCTTGCCCTCTCCATAAACCACAACTGCAAGAAATCCTGAGGACAAGTTGACTGACTGAAATATTTTTGCCATGATTACTTGCCTCTTTATTATTGATAGGCTCAAAACTGGGCTTTCCCATCTAGTGTTGTATTTAGGAAGTTAGGAGAGCACTTATTGTACGAGACAGCCCCTGAGCTGCTGTCTGAAACACCTCTGCATACAGAGATGTTGGAGCCACTTTCGCAGTTAGAGAACGGCAGCTTTGTCTGCATGCAAATGGGACTGCCATGATTTACTGGTCTTACGTGCAAAGGAAACCGTAGTCGTGGAAAACCACCTCTCTAGAGGCAGCCTGAAAACACTGGAAACCTTTTCCCATGATCTTCGGATAGTAGAGCTGTATGAAACACTTCAGTTTTAGCAGGAGGAACCACCTTATCTCTTTCCGTGTCCCAGATCTTCCCTCGGTTCAAGCTCTGAGCTCTTGTGCCACCAGTGAAAGGTGAGAGTTTGCTACAGAGCAGTTTCTCTCACACATTAATTAGTGACTGGCTTAACCCTTCCTTCCTGCTAGCTGGCACCTGGAAACTTGGCTTTCCTTGAGTGCCAAGCTCGTTCTTATCTTTGCCAAGCAGCAAAGCAGCAGCAAATCGATCGGCCTTGGGAGAGGAGCGTCTTGGAAAATGGATAAATCTGCATTGATGGGCTGGGAGGGTGCGTCCTGCCTTGTGTATTCACCAGCTGAAGAGCAGGGAAATTAGTGGGGTTGCTGCTTGGTTAATAAGGACCTTGCTAATCTACTGACCAAGGGCAATATTATCCTTTGTTCTGATGCAATTTATTTAAATAAAATCAATATAGCAATGAAACGGCCTTTTATTTTTATTTTTTTATTATTTTTAAACTAATGACAGAGGTTTCTAATTCAAAAGAAAGTAGCAAAAAATGCAGGAATGTTCATAGGTCAAGATGAGTGAATTATTTTTCCCAGTTTTCTCTTTTTTTGTGTGTGCAAATTTCCTGTGCTGGCCCCTGTTTTCTAGGGCCTGGGTCCTTCTGTCCAGCAAGCTCTAGGATTTCTTCTTTGGCACGTTGCCGTTTTAACTCGGGAGGCTTTCCTTTTTCTTCCTCTGTGAACAAAAGCTTGAGGTCTGTAGAATATAGGCCAAATTCTCCCCTCATGTACACTCTTGTTAAAGTCAGATGTTTCGGCATGGCCTTTAAGTGCATTTTGTCCTAGAAGTGCTGTGGTTTGCTCTCCTCTGCTGTGGCTTTTTTTAGCTGCTCTGGCTGCTGAGCCTTTTCCGCCAAGGGCTGCGCTCCAGCCGTATGGATGGCGCCACTTCCCATGGATGCAGGGGAACAGTGTTCCCGCTTGTTTTCCCCACCTTCTGCCATGGGATTATTTTTACTTAGACGGTGGTTAAGAAAATCTTGTGCTACTCCTAAGTTTATTTTAAATAATACAGATTTTTTTTTTCCCACTGTCCTACCTTCCCCCTAACTATGAGATATTGTTGGGTTATTTTGGGTCAGAAAGGAGCCAATTGTTGAATGATTTGCTTCTGATTTACCTGAAAGTACATCTTTCTTAAGTATTAGTCCTGCTGGCACTCAGGCTAGTCTGTGGGTTGCTTAGTGCCTTGCAGAGGGGAAACTGAGGATGCCCCTCCCAGGGCCCAACAGAGCTGCAGGTGCGGGAGGGAAACGGGGAAGAGCAGTGGGACTAACTGGGAGAAGAGCGAAAATGCCACTTCCCACATGGGAATGGGATTGGGAGCCTCCAGGGTGGGCTGTGTCTGCCTTTAACACACCCGTAATTTGTCTCTGCCCTGTGTCGAGTGACAGAATGATTTCTTAGGCACCAGGGTGATGTTTGCAAACCCTGATTATCAGCTGCCAGTGGGAGAGCTAGCTCTATGCTTTTCATCTTGTTTGAAGGAGAAAAATACAATATTTTCCTAAGTTACCTCTCCACGTAAGCTACTAGTGCCTGGATTTCCACTGAAAGTCAATCTGAAGATGTTTGAACCATCCTCAAGTGAGTTGCTTATCATTTCCCCAAATCAATCCCCAAATGATTCCCCAAGAATTCAGATTTTTCTGAATTTCTTTTTTTATTTAAAAAAAAATCCAGAGTTTTGATTGCCAAAGTAAAGAGATTATATGTACATCAGTAAAAATGGAAGAGAAATTACTCTTTCTAGTTTTATCTTTCTACTTCTCACCTAAAATACATTATTTTGTAGGCCAAAGAAATAATTATGTTTGTGTACAGTGATTAGGTACATGTCCATACAGTGGGACACAGGGACACAGCACTTATAGGTCGAAAAGCACAAAATTTTAGACTTCCTGTGGGCCTTATTTAATCCTGCCACGGAGAGCACTAAAGAAGTGAATACTACAAAGCAGACTTGCTAATCTCCACATCACATTTGCCTTTGAAACAAAATAGAAGAGTTTATTCACCTATTTGCTGTTCCCGTGTCTGGATCTTGATCTGCAGGTAGCAGAGATTGTGTTTGTCTATTGATCTTTTTATTTTTTATTTCTCACCATTGTGTATTCATTTTCAGTATACCTTTCCCATTAAAAAAGGTATTATCACTGTGTATTTAGCAGTTAATGCAACAAGCTGTTGCATTAAGGCATTATGAACCATTTCAGTGCTCAAATCAAGAAGGAAGTATAAATTTTTAAGGATGACTGCCTGCTTCTAGTAGATGGGATGAAAAATGAAAACAATTTTGATACAGTTTGGTACTTAGCAAATGCATAGTAAAAGGCTAGCCTTTGATGTTCCTGTCTACATCTTGGGAGAGTAAGAGAATGAAATAAAATTATTTCTTGTTGCATGTAGATGCCAGAGGAAGGAGGAAGGAAATAATAAAAATAAATCTAAAAGCAAAAATGCATTAAAGAAGAAAGTGGCTTCTTTGAGCCTGACCTTTCTGAGGGAGGAAACAAGTAAAAGGAGAGAGGGGATGCTGCTTTGAGTGAGAATCATCACCGTTTTCTTTTTTTCTGCCTCCTCCCATCCATTGCTTTTTGACAGAGGACAAAAATAAACTCCAGATTTATGAAATAATTTAAGGAGAGACTGATCCATGCTTAGGCAACTTATGCTGGTTTTTATTATTGTGGCAAACACAGAAAAGCAGTGATTGAGGATGAAAACCATGGTGCAAGGCCCTGCACTGCCACGGTTACAGGCTTGAAGAGCTTATAGTCTGGCTAGAAAAGACGGACACGAAGCAGTAGAAAGTGCCAAGTACCAAACCCAAGTGAAGGGCACGATGTTGAGAATACCTGATGATAAGGTAGGACTTAATATGGGAAGATGAAAGGACCAGAAAAGGGATAGGGATGGGTGTAAGGTGCAGGGATGAAAGAAAGACGTGGAGGAGAGGTTGAGTAGAGCAGGGGGGACATTTGGGGAGTTAGGAGACCTTGGTGAAGGGCTGAAAGATGAAGGTGCCAAAGGGGAGGCTGAAAAGAAAGGTGGGACGGTGTTGAGGTTCAGCCTCCTGCCCAGCCTGTCCCAGGGCACTGGGTTGTCCTCTGCTGAAGCCTAAGGGCTCTCAGGGCCATCCTGGTGTGGTGGGATGGGAGTCCCCCAGGGCTGCTGGCCCTTGCAACATGAAGTGTGATCTTCTGCCATCCATGGATCTTCCGTGAGAGAAAGGGAAGATCAGGAAGGGTCATGTGTTGTGTTATCATGCACCTAAAAAAACCCTCAAAACTTTCAGCTCCTTCTTGAGTTTTGATTTAAAAAAAATATAAGATGGGAAGTGCCTGATTTTGAGCTTTTGAGCATTTCATTTCTTTTGGTTTCATTTGAAAAAAACCACAGAATTTGTGGTTAGGGTCTGTTTATTTTCTTTATCAGGCAGCTTTCTTTTTCAGTTCACTATTAGTTGCTTGTGAGTTGTGCAGCTGGAAGAGGTGGCAGATATCATTCATCCAAGAGACATTATAAAATCATGCTATGTATATTGAAATGTTTGAGCAGAAACATAATGACTTTACTGAAGTCTCGTGAAATACTTCAGACTAGGAGGGATTTATGAGGAATAAAGTTGGACTTTGGCATGCTCATGTATAAAGAATAACAGTTCCAGGAGCAGAGCCTTTACCAAGACATGCCTAAAAAACTTGCCAGAATTGCTTGAACTTTGTAGAGAAATCTAATTTGGGGAGAAGAGGAACTATAAGAATAAAACAGGTAAGCACATAAAAATACTAAAACATCTAGTTTCTCTAGAGGGATAGAGTTGCTTCAGTTGCAAAGTGCAAGTGCACAAAATACATCTGGCAGTGTCCTATGCTTGGTTTTCCATTGTTTTGCTTATATGCAAAAATATTCCTCTATGTATTGGGGAAACTATTTTCATTGTATGGGATGTTTATTCTTAGGATATTTCACACACTTGGTAAACTAATATATCACTGAAGGCAATGCTGTTAGCACATTTTACATCGAATGAAGATCTTGCTCTATGTGTACAGTCTTAAGTATTCTTAAATTATTTAGCATGTTTGTTTTGTAGAATAAATGTATTAACAAGTTGGAAGCTGTTTTTGTGCTGGGCAGTGGACAACTGAGGCCTTAGGCTTCCAAAAATTGAACAGTTACAAGGAAGAACAGTGTCAATGACTTGCAGTAGATCCTGGCCTATGAAGATTAGAAAACATAATACTGTGATTACATACTCCACCAGTTAGTTTTGACAGTGCTGAAGAGCACTTGTTGGAATACAAACCCCCTTCAACTTTACAACCCAAGCTAATTGTTTTGTTTTAATGCCAGAGGGATGAATGCCAGGTCTTTGAAATACATTAAGCTGGTGAGTCAAGTCATAAGGAAGTGGCGCAGAGACAAGGACGCGGAGCTTGCGGAAGTGGGAGCTGTGAAGCGCTCTTGGGCGTCTTGCAGGATTCAAGCAGTCGGTGAAGATGAATTCAGTGCGTGGCCTTCGGATCAGTTAAAGCTTTAATATGTCTAAAACTACCATGCATGAATTTCTTCCATATCTACCTCGTTATCGTGTACGTAGAGCAATCCTGAGGCACGTGCACTCATGATCTGAAGTTTCTCTGCCAGGCACTGCTGCTGGAAGCATCGTTTTGATATGGGCAGGCTTCCATATACTTTTGCAGTGACGCTTTACGCCCTTCCTTTCCCTTTGGCTCTCTGGTCTGCTGCTCAGGATTGCAGCAGACAGCTCTTGAGTGTGAGCACCTTCCAGTGCTGCTCTGTCATCAGTCCCTCTTCTGCTTCTCTTCCATACCTGTGGGCCAGCATGAATGGGGAGAAGAACTGAGGGAATAGGCTAAGACAGAGATTATGTTAATCATGCCCAGAAAACAGGTAGCTGGTAGCCAGAAGCACTGAAGAGTGTATCAAGGAGAGAGGAGAGCTGTGTATCATCTAGGGCTGTGGTTGTAAACCTTTCTTGGCACAGGTACCACACACCTCATGAGTCATTTGGCCCTTTATTTGGGGCTCATGGTGGGAGCTCTGCTGGAAGATGCTTGTGCAAGAGTGATTAATTGGAGCAGGGCAGCTACCCTTTGAGATAGTGCAGTCAATGCTGTTTAATGTTATATATTACTCTGACATCATACTTACCGGGGAACATTTAATGATTGCCCTGTGGGCATCTCAGGTGATTTCCACAATATTCCTGATAACTCCACAGTAACCCTGCTCCTTGTTACTAGGTCCCATTTTACTCCGCCTGGTGTAATGTGGGTGGCCAGCATGAATGTTAAACAGTAATTCCAGTTCCTCTCACTACGGGGCAGGGTGATAAGGAGCAGATAACACGGAGTCAGCTCAAGTCAGAACAGAGACTCTTGCTTCCCGGGCTTCAGATACCTCAATAGATATATGGCTTCTCATGCCAGAAGTTTTAAGTCTTCGTTGCTGCTGACAGAGAACTCCTTCTGCAGCATTTTCAAGTTATTAATCCGGCCGTTGCCCTGCTTGTATTCCTTGCAGATGTTTTGGTGGAGGCCCTGTTTGAGTACTGGAGCATTTCCAGTGAGGTACACTGGAACAACACATCAAAGTGTTGAGTTTTGGCGCTTCTGATGGGGTTCCATGGGGATTCCAAGTGACACAATTACAGCAGAGTGTTTGCCTAGACACCACGTTGTGGCTGTAGAAGTGGGATGTGTGAGACCAAGGCATGGCAGTATTTGTTAAGCAGTAATTCCAGGCGCAGCTTGGAGGAAAATTTGTACTAACATACTAAGAAAGAGAGAAACTTACTCACCCTTCAATTTCTATGTTA
>JAUBOD010000248.1:539039-549145 GCA_032353885.1 Nothura maculosa | reverse complement strand
GGGGCTCAGCACTGAGTAATAAAATTATAATAAACTAAGTTATCCCTTTGCTCGTGGCCAACCTGGGAGGTCTCTCTCCCAGCAATAGGGAGCCCAGTTGTTGTTCTTTGCCTTGGTAAGCTCGGCAGCTCCACGTAACAAGCTATTAAGTTGTTAGGGCAGGCACGTCTATCTTTAGACTGTATTGACCCATTGTCACTCGGAGTCTTCACATCTTAGAGGACAGAACACACCGAATAAGGGATTTCTTAGATCCTCTTAGGTGCAGGAAGTAGCTTGGTGGAAGAGGTAGGCTGGCACCCACCGTCAGCATCTCAGTAGCCGTCACGGGGACTGCTGGTAGCATGTTTCTGGGGAATGGAAAACACCTCAAAGGCTGTTTTCAAAGGCAGGCGAGACTTCTGTGGTGGCGGCCTCTGTTCTGAGGGCACAGGCACCTCTTGCAGCGAGTCTGCAGCATTGCAGAGTACTAAATCAGCAAGAATTCTGGATTGAGAAGACTGGCAGAGGAATAGAGGCGCTTTATAACCCCTCCTGGTCCCTTTCATCTTGAATTATAAAAGCTGTCAGCCCAGAGTTTGGAAGCAGCTTTAACTGAGCTTTTGTTGGTACATTTCTTTTACTTCATTTTAAAATTCAGAGTAGAAAAATTTTAGAGAAAAGGCTTAATGAGACTGAGTTCCAAATACACTTACTTTGAAAGTATTGTTTGAAACAGTGATTTCAATTTTGTAATATCTTTCTGTTTTCCACAGAAAATAATTCATTTCTGGTGATTCAGTAATGTTGTTACACAAAGTACTGCTTTATTTTTTGTTATTTCTTTTTCAGCCTAGTAACAAGATGACTCAGAATAACTTGGATAATTAAGTTATAGGAAATATAGAAACAACTAATTTAAAAAAATCAGTTTTATGTTCTTAACATTGTGACTAAACTTTGGCACCAATAATAGTTAATCAATTTCAAAATAAATGGGTTGTGTATAAAGTACAAGCTAAGTTAAGGCACCACACACTCAAATACAGGAGCACAATATTGCAGTAACTTAATGTGTTTTTAGGTAAACTGAATAAAGGAGATTTTTTTTTTTTTAAGGAAGAGCTGCACTTTGGATTTATTTAAAAGCAGAGGCTTTTTTTTAAACTATAGTGTTAAAATTACTCTCTAGTCTTAAATGTCTTAAGGTGTTTCTATTGAGAAGACATCCGGGGTAAAAACTTGACTTCACTTTGAAGTCCAAACTATGCTGCAATAAAACATCCAGTACAATGTATAACCTAAAATTTACCCATATGAAATTCCTAGTAGTTTAACTGAAGTCTGAATTTTATGTTTAGGTTGAGGAAGGATAATTTTTCTTTGTTGTTTTTGTTTTGTTTTTTAGGGAAGAATTACTGCCTAGAGGAGGTTTTTATACTTTCCACAAGTACACACAAATATAAAGAATCCAAAGTATAAAGAAGTCCAGAAAAATGGAGAAGTGTTGTTGAGAAATGAAAGGAGAAAAGTGAAGAGAATGTAAAGCATTGTTGGTTTATGTTAAAAGTACGCTTATTTTTATAATGATTGGATCTTTTTTGCTCTGCCTGTTTACTTAGAGCTGACATAGGGCTAAGCGGATTTTACTGGTTAACTTAAGTCTGAAGAGAGAATGACCAGTGTGCAAACTGTGATCCAAATAAAAGGTTGTAGGGAATGGAGAAGACTGGATTTATTTAAGGAACTGTAATGAATATGTCTGTCCATACTGCACTGCAGGCTCACACATCAGCAAAGCATCAGTTCAAGCTTCCTGACCTAGCCAGGGTAGGTGGTCAGTTTAAACTACAGCTTATAGTTAAGTCTCAGCTTAATTTGCTATTGCTAACCTCTGAATAGAGACATGGAGAAGAGATTTGGGTTAAAACTTCTATGTTAGCTTGAATTAAGAGGTACTCTTACTTCCAAAGAATAGTACTCCTAGCCCAGAGCACAGACAACCTTAATGTTAGAGAGACTGAATGATTTCCTCTTAGTCATTTATGAAATTAAAATGGTGGTAAACCCAGAATTTTAACTTGGAATTTATTTCAGTGTCTCTAAGGTCAAAATAATCATTTCACTGTGATATATTTTTCTTGTGAAGCATTGAGTGCAGCAAGATAAAATTGTGGAGAAAAATTATTTGTATGGCAAAAAGGATATATTCTTAAGGTACTGGAAGGGTTTGGGCGGAACAGCTCCAAGTGGCATCCCTACAGTTTTGACAAAAGAAAAAGTTGGGTGTTTTGGAAGTAGGTTGCTAGTTGTAGCAAGGTCTTCCACAGAGGTTCTGTAGCACTGGCTAGTACCAAAAGATGGATGGGAAGATTCAAGCTGGAAAGGCAAAGAAGAGTGTCGTCAGGGTCAAGTCCTTTCTTGGAAACTCAGTGGAGGCTGCTTTGGATGGTGGATTTCCCAACTATGTTCTGAAACATTCCCTAAATACCCTGCAGGATAAACTAGAAACCCCACCAAGGATTCTCATGGAGCAGAAAATACACTTGCAAATCTCGGACAAGATGAAAAGATGTACCTCATAGTGCAGGGGTACTGAACTCCAGACAAAAGAAAACTTTAAAGGCTCTTTTAAAGAAAAAGTGGGAAATTATAGGCAGTGAGTTTGGGAAAGATGGTATTTCATAAACAAGTACACAAAATGAAGATGTAGCTTTGGAAAGTCCCTCGTAAGCCCTGGGCTCATTTGTGCTGTAATTTTTGCAGGAAACTTTCATTCTGAAATAATCATTTAAATCTAAAACTTCATATGAGGCAGTTTACGAGAATTTAGCTTGAAGATGACACTTTCTGTTAAATTGTCATGAAGCACCCTTAAACTCCCTGTTTTGATCTACTAACAAGTATTCAGAGTTTTCAGAATATACTAATATATATTTGTCTTCT
Source organism: Nothura maculosa (assembly GCA_032353885.1). Lineage (NCBI taxonomy): Eukaryota > Metazoa > Chordata > Aves > Tinamiformes > Tinamidae > Nothura > Nothura maculosa. Next base: position 546,220 of record JAUBOD010000248.1, on the reverse strand, counting down.
GAAAGGCTGTATTAAAGTGTATGAATACATTAAAATAGGAGAATCTCAAATCCTTAAATGCATTAACAAACCTGAACTGTTGAATCAGCCCTGTAATGCTTTGGAATTTTGTGCTAGGAGTGAAGAATTGACTCTACTTATCCTATTCCTGGTCTTTGGTTTAGGCTTGAAGTTGAGTTCAGAACATGTCATCTAGAACTTTATTTTTTCTCATGACTCTGTCTCTGCAAATATTTTAAGTAATATGTTGCTGCACATTACCTCGTCCTTGTCTAACCATTAAGCAACATTCCAGACTAGTTTGAAGCTGGTATGGTTCCAAGTGCATTATTTCTTTTACTGTCCTGTTAGCTGCATGTAAGTGAAGTTTCTCCCATTCTAAATGCAATGTCTTTTTTTTTTTTAAATTCTGTAACAGTGTTCTCTCAATTAGAACTTTGTCGGCAAAGATTTTACATCTGTGAGGTCTTTATACTTCCTTCTCCTGCAATTGTGTGTTTTTCTTTTGGTGTCTGTTCTGCAAAGTTCAAGGGATACGTCCATGCGGAGAGATGCGTGTGGGCTGATTACCATACATCAAGAACAACTCCAGGAAAGGAGAGATACAGATTGGCATTACCTCATTACACTGCTGACCGCACAAACTACAGCCCGTTTTGATTGAGATCTTTCTAAATAGCAGGAGAAACAGGCATAAGTTAAAACCTCTATATTGTGAGGGTTTATTTCCCACTAAAACAGATGGTTTTGTACTGTTTGTGAACTTGGTGTTTCCTATAAAGTAACTGGTGTCCCTGATGGCCTATTAGAGGTTACTTATTTCAAAAGAGTTTTGATTAATAGTAAGAAAAAAGTATAATGTAGTACAAAACATGTAGAAAAAAATAGCAAAATTCTGTGCTTCCTTTCAACATGTTGCTTTAATTACACCCCAAATAATCCTCATTTTCCAGAAGATATTTTCATTTTTTTCCCTTTTTTCTTCTTTCTTTTTTCCCTCTCTGTCTCTATTTTCTTCGTAGTTGTAAGCACTCTAACCTAGGCCGAGTTGGGCATCTTTGTTAGACAGGTCCTCATCTTGCAGAAACATCAGGGAAGTGTCCTCTGTTTGTGGAGAGAATGCGGATCTTGTTGACAATGCCATGCTGACAAATGGCCTGCATTTTGTGATGAAACAAATTATGTCCCCATTATAGGGATACATAACAAAAGACAGCAGCTCAGTTTGGAGACTCCTCCAAAGCACAGGACAGTTTTCCTAAACTTGCAATCAGTAAAAGGGTGTAATATGAAATGGTGCCTTTACCCTTCCTCAACCCAGCTGGTAGTTCTCCTGTTTCAGCTTTGCAGAGTACTTTTAATCGCCCCCATTCTGAAGTATAATAGTGAGTGCTCGCAAGAATTTTGGTAATTCTATCAGCACAATCCATTTAATCAGCTCAAATTCAGCACAGGAACCGTACTGTGCTCCCGAGCAGGTGGTGAAACATGGACGAATCTCATTAAGAAACGTATCCGTGTCTCGCAAGAATTGCATCATGTTCTGCAGCGCTCTCCTGCCCCTCTGCAGGAAGCTCCTGTTCTACAGCTCGGATGTGTCCCCTGAACCTGGCCAGGCCACCGATGAGCCCCCCATAACCTGTCTCTTTGCTAAGTGGGCAAGTTAGCCATGTTTCTGTAAGCCCAAAGGCTCAGAGCAGAAGTGAGAGATGCTGATAGGGACCTGGAGTTTTTTATCTAGAGTCTTCGCTAGGGATTTTCCTTTAATCCCTGCCCCACGTCCTTGTTACTGGCAATACCCCAGAGTGGGGCAGCGCAGCCGTGTAAGGGGCAGTGCAGGCACCAGGCTCTGCACAGGAACACGGCCCAAGGGCCAGCTCGACCTGTGTCACTACTGGGAGGTGCTGGGCTGGCGGTGACACTGCATAAAATGTTGAAAAAGGCACCTTTTTGGAAAGAAAAAAAAAAGGAAAAAAAGAAATAAAATAAACGAAATAAAATAAAACTTTTAAAAATACGTAATACAAATAACGGAGCGGTCGGGAGGCCGCAGGGTTCGCGGCGCTGCGCGGGGCTCCCTCAGCGGCGGCCCCGCGGCGCCACCTGGCGGCGCGCGGCGCCTCCTGCAGAGCCCCGTGCCACGAGAAGCCCGGAAGGGGAAACCCGCCCGAAATTTTCTTTTCTTGGCCCAACTTTTTTTTTCCCTCCTCTCCCTCTTTTTTTTTTTCCCCCCTCCCTCTCTTCACCCTCTTCCCCCTCCCATGGAGGGCTCTTGATGCACTGGAGCCAGCTCGACTTTGAAACTGAGATAAGCTGGCAAGAAGTTAAAAGGAAGTACAAGCTTAAATGGGCATTAGGCAAGTTTCCCTGCAAAGAAAGTATGAGGAGTTTTAGGCAAACGCTCACAGAGTTGTGGGAAAGTGGGTTTATGAAATGCAACGTCATCCAGTTTACCTAGTGCTAAGTTTTTACTGTGCTTGTTAAATTTAAAATGCAAAGCTGTTTTGTTTTTTTTTTGCTATACAAGCATGCATTTAAGGGTTAATTTTTGGGACATAGGAAAAGCAACAAGATATTTAACAACAATGAAAACACTAGATTTTTCTTATAGGCATTATGCCTCCAAAAGCAGCTGTTTCTGCACAGTTTGGACCAAAGGGACCCAAATGTGGCAGGGAATATAAAATGTGCTGGAAATGATGGTAAATTCGTAGTCTAAGATTTTAACTGAGGGTGTTGGTTTTGTGTAAATAAGTCTTCTCAGTTTAAGTACACTAGTGTTATAATGTTTTGGAATATATTACTCAATTTAAGAAAACAGGTTACTCTTGGTAATTAACTACATAACTTTTGTCATAATTGCTTTTAGTCACTTTGGAGCCTTTTCTTTTTTTAATAGGCTTGATGCAACATTTATAATAATTCTGTTTGTGAGGGGAGTTTTCAAAACACTTTACTCTTCCAGATGTTGGCTTTGTCCGTATAATTGCTGGGATAAGTTATGCTCATATTTATTTGTCTGATTGGTTTTTGGAGGGGAAGAAAAAAGCTGTGTGTTGGTTTACCTTTTTTGGAGATAGATCTTTGCAAAGATGAAGTTTTCTGCTTTATTTTCTGCTATTGGAGAATCTGAATTAAAAAGATCCATTTCTTAGGCCTACTCTTCTCGAGGCAAATTTGTGTCCCCTGTGACGGAAGGATATGGGTAAATGGCAAGTTAATGATATATGTGACCTGAGGAGGAGGTCTGGTCTTTTTTCTTCTTTTTTTTTTTTTTTTTTCTTTTCTTCTTTCCTTTGAGTTTTCTGTGTGTACGAGCAGCTTCCGCAGCTGCTCCCCACCTCGGGCTGTGGGGCTGGCAGGCAGCTTGGTTACCCCAGTTCCCCTCTTCCTTCCTTCCCCATTAGGTTTCTTAGCCTTCCTGGAGCTGCTGGTTGACACCATGTGCAGCTGGGAAAGCACGAGGAGTTGTTAAATTTCCCACATCAGGTCCCTGTGAGACCTGAGTGGCTGAGGATAACTCCTTTCCTTCCTTAAGGATGTCAATACTGCCCCTTGAGGTCCCACTTCTTGGCAAAACATGTATGTATCAGGCCACAGCCTTTGCCTGAGAAATGTCCTAGGGTTTTTCTTTCCTTCTTGTTTTCTTCATTCCCCTGTTCTCCTTCAGGCTTGAAAAGGTGTTTTTCATGGAAGTGCTAGGTCTCTTTCTGTTAAAAGACACCTCATTTAGGAAGCAGATCTTTGGAATATTAAAACTTTTTGTTAAACCTGTGGTAAGGGCCGGGAGCTTTTTGTTCTTGCTCTCAAAATAGAGGCAGAGGATGACAGTGAAGTTAGCAAGTTCAGCGTGGTGAAATCATGTATGAAAGTTGCCCTTAGACACACTTCCTTGATCTCAGCTTTCTTGATCCATATCAGAACAAGGGCTGGGGAAAGGAAAACATTTAAAGTACTTTACAGCCCTTCTATCCTTTTTTTTCTTTTTTCTTTTTTTTTTTTTTTCCTTTCCTAAAAGGTGAAATTCCACATTAGGCCAGCTTGTGGCAGTGTTTTTCAGCATTTCTTTTGCTTCTCCTGCTTTTAAAGCTTAAGCCTTAGTTCTAATTCAAAAAGTTGGGAAGTTTCCGAGGTGCTGGATGCTGTTCATGCTTTATAATTTTAACATGATTTTTTATCTGCTTTAAAGATGAGTGTGTATGATATAAATAATTATGACTCAGAGCTATAGTATTAATACTTAGTTTTCTATGAAGCCTGCTTTAAACATGATGTGTTGCTATTGCCTTTTTCAGATGAATTTGATTTCTCTGCCTGGTCACCCTTAGCATAACAATGATCCTATTTGAAAGATTCAGTAAAACACAGTTAAAGCTTGTTCTTCTTTCAGCATATCTTTGAAACATCCACTGACCTTTTTCATCTACATTATGCGCTGTGGAATAATTCTCATCTGACTTCCTTCCCTAAAAAAGTGGTTCCTCTTCTTTAAAATGGGAAGCCAACATGATTCAGAAATAAGTAGTTGCTGGAATTTCTTATGTCTTGTAAAACTTTTTGTTACTCATCTTCCAGATTATTAAGAATTTAAGTAAGGCAAGAACTTTGGTGTCCTGCTAAGCTATAAATTTAACTCACAGTGGAAAAGAAAACCTGCAACTCCAAATTCCTTTAAAAGCGCAGTTCATCCACACGTAACTCCCCTTTCTGCTTTCTTGCTCATGGCGGTAGCTGCAGGATTCTGTGTTAGCTCTCCAAGAGGATTATGGAAGTTGCCAATAAGTGCCTGATGTCTTTAGTGACCTCTCTGGTCTCCACAAGGCTCTCAGAAAGTTGCTTCATGACAGATCTGAAAGGCCCTTTACTTGGTTGGAAATGCCTCCCACAGTTATTGTTATCATTTCCTCTGTTCTTACACAAAAGAGCAAAGGAGGATACTGGAAAGAAAAGGAAAGACTACTTCCCTATCAATTAACCAGCCTGTGAATATTGCTATCATGGGAGGTCAATGAGAATAAACACCAAACCATGCTTGATTTGTAAGAGGGTAAATGGAGGGGCACTGGGACCGGTAGATGAAGGATCCATTGACCCTTCAACTGGAGGCCTTTGGTTCAAAGCTACAGGTTTTGTGGCACATGCACAATGTGTGTGGTGGTTTGAACCCAGCCCTTGTGAGGGCTGTTGCCATCACCGCAATCAGCCCGTAAGTTGTAGCCTTGTCAGGGTGGCCAGAGACTGACCTTGTGGCTGCAGCCACATCCTCTGTGACCACACTCGCTCCTTCACTATTTCACTTAAGTCCACCCAAAAAGAATCATTCAAATCAGCTTTTGGTCCATTCAGTAGGTCAGCTTCCTAACTTTTCTGAGGCTCCTTTGAGAAAATTAGGCTGTGTCCCCTCTGCCTCATCCTGTCCTTTCTACCAGAGGTGGAGCTCCTGGCATGTGCCTCGGAAAGCTGGGCTTCTCTGGTGGATACAGACATCTGCGGTAGGGCAACTCACAGCTCATGGGGTTGAGGGAACTTCTCCAAATGAGGGCTGAGCTTCAGCAGTTCTCTGCTTCCAGCCTCTCCCTCAGTGGGAAAAACAGCATAAACCAAGCGAGGCAGAGTTTGCTCCTCATTTCTATAGCTGTGCTGCCTCTGTAACTCGCTGCCTATAGCTCAGGTATCTTTGCAGAGCAGCTGCACCCTCTGCTTTTGGCTTGTGAGCATCTCTAGTAAGAATCTTTAACATGTTCTGCGATATGCGATCCACACTGAACAAAGGGTAGGAGAAATAACTGAAATATCGAATGAGGACTGTTAAGCTACATGCTGTAGTTGCCAGTCCACAGTCCTGGCCTGAAACCTTTTTTCCCCTTAAAAAATTAAGGGAAGTTTTAAGGAAATTGATTTTAAGAAAGAGCAACAGGCAATGATTAAGAAGATGCTCTGGAGCAGACTTTGTGGCATATCTGACAGAACAAGAGAAAAAGCTCTCCAAGAAGGCTCACAACTGGTTAGTTCTTTGTTTGGAGTGGCCGTGCAGGCAGGCTGCTGCTTGCTTTGGAAAACAAACATACAAACAAACAAAAAAGTCATAATTTTCCCTCCACATCCCTCCTGATGTATTTTCCATGCATCAAAACCAAGTGGACTTCTCTTTCTGTGCCTGAATTAAAAGAAAAAAAAATCCAATCCTCTCAAATTTAATTATTTCTCCAACTGTGCAAATGATCTTAAGCGCTTCCTTTTGCTTCCTTCTACCTGCTCCGAAGTTAACAAGCAAGACCACACACAGTGAAATTCCTAGCAGTTATGGACTAGCTGCTACTGGAAGTATTAGGCTTAGATTTTGGACCAGCTCATACATTATTGCTATTCACTCTGGAACTGCGACAATGCTGTGTTAAAGGCAAATTGATATCATGTGGCCTAATGACTTCCTAATTTTGCAGAACATTCCAGAGGTTTTATATCCCATAATTTTATTTAAGTATATTTTGATCAGCAATGCTTAAGGCAATGCCAAATTGAACAAATTTAATTTTGGCAAGCAGGCTCTGCAAGTGGTTTTGTGTGAGTTCTGTATATGTATTCTCATTTCTCTCTGTATCCATAGTTTATCAGTAAGTCCTTGGCATTTCCTTATCATCATCCAAGATCCAAGAGGTAAAAGGACCTTCAGGGCTCCTAAACTTTGTGAACTGGAGCAGTGGTACGGCTCCATCTGAGTTGCTGCATTTACCTGTGGTGATGGACCTTTCTCTGGGTGGTCACGGCTGTGCTTTGCTGTTGCACTTCCTAAAGTAAGAGAAACAGAGCTGAAACTGGGTGGTGTGGCGGTGAAAGTCAAAAAGCTTTGTGTGAGAGTGGACAGCTCGCTGAGATTTCACAGCACCTTGCTTTGCCTGGCTGTAACTGCAGCTCCTTGCTGCTGGGATGGTGGGGTGTGCTCGCTGCTCATGGGGCAAAGAGGTGAACGAACATGATTTCACCAGGCTTTTCTCTGCTGATGGACAGAGATCAACCCTTGCTCACCTCCCTGTGACTACTATGTGCCACTGACTCCACCGTTGTCCACTGTGTATAGATGTTTAAATGATAGTCCTAGGGATGAGGTAGGGAGAGGCATGCAAATGCTGAAGACACAGTGGCTGTGGCATGTCTCCAGCGGCGGCCATTTTACCCACACA
>JAUBOD010000248.1:492397-528780 GCA_032353885.1 Nothura maculosa | reverse complement strand
GGCCCTGGAAGCCGATAGTCTGAGGACACTTGGGATCGAGTTCCCAGCAGGTGTGCGGGGTTGCACATTGACTGCCCCAGCAGCTGGGAGGCAGGGAAGGGCTGGGGATGTCCAGTCAGGTCATTGTTGGAGGCCTTCAGGAGAAGGCAGGGAGGCCGAGTCTGTCCAAAATAGTCCGTGAGGAAGAACTTTCAGCATCAGTTCTCCCCCACCAGTTAAAAAGGATTGAGTGGTTTGAGCACAATTGTTTTTTTTTGGATTAAGAGGATTGTTGTTATTATTAAAGATATTTTTCAGGTGTTACAGGTTATGGGGTTATAGCTATCATGCAGTTCCTATTTTTTTAAAAAGGAAACACAAGAGAGAGACCTTTTCAGTTTCTGAAAAATAGGTGTTTCTCTGTTCTGTGTCCATTAATCCACAGCTGATTTTCCTTTTGCCATCACTGCCCCTCGAGACATTCTCTAAAATTTCTGCCTGCCCTTTTCCTGCCCTAAGTAATAACTAATTGTTCTTCCAACATTTTTGGGAGCCTTAATGTGGGTGAACTCTCCCTGATGTTGTTTAGTAGTGCATCCTGTTAGTCTGCTCAGAGCCATCTTATTGATCCGGGTGGGCTCCCAGCTGTGTTAATCGGGATGGAGAAAAGCAGTAGGAGCTGACTGCAGCTCATACAGGTATCAGAAAATATATGAGAAGTATAAGGCCAAGATTTTCAAGGAAATCTTTGTTTATCGGCCATTAAAATAAATTTTATTGTCAAATAGTTTGGGGTGGGAGAGAGTGATTTCCAAAGACGTTACTATAATGGGACATTATATTTAGTGTCCAAGTTTGCTTTAAAATCTCTTCTTTCAGAGTGCTTTTACATCCATCACATTTTCAGAAGTGGAGACCTTTTGTTTATGCACCCTGTCCTCCTGTTATATCCAACTTGGAGGTTGTTGATGGCTCTTCAGACCAATTGGCTTGACGGCTGTTTTTCATAATACTTAACTAAAAGGCTGCTGCAGGCGAAGGAGCGGGGTCCTGCCCTCCCAAATGCAGGAGGCTACCGGAGCCTTGTCTGAAATAACACATGGTCCTTGCCTGAGCCCCCTGAGTCTTTGTCAGCGTGCATCATACAAACAAGTCGTCATGTGCCAATATGCATACGGTAATCGTGACAGGAAAAACCAAACCAGCAGGCCCAAAGGAGGCTTGAGTACACGCTTACGTGTCTTTTCCCAACTGATCGTTCCTGATTGACTTGAGTGTTGGGCACACAAGCCCGTCCTGGATCATGCCAGAGTATTTCTGCAGGTGGTTGTGCAGGGCTGTGACCTCTGCCTTCAACTGTCTCCCTACTGCCTGGGTTTCATTGGGGGATCCTCCTGCGTTTGTGCCTTCCTTTGAGAGGGTTAGTGTCCTTGGGAAAGAGAGGTGTAAGCAGTATTGCAATCCAGCGGCAAACACCAAGGTTTCTGTGCTGAGGTGGGGTTTGTTTCACACTGTTCCCTAACCACTTATGGGGAAAATCTTTTTGTTACATTTTACGGTGGTGATTTATTTTGTTTGTGTTTGGATTCTTTGCATGACTTGTGGAGTTCGGAGAGGTTGGCAGCAGATGCGCCCTTCCCTTGGGGCTCCTTTGAGACCAGCTCTGAGTATTGGTTTCATAGGAGTTCCCATTCAGAGAGTCATTCTCTTTCATTTACCTTAATTTGCTGCCACCTGTAGTCACCCACCCTCTTTTGTTCCCATGTAGAATATCCCGAGTGACTCACAGGGTATTGCCTTGCAGCAGCGATACCCATAGAGCAAAGCCCTGAAATACCAAAAGCCTTCTGGTGCTTCTGAGGAAGCACAACAATGGCAAACGTACCTGGAAGCAATCCAGGTTTTCCACCTGTTTCCTAAATAATTGCAGCAGGTAGGTGCTAGGGAGGGGCCAGATGAAAGTGCTGAGCTGGTCCCAGGCTTTGCAGTTGTGTAGGACAAAACTCTTGGACCAAAACTCTAAACCGTCCCTGTTAAGGCTGCAAGATGGACTGGGCTAATCAGGATTTGTCCTCAGGCCCTTAGCCTAAGGTCAGTTAGTCCGTTAGCCTCTCACCCCAGTTTCCCAAGGGAGTGAGATGGGAAAGCTCCCGAGAAGCCGTGTGTTTGTGGTGAGTTGCTGCCATCAGTGTCCCGGAAGAGTCTGTGCGGGTTGAGTAGCAAAAAAAACTGGCCATTTTGCTGGACATTTGTGTATTTGGTTCATATTGTTGAAATGAAACACGTAGAGAGGACTGTGAATTGAAGCCCTTACTGCATTTGGTAGCAGAAAAAAAACAAGTCCTATCACAGAATTTTCATAAAATAGAAAAAAAAAGGGGGGGGAGGGGGGCTTGGTGAAGGGATTTTCCCCTTTCACAGGCAGAGACTTGGGGACGTCTTGTTGCAGGAGTCACACAGAGCCACCTGGGAACCTCAATCTTGCAGGTCCTGGGGGAGCTGCCGGATGCCCTGGGCCTTCCCCTGCAGGGCTCGGCTGCCGGCCGGGGGTCTCAGGGGCTGCTTCGGGTCCCTTCATGGGCTGCCTTTAGCTTTGGTTCCAAGCTTGCAGCTGCAGTGGTGCTGCTTTGGTTATTAGCAAAAAGGCTAATAGTGTGCCAGAAAATCTGCTTTAATCTGCAGTACCATCCAGGGAAAATCCGTCTCATTATATTTCTCTGAAGTCATCATTGAAATTGATGTCATTTTTATTTTGTTTTTTTGTTGTTGTTGAGCATGTGGCATCTGCATTTGGCCCAAAATCATGGATCTTGCATTGAACTGCTAGAAGACCATTCTTGGAAATGGGTCTGCTCAGCTCTATTGTACAGACTGTACTGCCATCTACAGGAGGTGCTGTTATGAAAAGAGATAACATAAATAGATTTTTTTTTTTCTTTTCAGACATTTATTTACAATTTACGTGGTGGTAAAAACCAGCACAAGACACTGGTGCCTTACAAGGAGGGTGAATGGCAGAGCCTTGTCTTTCCCCTTCCTTCCCAGGTGCAGCAGTCGCTGGTTTGGATGAGCCCCTGTGCCCTGCAGCTGATTTTTTCTTTCTTTCTTTTTTTCTTTGGCTTTTTTTTTTTCAACTTTTTTGTTCACAGTTTTACTAAAATACAGGGGGGAAGAGCTTGAAACTTCACTTCTGCTGACAAGCCCCTGAGAATTTCTTTAAAAGCCAAAGTATTCCGATGGCAAATAAAAACATCAAGTCTTTCCTTCCTAGGAGGGCATTTTACCAAAATAGAAAAAGATGATGTTCAAGCATTTCTCTCTTTTTCTTTTTCTTTTTTTTTTTTTTTAGAAAGCCCAATAAAAGTCAAATGTGTCTTTTTTGATCAGCAGCAAAAAGACAAAGACCAGCCCTTTAAGTCAGATACTGTAAACTGACCTTTGGAGAAAAAGGAGAGGTTTGAGCGCTTTTCCACAAATGCTAATGGCCTAGAAAACATGTTTACCGAGGGGCTGTAGGAGGCTGCTGTGCTGCGCCTAGCTCCAAATGTCCGGGGTGACACTTTCATTCACAGATGTCTTTCGTCTCTGCCTCCGAGGTCCGAGGTCAAAGCAGCACCGGCAGGCAGGTAGGCAGGGGCGAAAGGTTTGATCCGTCTGTGATGGCTCCACTCACTCTGCATTTGTCTCCAAGGTATTGCCGCCCGGGGGGGACAGTCGGGCTCTGGTCCTACTCACTTCCTATTATCCATGTGACTTGTCTCCGCCACGCTGGAGTCACTTTGATTTGCCTGATGTACTGCTTGACAAAGCTGGGTGATGGCTGAAAAGTGGATCCAGCTGCTCGGAGAAGCGCACACCTGACATGCCAGGCCTGGCGCGGGCACATCACGGGGAGCGCTTTTTAATTCAATGTAATTTATGCATTCTTGCAGTCCTGTGTGTGCCTGGCCTGTCAGCCGGTGCCTAGATGAAGGCTGACAGTTGTCATCCAGGGCCTGAAGGTAGCCTCACATAATGACACATTAGACATACTAATGATGTTTTCTTCTGGCATAATGTTTTCTTCTCAACTTTCCTCTCTCCTCTCCCCTCACCCCCCTGCTTTCCCTCCCTCCCTCCCTCCCTCTCAACTACAGGGATGCTTAGGACACAAACACGCCAAGGAGACTGTGTCTGCAGAGAATGTGGGAAATGCTTTAACCAGCCCAGTCACCTCAGGACTCACCAGAGGTCTCACGCAGGTAGCGTTTCTCATTCCTCCTTGCTCTGTCTCTCTCTTTCTTGTATCCCTTCTTTCTGACCCAGCTAATAAAACGCTAGGAATTAACATTTACATCCCATGTTAAGCCAGGTAATTCCAATACCTAAATCTCCTGCACGAGTTCTTTATTTTTATGACTATTGCCCTTGTTCTCCACACATTACTCACCTGATTCCCCCCTCCCTTCCTGAACTCTCTAAAATTGCAATGCATTTAAGATAAGTCCGTTTGCAAATGTTTTATTTTAATTAGAGAGTAGGCTACTCAGAAATGAATATGCTAATGAATTCTGTTGCCACCAGCACAAATTGAAATCAAAGTACCCCTTTCAGCAGAACATAAGGCTTTGTTTTGCCTCCTCCTTGCTGTTGACAGGAGCGTTTTTTGTAGGAAACTAGATTTCCCTCAGACAGGTCAGTTAGAAAGATCTGAAGCCCCTAGCAGCCCTTCTCCAACCGGGAGTGGTGAATTGTTGGGAATGTGGGAAGATAAAGCTACCCGTGTGGAGATACCTCCTGAGCATTACATGAGACAGTGAGACTAGCGGGTTCTTCCTGGGAAGTGTGAATGATGCATACATAAGCCAGTGTGATGCAAAATGACAGAGGCCAAATGGTAAGTAATGCAAGAAGAGGGTCCCTTTACACATACCCTGATAATTAATGTTGTCAGTGATTGCTTTCTTCAGCACCGAAGTCTGAATTAAAAAGGGCAGTGGCCCTAGGCTGCCATTAGCACACTCTCTTACAGTAAGTGTTACGGTAAATTGGTATTTTCCGGCCACAGGCTAGTAGCTGGTGTCTTTTTCTGAACGTGGTTAATCTGTAATGGTCTCAAATAATGTACACACACTAACGAAGCTTGAATGTTCATCTGCTAACAAGCCCCCTTGTTCCCACAGTGGTATTTGAGTCTAATGGACTCCGAGGTACTGAAGTTCACACCACCTCCGCAGATGCCCCAAAACAAGTATGTTTTACAATTAATTGGGTGTTTGGTTTTTAATGTGGTAGCTGGGAAAAAGTTGCTCGGTGATACTCATCACGGACTATTTTATATCAAATGTGTAAATAACAGTGTTGCTTGATTTCTAGCTCGTGAAAATTTTAAGCCTTTTGTCAAAGTCTTATATAGAGAGACAGTTAATTGTAGACCAAGTAACTGTTGTTTAGGTAAAGATGTGAGTGGGTTACTGGGGAGTGGGTGGGAAAGGTAACTGCAGATTATACATAACAGTGAGATAGCATTTTAGGAATTTCTGGAAATAATTTGCTTTTACAGCTCATCTCTTGTGTGCTGCACCAATACAATTAACATTTGTCTGTGTTTTTCTGAGCAGTATTCCTATTGTAATACCTTGTAGCTTGTCTTGAAAGCCTCATAGCTGTCAGATCTCTGACTCTGTGTGGTGGTGTGCTGTCCTGTGTCCATATACAGCACTGCCTCTCTTGACAAACACTTCTCAGCACCCTGAATTATACACGACAAAGCTGTTAGGTAGAAAACCATTAAACTGAATTTATTTTGTAGCCCTAGTGTCTTTGGAGACCAGTGTCATCACATAGACCTTCCCACTCCGTCCTCAACTTGGGAGAGAGGTTTTAGGCCATACCTTCTTTAGGCCATACCTTCTTTAGGCCATACCTTCTTTAGGCCATACCTTCTTTCATTCTGGAGTGCCTCAAGTATCTCCTGCCTTTCTGCCTTCCATCCATGTTGTTTTATTAGCTTTTTACTCTCACACTTCTCCTGTGCTCATATCTCTTACTAAACACGTGCAGATCATTTTGGCTATGCCTCAGAGAAGGCAGCTTGGTGCTAGTCCAAGCCTGAGCCTTGCTGAGCTTGTGTGCTCTGTCCTTCATAGAGACTGCAAGCAGCCTCTCTGCTTTACTTTCTGCTTCTCCTGGGACGTCCTGAAATTACTGAGGAGACTCAGCCTTTCCCACAGGAATATCCAGTGTTGCATCGGGACATAGGAGTGGCCTATAACTGTCTCTATGACACTTTAACATCTGGGACTTCGTTATTTATCATGACTTAAAGTAGTGAGTGTGACTGGTCTTTACCATGAGGGGCATAAGTTTGAGTCCTATCTCATTTTCCAGTTTTTAAAGAATTGCAAATCCCAATATCAGCAGGTGGTTTTGTTAGCAACAGCTAGGGAAATGAAGCCTCAAATGGTTATGAATGCTGAATCTTTCCAAGGATGCTTTTCGGACTAGAGTGTGGTGGGATGTACTGGTGTTGCCTGGACTGTGCTGGAGTTTCCTTCTTTTGTGCTGTCAGGGTGTCGTCTTAAATGACAATGAATTTACATGAGAAACTGGAGAAAAATAATATCAATATTTTTCATCCTTCTTCAAATAAAGTAGTGCTACCTACTGGAAATGCAACTTTAGGCCCTGCCTTTAAATTTATCTTCGTAACTGAGGTAGTAGAGTCAGTATTTTCTGACCTTTCCCACTGAAATGCAACTTCTGTATTGCAAAGGTGAGACAGCTCTTCAGTTACTGTGGGAACTCTTTGTTTTGTGCTTGTGGGGCACTACCAGGAAAGTTTATGGTACAGTTGGAGAACTGGAGAGTGAGACTGCAATTGGCCCTATCAAAAAGAGCTCTCTTTATGGCACTTACTGAATAAAATGGTGCCAGGACATCCTTCCTGGGAAAAGGATATGGCAGAGGGAAGGATTTTGGGGGCTTTGGCCCTCTAGGAGACAATGTAAGGTCAAAATTGGAAAAACGTTTCCGGAGAATTCTGAAATGGCCGTATCTGCCCAAAGAGGGATGTGACAACTCAGTCGGAGTCTTTTTATCATTCAGGTTATATTACTGCACAATAAATTTACTCATAATCTTGTCTTTGTAAGCCGAACACTGTGCCAGAATTTATTGGCTAACCTCTCCCACAGCAAACTTAATTTGCTGTCACAGTCTCAGGCCATGTCCATGTGTCTTCAAAGAATTTGATTAAATCACAACATCTCTCAATGCAGCTCCTGAATCTCAGCCTCCTGGATGGAGGTTCATGAATTGCTTCCTCTCTTGCCAATCAGCATTTCTTTCACAGAAGCTGCAGTAGGATCCAAGAGATTGTTTCCTTCCTTTGTCTTGTTTGTTCTTAATTTCAGCCTTTGTCTCAGTTTGTCAGTGTCTGTGTCAATTAAAATTATTCACTTGTCTGCTGTTTTTCTTGTTCCCTTAGCAAACAGGCTTTGTGCTCCCCCAGAAGGCTCCGCACAGTCCCTACCTTTTACAAAGGGAATGCTCTCCTTCCTACCTGCAACTGCAGGGGCCTTTAGCAGCACAGAAATTAGCTCACACTGGGAACAGTGCCTGCAGCATTCTAGTAACATAACTATTTCCCACTTAAAACATTGTCACTCCGTGTCTTCATTTCATTTCTTAATTGGGGACAGGTCTATTCATGAGAGTTTACAGTGCAAAGTCAGTTCAAGTAACACAAGCGCCGCGCACACGCTCCCAGCAAGAAGCAGCAGCTACCGCGTCTGGTAGCGCTCAAATGAAGGGTATTTTTACATTAAGTGGATGTGATTTGCTTTGCATAATGTTTCCTCCTTACAGGTAAAATATGTTCCCTTGAGTAGTCCGTTAAAGAGTAAAAATATTAGCATTAGTATTTCACAGCTCCCCCATTTCCTTCAGCAGTCAAGAGAAGGTCTCCTCCAAAGGTTTCCCTTATTAAAACATTAGATAAAGCTTTTAAAATTCCCCGGCGTAGTAGCTTACAAGAGTGCTACGTTATACAGCTGTTTTCTCACAGAGTAATTTAAATCCGGCGTGTTAAAAATAAGGTCTATAATCAGGCTTTTTCAAAAACGAGCCAGCTAAATCTATATTTAGAGATCTAAATAGGAAGCCTAATTTAGGGCAATGAACCGCCAGCAGGAGATGCAGGTGTTCAGCAGCACTGTAAACTAGGCCACGTATAGGGGTGTGTAAAGAAGACTTTACACATCCAATTTTGATAATATAGCAACAGACGGAAGTATTTTGTGTTTTATGGTCATCAGCAATGGAATGGAGGCAAAAAGAGGAAATAAGAGGGCTATCTGCCTTACAGCAGAGTTTTCTACCTTCTCCTTCCACTTGAATATTCTTAAGAAACTTTCCATCAAATAAATTTCCTTGGAGCTCTAGAATATTTGCTAGTCTGTTTCTGAAGGACAAAAATGCTCATTATATACCCCAAGTCAATACAATCTGTGCAGAGGCATACAGATTCTCTTGAAATCGTGCCATATTAGATGTACTGAATATTCTGAATATTTTTATAAATGCTAAATATCCCAATATATCCATAATTAAGCTTGCTTATCCACAATGAATATGTATCTTCATTTGGAATACACGAAGTAGCATCCAAAGCCCTGATTTAGCAAGCATGAATTCTGGAAGCACTTGAATTGCTTATGCGGTAGAAGACAAACCCTGGCTCCTTTTTGGAAGGGCCCCTGTGACTGCATGGATCTCAAAGCCACTGCGACACCCAGAGCAGAATTCCCCATTCCCAGAGGAGTTACCTGCTTCTGCAGCTGGAAGCTGAATTCCCAGGTGCATCCAGTGGCACAGGGAAGAGCCCTGTGCTCTGCTTGTGCAAAATGGTAACAGCAGCGGTAGCAATTTCTGGCACATGTGCCTTGTGCTGTGTTTTTAGAAACATGCAGACTTGGCCTATTTCAGGAGTATCAGTTTAACCTCTCTTTCTGCTGTGTTGAACAATATGTTCTAAAGTTTATAAAGGACAAGTGAGGGGGTTTTCAAAAGGCTGTGATTTGCTGGTTAGTGCCAGTGAAAGCTGCTCATTTTAGGCTTATAACTTCTCATCATTTAGGATTATATGTAGATAAAGTCTATTTACAGTGATGGAATCAAAGAAATAAGAGTTTTCTGTTTGGATACACTTCTTGTCAAAGTGAAGCAATCAGAAAAAGCAAAACCTCCAACCTTTTCCTCTTCAAGAAAAACCACAAAACCCCCAAACCCTACCCTTTTACTTGGGGAAAAAAAAAAGCAATTAAAAGCTAGAGCCCCAGAGAAAAATAGCTCTTGATATCCAGAGTATCTCAGACTGAAGCTCTTCTTATGTCAGAATGTAGAGGGCCACTGTTTTTAAGTGAAAACGAAATGTAAATGGTGCAGTTCTGGAAGCTCTTGTACTGAAAAGAGACAGCAGGACAGTTTGTTAGGAGAGCTGTATACAACCTTAATTAAGGAAGCCAAGCCATAAGCCCTCATTCTCATCAGAGTAACAATTCAAAAACATTTTTATAATGTTCAGTGCTGAGATAACACGAATGTAAATGGTCAGAATTTAGGGAATAGACAGACTGCAAAGAACCATCAGGAAGACACTATACAGGTTGTGAAGGGGCTTGGGGGAAGGCTGAGGACATCCATTACCTTTAATGTTCATATAGTCCAGCTGCAGTACTGGCTTTTCCTCTCACTGGGGAGAGAGGGAAAAAGGAAGGGAAAAATGATAAAAAGATTTTTAAACCATTAGTTTCTGGTTTTGAATTTTTTTTTTGCTTTTTTAGATGTTAACACTGCCAGTTAGAAGTCCTATCTATGACACTTGTTTATATGAAGCGCCTTGCCCCACTTTCTTGTGGAGTTTCTTTTAAAGATCATGATTAATAGTTCAGTCCTCATTATTGCAAATGTTATTTTTAAATAGTTATTCTGAGAACAAGAATTCCATTAATCAAAATAATAGATAATGAACAAATAAATGGCAACCTAATTTGTCTCGTTCATACATATGGAGATTACAATGCAAACAATCAGGGCATCCTGGAAGCGGCTGTCCTGGAATTTGAGCAATATATGTGTAGGTGCTGTATATCTGCTGGTTATGAGCATTGTGGACAGGACTAACAGCTCTAGCTCTTGTCCCAGCCTTTTCCACTTGCCTATAAACCACGAAAGTATCTGCACTCCAAGCTGGTCACTGCTGTTTATTTAAATGACACATGTTAATCCATTTCTAGTACATTAAAATGCTGCAAGTGAAACCTTCCTTTTTCCAGTTAACTGGTAAAATCCCCCAGAATTCAGCATGGAAGCAGTTCGGGCATGGGAGCTCTATGTTTTATTTACTAGAACAGCTGTGCTTTTTCCTTTTTCCCTCCTCCGAAATTCTTAAAATGAAGAAAACCTGCTTTTCAAAGTGGTAGATTTTCACTTCAGGAAAGGAAAAGCAGTACAGGTGCCAGCGAGGTGGTTCAAACGAGGGCTTGCACACCCGTGCATTCTTAAGCCAGGTGGTCAGCAATGGGCTTCAGTTCTCTGCTGCAAGATGAAATTTCGGTCCCATTTGCAGCAGAGAAGCTGCTGAGGAGATGCACACGAGGGAGCACTGGGGGTCTCGGGTGCCTTTCCTGGCGGGGTGACGGTCCCTCCGCCTGTTTCTTCCCGGGAAAAGCGGCACCGGGGCTGCCATCCCGCGGAGCCGGGTGGCAGGAGGTGGCGGTGACAAACGTCCCCTCGCGGGATCGCGGCTCCGTCTCTCAGGCGCGACGCAGCCGTGCAAAAATGTAAAGCATCTTCCCGAGTTTACTGCAGGAAATTCAGCATCCAGCTAAGGAAGTTTTATCACATCTCTCATTCAGTTACTGTTTGCTACATTTCAAATATACTGCGGTCTGTACAGAGGCTTTTTTTTTCTTTAATTTTGTTGCAAATCTTTCCGACTTAAAGCAAACTTTGACTGGTAAATGTCATGAATCTTGGGCCAGGTTTAATTAGGAATTTTCTAAATCTATTAACAAGAAATGCACTTAATACATTATGTCAACCAGAGCTGGGCTTTCTTCAGCTGTTTCTAGGGCTGCCATAGGCACAGCTTGAAACTTGCTTGGATTTTACATGGGTGCCGTATTTTATGTTGCATTAATTCAAAATGGTCTGTTTCACTTCATCAAGACTGTAGCTTAAGGATAATGCATTTATGTAAGATTAATCTTGCCATGTTGTTTTAGGATCAGGATTGTAAACCGCATTGTTCCGACAGTGATGTTCTAAATGTCATTTTAAAGCCTCTCCCAGGAGCTGCAGGCTCCCACTTATTCATGATTTTATCTTTAATTTCACTTGATTTTTAGAATATCCCTTCTGTCTTTTTTCAACACAGTAATTATTCATGGAAATTGGCTAAAAAATAAATAAAATAAAAGGAAGATGGCAAGTGAATGGGAGGAGTGGAGAGGGGAACTCTACTTCAGAGCTTTTGACAGACCTGCACAAGATTTGGAGGTTTTCTTTTTTTTGCTGTTGCTGTGACCTCAAACTTCAGTCTTTCTAAGACTGTGATCGTGTCACGAATGCCTTTCGGCTAACGCAGGATTCAGCTTTTTTGGAGGCCTCCCTGCCTTTGCTCGGGAGGCCTCGTGGCCTCCTTCCCTCCCTCAGCGCTCATAACCTTTGTGGAATTGCTCCTTCGCACACCACCCCGTGCTATTTTAGTCCATCCAGCAGGTCAGAGGGACCTGCTGTGCTTTGCTCTCAGTGGAGATTACTATTAAGAAATATATATTTATAATGCTCTGACTGGTCTGCGTGGTGTGTCAGGTGAAAATTAACGTGCAATTAAGACACACAAGGAAAATACAAAGTGACTAATGCCTCAAAGAGACTAGGGGGGAGTTGCTTGGAGCAGAGGTGCAAAGGGAAAGGAGGCCAAAAAAAACAGAGCTTTCCTATTTATCATCTTTCTTGCTCGCTTTGTTTTGCAGGGGAGAGACCATCCCAGCGCAGACGTCGTCCACACGGTGCCTCTGCGGAAGGGGACCTAGGACCGGGCGGGAGCGGGAGCAGGAGCGGCGGTGGCCGGTCCCCGACGACGCTCCCGGGGCTCCGGAGCCGCGTCCGGAGCCGCGTCCGCGGCGCTTCCCCCCGCGCCGCTCCGTGGGACCGCAGGCGGCAGCGCTCCGTGCCCCGCCAGGAGGGGCATTGCCTCTGCACTGTTAATCACGTTGAAATAAATGAAGATGCTACACGAGATATATATACATTGACGTACTAATCAGTCCCCTGGTTCCTTATTTCCTTTATAAGAAACAGTGGAGTTGGCAAGCACTGTGGCAGCACGAGGCATCTGTATTAATCGAGAGAAGTTTGAGACACTGGAAAAATTAAACTTTATGTGATTTGGACAGCATGAAGAAGTTAAGCACTGTAACAAAAACCTCCCTGATGCTCGCAATGACTATTTGATACGTTGGAAAAACAGCGGTGAATTCGAGGGCTGGAGAAGTATTAATTAATGGAACTGCCACTGCCTGTCACGCTGAAAAGCAAATTTAAAAAGAAAGAAAAAAAAAGAGAGGAAGAATGGGGGTTTGTGGGGAAAAGGTGGCATTCGGTGCTGAAAAAGCAATGCTTGATGAAGGATTAAAGGGACTAAGGAGAGAAAGACCGTCATTCTGCAATGGTTTGTTTCATTACAGTTTGGGGACCATTTGCATTTCTTGTTCTTGACTGTGCACCATTAATAGTATGTGAATATGGAAACTGAAACACTTCCACGGCAAAGCCTCTCTTCTGCTTTGGAAAAGAACAACTAGTTGAACACTAAGGAAAACAGGCTTCTGTGTTTTACTCTCAGGACCTTTTTTGTAACAGGGCTACTTTCTTCAACCTGATCACAAAGGAAGTCTTCGCGTGTAGAAAACATCAAAAAATACTGCTCAGCTGCTTAAACATCCAGCTCATCTGGATGTTTGTAGCAGAAAAAGGAGTCACTGAACAAGTTCAGGCAGACCTGGGCCCTTGAGGTACCACGAGCTCCGGCATCTCGCTTGGCTACCGATCCTCTCTGGGCCTGGTGATGTTCTCAGAAAGACGAGGAACTCCTTTTGTGGTGGCAGGTTCATGTTCCTATAATGTGTCATGTCTTGTACTTGGTGATCACTGGTGGTATTTGGGGGAAAAAAAGGCAAAAAAAAAAAAGCTTTATATACCTCTTCTACAGTAACTCTCTAACTGCAAGTTTTCAAGGTGGGGTTGTGGCACATAACAGGTTGTGAAACCATGCAGTGTAAGCAATTAAAAATGTATTCCACAGATATAAATATTTTCTTTTCTTATTGCTGTGACACTATGTGTGATGGTAATATTTCTGAGAGTTTCAGATTTTGCACATATAATTTTATGCATTATCAAAAGTTACCTGCTGCCTTGAAAGAAAATGTTCTGTGAAAATTTTTGCAAAAGCTTTACTAGTTTTTTTTTTAATTGTAACATTTTATAAAGGCAGGAAATGGATTAAAAACCCTAGCATGCTAAATATATTTTTCAAAAAAGCAATAATTTTACATGTACAGAAATGATGCTAACCTTTAATACAGGTGAGAGCAACAGTTTACTTAATACAGAAATTAAATAGTGCTGTTTTTGTAGAAATGGGCTTCTTACACAAAGATTTGTTTTAATAAAAAAGTGTGATCTTTCTGTTCTAACAGTTGGGGGGGTGGTTTTTTTTTAAAAAAAAACTAGTCAGTGATTAATTCAGGATAGAACTTGTTACTTGTTTTAAATTACTTGACAATTTTTGTTACTTTGCAACACTTGCAGCAATGCAATTTAACTTTCCTATGTATTTTTTTACTAGCTTTTCCTTATGCTATTACACCAGATGTCTACCGGAATTCTCTGTAAATCCTGGTGTAGTTAGGAATGTCTGTGCAAATACTTACGAGTGACTGTAATTAACTGTTTTATGAAGTTATTTTGAGGGAAGTCGCATAGACACATTCCATTGTACACCAAAAAAAAAGAAAAAGGAGAAAAAGAAATATTTTGCTGTGTTGCTTATGACTGATCATCATTTGGGGTTTGCACTAGCTTTTTCTTTTCGTTTTTTGTTTTTGTTTTGTTGCTTTTCTGAGTCATAATTTCCGTGAGCGGAAGTAATGGCAAGAGTTCAGGAATGCACAAAAGCTAGTTGCTTAGCCTATTTTTTTATGTTTTAGTTATTAAAAACTCTTCTGTACCCAAAATGGCATGCAAGTGTAGTGTACATTTGTAATTTCTCTTTTTTTAAAAAAAAATCTCTTTTTTTTTTCTTAGGATATTTTAGAAAATCGGTTAGTATTTGGAGCCAAAAGCTGCTTTTTGGAGCTTTTTTTTTCCAGAATATCTGACAGAGAAGCTAGTGCTGTCACTGCCATTGCCAGGGTACTAATCAGCAAAGTTTACAATCAAAATTTAGCTGCGTGAAGAACAACAGTAGGGGAAATCAGTTTAAATAATTGTATGCTGTGTGTAGCACAGAATTGAGATTTTCAGTTAATTAAACAAGAAATAAGAGTGGGTGGGGGAAAGCCAACCTTAAAGACCAGCTGTTTTCAGAAATGAATCCCATGATTTCTTTTTTCTTCTTTCTCATTGTATCTTATTGATTTGTTATTTTAGTTAGGCCATAGTATTTAAAATGAGTTGTGTTCCTTATTTATTTAGTCAGTGGGCTTTGATCAGCTCTTTTAAACAACGTGATAATTTTTTGGCATGACACACTCCTGTAAAGCCCTTTTATGACTGTTACAGGGACTTTCTACTACCTCTACCAATCTACTGTTTCTTCTTCTTAACAGGTTTTTATGGTGTTGCAAGTCTAATGTAACTTAGACAATAAAGGGTTTGATTATCTACGCTGCAGATTTTCAGTGTATCTGCCATCTCTCTCTCTCTCTTTCTGTTTTTGTCCTTTTTATTATAGCTAAAAAGCAAGCGAAAGAAGGACCTATTTTTTCTTTCCTAAGTGTTTTGCACCGATCAAAAGTCAAACCTGGAGAAACGTTTTCCCCATGGAGATACTCCGCTCCCATAGTGTCATAATTCTGTTTGCATTCCTGAAATTCTTTGTCAAATGTGTTATGAATAAACAGTTGCATGCTGCAAAATAGAAAGCAAATTAGAAAGCCCGAGCAGTTTTTAGCTTTGCATTTAAAGCCACTTAAAGTACTTAGTAAAAAGCCCTGGCATAAATTACCGCCCCCATCTTATGGTAGGTAGACACCACTTATATGAAAACAGCTAGTTAAGGAAATTATCCTTTGAAAGATAGCAGCTTGCATTTTGTGGGGGGGAAAAATGCTACTATTAGCTAGTTGTCACTTAAAATCTGTCACTTGAGTGATTTTCAGGCTTTGACATCATGCACGTTTTGTTCCAATCTCTGTGAACTTGTTGCCTTTCTCGTGCTTTGTGTGCATTTTGCACTGCACATATAACTCTTCATGCTCCGTGCTTCAGAGTCTAGTTGATGTTTTGAGTTTTTTTATGAAACCATCTCCTTCTGCTGGGGAGTGTGGCCTTCTCCTGTTTGCCCATTTTCAGGCCTAAGGGAATCACAAACAAGCCCATGTTTTAGTTTATTTTATTTCTCCTTGCTCTGTTATCTCCAACACAGGTACTAGAGTTCATTGACACACATAGGAATTTCTCTTTGAGTTAATTCCATTGTAGAACCAGAGAAGGCCTGGAACAAAGTGTGAAGCAAGCGGAGGCCTGGTTTCCTGCTATGTAAAATGTGCTGGGTTAAAAGTAAGAAAGATGTTATTTCATGTCAAATGTGTCCCCCAGAAGCCACTATTTCTTAAGCAGCTTTATGCAAAGCATTGGACTGTAGAATCTTCCTCTGGTGCTCTCTCCAGTCTGTTTTGCTGTGGACCAATGTGAGTCTGACCGCATACTTAAGTGCAGTCCAAAATTCTGAGGCAAAACTTGGACTGAGAACTTGCACCTGAGAAGTACCTTGCTGGTCCCCACATTTAGAGAGCAACTAAAATGAAAATGAGCATGTATGTATATATATATATATATATATAATATATATATAAAACTTCTAATTTTTCATGAATTATAAAACGATCGTGCCTCCTGGAGCCATAAAACAAAAAGG
Organism: Nothura maculosa; assembly: GCA_032353885.1. NCBI lineage: Eukaryota > Metazoa > Chordata > Aves > Tinamiformes > Tinamidae > Nothura > Nothura maculosa. The sequence goes on along the minus strand of JAUBOD010000248.1, from coordinate 512,612 downwards.
GACAGTTGAAGAGCAATGGCTGAAAAAGCATGGATGTGTACTGCTTTATTATCTGCCTTCAGTTGGACTGAATATACGCTATCACGCTCTAGAAGACATATAGTTGTGTTAATGTCCTTGGTTCTCTCAGGGTCTTTTATGGCTTTTTTTCTCATGTGTCTTTTATGATGATCTTTATTATAAATGTATTTATTCAACTTAATTCATACTGTTTTTGGAGATCAGAGAGGACCTCTGCTTCCTCCCCCACCAATTCCTCTTTCCTTCACGAGGCCAATGGATGAAGCAGCAGTGAATAGATGGAAAAAGAATAAGGTATGAGACTGGGGTACTGTTAGAAACAAGCATTTCCAAATTGATCTATTTGCTGCTGTTAATCAAAACAAGGGATATTTTTGCTTTTGAGCATGATAGAAAAAGATGTTGTGTAGGAAGAAACAGCAGTAGGAAGAGTAGCAGAGAGAGTGCTATGGGTGTAGTTTGGGGAAGGGATCAAGAGTATTTACATGACCCCAGCTGTATGGATCTAAATAATGAGGTGGATATTGCTGATGGGGCCACAGGAAAGAGATATGGAAAAAGCAAGTGAAAGGGCAGAATATAACCCTCTCAGATTCACACACCTGGAAAACAATGTCTGAGAATGGCCAAAATTAAGGGCAAGGAGAAACCAGGAATAGAGAGAGGTTTGTAAGTAAATCACCAAAAGTCATCTCTGCATGGAAAAGTTGCCAAGGGGGCAACATCCATAGGTCAAAAGGATATGGAGAGGCAGCAGAAACTGAACCTAACTGGAAGAGAAATACGTGTTGGAAGGGTCCTGGTTAAAGAGAGAAGGAATGAAAGAGCAACTTTTGGTGGTCAAATTCAAAACCTAGAAATCTTCAGTTCAAATGAGGTGAGTCTTTCTGCAAGGAGTGTGCTGCAGTGGTGTGAGGCTGCGTGGTGATGTGACAGAAGGGAGGGAATGCCACTCTCAATCTGTGTCCTCTTGACTGTGAGTGAGCTGTGCTTAGGAGTATAATTCTGAGTGGCAGAGGCTGGACTGAAGGGTCTTTCCAATGCCCATGGGGACTCAAAATCATATTGCTCTTTTTGAGAAATGAGCATATTCTTAACTAGCCCAAAGCAGGAAAAGGACAGAGGAAAAAAAAAGCCAGGAAGGCATAGTGTTTTAGGCAGATGCTGACCTGCAGCAATCCTTTGAGGGTGCTAGAAGGTACATTCAGATAGCTTTCTCTAATAGAGCATGTTTTAAGATGCCTCATAGTATGTTGGACAAGAGAGCTGGGGATGTTCCAAGCTGGTAAGAAAAAATCTGATATTAAAAAGGCTTCATCAACTTAGATCTCTGCTTTGTGAGATCCCTTTTATCTGAAACTTAGCTTACAAAGCCTGTAAGATTGATATGGATGACTTGATTTGTTTGTTCCCGTGTCATCAGTGTTATCTACAAAGGTGAGTTACTTGTCATGCATTTAGAAAATGTTGAGGTGTCTACGTCCCTTTTCTGAAAGTGAAAATCTCTGTTGTATTTCATCATCATCAACCCAAGTTCTATAGGAATTTTAGAAGACTTTTCTAGGCAAAGAAAAATATTTGCCTTCTAAATATTGTTTGCTCTAGTATGTTACAAAAGGAAAGGAAGAGCCTTCAGTTCATTTGAAAATGAACTGATATTCGGTTCTGAAGTAAGCTGGAATTCAGCTTACTTTTCTGGGAAACAGAAAGGCTGTGGCCTGCCTGGGTTGTACAAATACCAGCCCCTTCTGGTGACTGAGACCAACGAACTGCCACAGACTTCCCGTGAGGTGCTCTGGAAACAAAACTTCTGCTAGAGGCCTTCTTCAAAGCGGGTAGGGTGCAAGCTGAACTGTATCCTGCTTTCACCATAAGATTTTATAACTGACACTGTGTGTACAAGACATCTGTTTTTACAGACGGCATCCAGCACTGGGAAGTCATCTTGCCTATGGAAGACCATTTTGATGGGACACTGTTAAATGGCAACCAGTTTGCTGGCTACAACCAGTTTGTTTGCTTCCCGTGTGTGTGTGCGTGCGTTGCCTCCTTTGCCTGCAGAGGTTGCCAGCCCCTGCACACAGCCACAGATGGGTCCTTGATGCAACTGACAAAGTGAAACCTCTCACGGGGTTGTGGAAACTGCGGCTGGGAACAGTTGATGTTGGAATGAGTTCCCCAAAGTCCCATTTCCTCTGCCAGAGGTTCCTCTCCCTTAGCTGTGTCAGATGGCGAATCAGATGTTGTGTACCTGTCCTCCTGCAGAAAACGCATGGCACGTTTGGGAAAATGGGAATTATTTATTTTTTCTTTTTTTATCCTACTTTTTTTTCTTTTCAAATATAATAGTAACTTACCTTACAGTCTAAAGAAATCTTGGTGCAGCAGCACTACCAAGCAAACTTCACAGATGTAGGAACTGCAGGTCTACAGACAGCTTTAGCTGCTTCTGCAAGTGGAAGATTAGTGGAAATTTGCTAATTGGAATTAGGGCCTGGCACTTGAGTTGCTCACAATGCCTGTCTTGAAAGGTTGGCTGGGATCAGGCAGGCTCTGGTCTTGTTGCCTACTGGCAGGGTGATTTTTTCCCACCAGGATGACATGCACGATGTAACCCTCTTCCATGCATGCCTGCCCTTCTGCACTTGCCTTCCCTGCTTGTGGGGAAGCGACAAACATCCCACCTCCAACTGTCCTGCAAGCCATGTCAGCCAAGAAAGAACTTGCAAGGACCCTGCTCTCTAAGATGGGCTCGCACCATGTGCAAATAAGGGCTTCACAACATTGGGCCAGAGCTTCTTTGGGTCCATGCGTAATACTGAGGAAACTTAGGGGAACTTCGAGATAGGTTAACCAAAGCACTAGGGTTAAATCCAAACAGACCCAAGGGAAATTCCAGTGAACTCACCATATTTTTAATTGCTGAAGATAATTTGATGGGTGATTTTATAGATCAATGTCTTTGTTTTGAATTGTACATGGTGTTTGACAATGCAATTTACCACAGCCTTCAGGATAGCAGGAAGGACAGCTTGTGAACAAGGGTCAAAAAAAGACGTAGGCTTTTCACTTGCTACTGGAGTGGCTGATGGTTTACTTCATGACATACTGTTTATGGGCTACTGCATTTCCTACACTGCCCCTGGAATTTTTAGTGCTTTCAAGGTAAGAAACTTCTAGGGTATTTCCTGCAAAATAACTTTAAGTTTTTATTTTGTTTTCTCCCATGGCACAAGAAGTGAGAAACTGCATGGCTTTTAAAGGTGAGGCAGAAGTGGGGTAGTCCAAGTGGCAGCAGTGTAGCAGTCCCAAACTACTACTTTTTCTGAGTGTGCGTTTGTTAGCTAAGTTATTTTTTCTGCTAAATAAACGGTGACTTTAAAATGAGACACAGCTGGATACTCCATTAAATCCTCTTGCACTTTGCTTCTGCAATTGTATTTTCTGAGTGAAATTTTTGCAGAAAACAAGTCGTTATTGCAACTTTGAGAGTTTTAGAAAAAGAAAAACAAGCTCATAAGTTTAGAGAAATATTTTGATTGTAGCCAGAACCGCACTGCTTTGAGAATTTGAACTTGAAAGAAATAGGTTGGTGTTTCGGTGGCATGGGAAGAAGCACAGAGACTGTAAACTTAGCTTTATGTTGACCCAGCTGTATGCTGACATGGCCATATTGTTACCAAAGCTATTTTGGTGAATGACTAGTGATTCCAGGGAATACAGGTGTTTTTAGGGACTCCTCAGATCATTTCTCTCATTGCTTTCGGCAAAATACTTTTCTTGTAAAGATTAATCTTTGTAAAGATTACAGTTTCTGTTGTCACTTTAAGGTAGATTGCTATGTGTGTGTTAGTAAGAGACCTTTGCTCATACTAAACCTGCATATATGGGGTGCTGTGCAGCAATGACCCTGTGCTGGACTGGAAAGCAAATTCTCCTTCTGCTCACTTTGCTTCCCTGCTTACATACCCTGTCTGTTAGGCAAGCTAAAAGCTTCTCTGAGAAGTGCCATGCACAGGGAATGTGCGTGACTTTCTAAAGGTGTTTTACCTGCCACGTTCATGGGTCCTGGTACTTATATCTTCAATCAGCCTGCCCTTACTGGAACCAGGATATTGAACAAATAATACTGGCTGGGCCACAGGCTCTGCTCGTTATGAGGCCAGGTGAGATCTCTAGGCAGCCTGGCTCTGAGCCCCAGTGCAGGATGCTTACACACAAAATTTAGATGTGCATGTGGGAGATGAGGATTTCATAGCTCAGGTAAACACAGGACTGAACATTAGGCAAGGAGGCTCTGCGGGTGTCTGTGGAGGCACGAGAACAGGTCTTAACTGTCTTAACCTGCCCAGGTAATGATGTGGAGACTTTGACACAACTGTTTCTAGAGCCTTAAACTGATGATTTTCAATTATTCTGTCTATCCATGATTCCATATCCATTTTGTACAGTTAGGAAGAGGGATGCTGTTCCTAAGAAGACCATAAAGCTCTTCACAGTTCTTAGTGTCCCTCTCAAACACGGAGAAAGGGCAAAGTCTGTTCTCTTTCCCACTTGGCTGTTTTCAAAGCAACTCCATTAGCATCACTGGGATTTTTGCATAGTTACATGTCTGACTGCGAGGATAAATTTGACCTCCAGTAAGTGATGCACTGAAACTCAATATATGCCTATTTACATAGTTATTTTGTGAAGGGAAGGAATTAGAACAAGGATTGCAGAATGATCCAAATGATCCTACTCACATACATCTGAGGAAACTGTCACATCAGCTCTGAAGCTGAGCTGTATTTAAATCAAGAGATTAGCTTCAGGCTGATGTCGTACATTGGCTCATAATGTTTTAACCGAAGCTCATTCCTTTGGCAGGAAACTCTTCTCTTTCTTTTTTTCCGCCTTTTTTATAACTTGAAATAAAACAGTCTCAGAAGATGGAGGTAAACAGGTGTAGTTGTCCCAGTGAATCAACTATGAAGAGGCAATGAAAATGATACTTAATGTACTTTAAAAGATTTGGCTTTAGTATGGAAATGATACCAGTTGAAGTGAAAGCAATACTATCTACGTGGGAAAGTGTCATTGAAATATTCTTTCTGCTGCTTTTTGTCAATAAAGAGGCTTGAATTATGCATTAGCAAGGCTATAAAGTTGTGGAGGATAATACAGCAAGGTTATGAACCAGGAACAAAAGAAAAGGAAACTCTAGGTTCAGCATGGTAATATATCACTTGGCACATATATAAATGGTCATAATGCTCTACACATTATAAAGACAGTTGTCATATATTTAAATGAGACCAGAGCATTACTTCAATTTTTTCTTCAAATACTAATTTTGGAGTTATAGATCATTTTTCTTGAAAATTAGAGTTATTGAGAATATTCTAGAAAATGACTATTATGCAGATGTACTAGAGGATGTAGAATTTTACATAGATACCAATTCATATTCACATAAATTTCCTTATGAGAGTAGTCATCTCTTGAAATGAGAGATCTCTTTCATCTGAGATGACCAAAGCACTACTAATTTTAAATGGCAGCCATTTGGAAGAGGAGATCGTAATGAAGCACTTTTCCCATTTTTTTTCACTCTGTTATTTTTTTTTTCTCTCTAAATTGGTACAAAAAAAAGAGAGAACTAAAACTCATTAGATAATTTGTTTCCTGTTGGTATTTATGAAATCACAGATTTCTGTAGACCCTTGGTCCTGAGTAACATTCAGCTGCTATTAAGGTGTTGGGTGCTAGTATTTCATTGACTTGGATGCTGGTCCATGGGGCTTACCCCATCCTTGCAGATGCAGGGTGATGTGCAGCTATGAGAAAAACAGGGAAGCTTTCACTTAAGAATTACCTCATCATCCCAAAAGCCCCAGATTTATCCATTATGTTGCTGTGTAGTACACCAAGCCTCACTGTGACTAATGGGCTGGTTGAGCTGATGTTTCCTCCATGGTCTCTACGAGAGCTGGGGACTCTCATCCTTCATGGGAGCCTAGGGATTTCCATGAAAACTGGAGCTCTCCCAGTGACTCAGCTGGCTTTGTTGGTGGTAACCTGCATGGACCCTCCATTGCAGTGCTGCATTGGGGCTGGGTAGGTGCTAGTTCTTTGGCTGATGTCCATCTCCCACATGGAGAGGGTTTTCTTTGCCATAAATGCAAAGTGAGAAAGGTGCATAAAATCTACCGCAGACTATCTCCCATTTATTGCTGTTTTTGAGTCATGGCCACAGCAACAGTTGTTGTAGTGCTCACTGACTCCAGTCATGGATATGGGCCACGTTTTACTCCTAGAAGTGTTTCTGCTTCTGAGTTTGTCATTCATTCTCATGCAGGGTAATTTAAAAGAAAAAAAGTTTTGTTGTTTTTCCCAAAAATATAACTAAATGTAAAAATGTAACTAAATGTAACTAAATGTATTAAGTAATAATAATGTATTATTATTTTAATGGGATTTTTGGCAGAAATCAGGTGAAGTTAAACAAAACATTTTTTTAAGGTGAAATACGGGCCCTGAAAACAAGTTCTTCTGATGATTGAAGCTATTTACTAAATCAGTGAGGGACTGCATCTTATGTGCATTTACAGATCTCTTAGCTATATGGATAAACAAGCATAGGTTAACTAATCTTCCGTCCACTGATGTTTGTTTTTAATCCTGGTTGAGAAGCTGTTTAAGAAAACTCTTGGGAAACGCAAACCATTTCTTGAAGATGGGAAGAGGGAATTCAAGGTAAGCATTTGCCAGATGCTGAGAATCTTTAGATCTATTTAATGTTTCATTATTTGGTGAATAAGCCACCTGGTATTTCTTAGAAAAACATGAATATAATTCCTTTCTAAGACAGGCCTAATTGTATAGCAGTGTGTGGCCATTATTTTCTTCCACACCCAAACTGAGGCTGGGAATGCCATATAGTGTCATTCTTTTCTTCAGATTAAGAACAACATCCTTAAAAAAGGCAAAATAGTACTATATTTAGCTATTCATGCCCACTGCCTTGCTCAAGAAAAGTGCCAGCTGAACTCTTATAAAAGAAGTAAAAATGCTCACGCTTGCCCTAGTATTATTGTCCCTTGTAATTAATGATTGTGATGAAGAAAACCTACTGAATGGGCAAGACTTGCTTTTGCCGTTGTGGTTACTTTTAATGTTCATGAATGCAGCATCTGTAGTGTCAAACTATTTGTTCTTGGTCCAAATCACATAGTTGTAGATTGTGCACAAGCAGAAGTCATGAAGGATGTGTCAACCTTGGTTACAAAACTGCTCCTGGACAATGTTCAGTGGTAGCTGAAATATTGTTTTTTGCTACGTTGTTAGTGATGGACATACAATGCCTTAATTTTGTGGAGTTGAGGGACTGTTGCATTTTGCAGTAGGAATGAAAGCTTTATAAATTTAAGTTTCATTTCTGTGTCCATGACACAATTTTAAGCTATTTTTACTTGGCAGAAAAAAAGTTTTAGGACCATGCTGCAGACCTTCGTCAGGATTTGGTGCCCAGCACGCAGGGAAGCACGACTGACTCAATATGAGTGAACAAGGCTTCACTTTATTGCTCTTAACAGGTCGACTATATCGGCTCCAGCACACACTTGTTACAATTTTCAGTGGTTACAGCTTCTGCATCCCCTTTGCTGATTGGCTGATGGCTTGTTGCCATGCTGCAAGCCACGTGCTCCGATCCTGTTTTCCCCCACAGCCTATTTACTTCACTACGGATACTTTTCCATTGCTAAAGCCCCCTTGCTCCCTTCCAAGCCTTGCTCATACACTTCATCGTGGCCTCCTTGCTCCCTTAACCATTCCCCAACAGGACTATCTAAAGGAAGAGGTAGATGGAATCTATGTGTTACTCTCTTCATATAGTTAGTGCCAGTAAAGACTTTGGTGGGGATTTGTGCTCAAACTGATGCTCTGCAGGTATGAAGGCCATGACTTTTTCTGTCTATTTGATTCTGCTTGTCTTCTTACCAAGATACAATTCTGCTCCTTCTTACCAAGATATAGTTTCCACCAGTTGATATTTAGTGAATTTATGGTTTCATGCAGGCTCCAGGAGAACTGCAAAATGATGACCTGTGGAAGACAGATGACTTTTCTTCTCGGTATTACTAGCTTTTGTGCTGCTTAATGTCCCTGAGAGCTTGAGGCAAATGTGGGATAGAAAGAATGAGAACATAACAACCTGTGCTCTTCTAAAGATGAAAGCTTTGGAGTTAGTGCCAGTTCATGAAAACCTGATGGTAACTTTATTCCAACTCAAAAAAAAAAAAATTAGAATTTTCAAACTTTTAGAAAAGTAAATAAAAGTATTTTTGCTGCATAAAATTTCATACATCTTAAAAATAGAACAGTGAAGATAAAAGGACATTCTGGGTAGAAAGTAACCCATAACTGTTTGAAATCCATTTCAAATCTTCTGCAGGTCAAGGAAGAATACTGCTGCTGCTTTCCGTAAAAGTAGAAGCCTGCCCTTGCTCTTCATTTGCAGTACTTATCATTTTTACTGCATTCATATATTTTATATTCCGCTTTTGGAAGACACAAGGACAGAATGATACTCCCTTTCCCCAATCTCACTGTGATTATCTAGGATAAATCTCCCTTTATAATCTGATCGCTGGGCAATTCAGTTATTTTAAATGTGAGCCTTCTTGCCCACTAATCAGTTCATCTTCAGGTTTTTAAAAGCACTATTTCATAATTCTGCACATTCAGATTGCTTCTGACTGTCCAGCCCAGTTCTGTCTTCACTTATCCCCTTTTTTCTCCTTTCAGACAAGGCAGGCTCTTTCTCTTGCTCATAGCTTTTGCATTCCTTCCAAGTTGATGCACGTAGTCATTTGTAATCAAGGCTGTAAATTGTATTTAAAGCTGTGCTCCACTATCCATGGATATTTGAATCATAAATGAGAGTATTGTCCTGCCTGTACTCTCACTTATTCTTTCAGCCGTAATAGATCCTTTCATTTGTGCTCAATTAGCTTTTCCACTCTTGCATTCAGACCCTGAAAGTTTCCACTCTTTTCTTCAGGTCTTGAATGCTGATAGTGTGGCCACATTTGCCTCTACCCCATAATTTGTTTAGCTCTTTTGTGCAACAGATTTCCCTGAATATGGTTTGTTTGTTTTGACAAGTCCAAATGCTGTGACTGTATTGTCCCACAACTGAGTCATAATATGAAAATGTTCCCTTTAATTACTGCTGGGGTACCCAGCCCTGGACGAGGCCTCTTAGGTGTTTGGGGTTTTCTGTTTAAATATATTGCCAGGCTGAAACATAACCAGATATCTTTTTTTCTTCTAGAAGAAAACCTCATCTGCTAGGTGATTTTTTTTTCATAGAGAAGCGAGCCAAGTCACAGCAATCATATGTCAGGGGTAGTCATTTTTAGAACAGCACCCTACAGTGTTGAAGCACACAGAGTACTCTTCCTCACACTGCAGCGCCGGTGCACAGAGCAAGCAGTGTGCACTGCATCCCGAGGCCATCCCGAACCTTTCCCTGCTCTTGGCTGATCTGCCATCCCCTTCTGTGGGTCAGTGAAATGATTCTGTGAGGGCTGCATGGCTTTGGTGCAGTAAACCTGCATAGAGCTCATTGCAGTTTCTTGTTAGGTATTGCAAATCTACTGGGACTTCTGCCTGATGCAAAATATACAGCTCCGGTAACAATTGTAACAATGGTACAATTTCTTCGGTTGCTGTTGCATCTTTTTATACTTGCTGACATCTCCAAACCTGGAATTTATAAGAATCTTTCTACCTAGAGTTTACTTTTTTCCCCTCAGTTTTCCTCAGGTTTTTTTCCTTTTGGTGTTTGCTTTATGAGAAGAGAAAAAGCAAAACTCACAAAGTATTAGAGTATTATCCAGCTTGATTTCCATGCTTTGGATGACAAACTGTGCACATACTTTTTCAATATGATCAGATAGGTTTTATTTCTCTCCTCATTGTACAAATCTTAGTTGTTTTTTTGGACTGCTATTCATTTCTTTTATGAAAGTACTTTTAATGGCCTTTCACTTCGAACAAAACTGTCTTCTTTTAAATAAATATTTCTATTCTGCACTGAACCCTGAGCTAATGGCAATAAGAGCAATAGACGCTTTTGAAACTAATGTCTCAGAAATTATTTTGAAGCTAGAACTTGATTATGAATGTGGTCATGACCTTTCTTTACAGGACTGTCCACGGATGGAGGAAGAATCTATTTTAACTTCCCCAGACTGATGTCAGTGAAGTTCGTCCTTAACATTTGCTAAGATTTCAGTTGGGTTGAGATGAAGCAATCTCTAGTTTAATTCTCTTGGTAATGGTGGGCATGATGGAGACAAATATTTTGCGAGTTTTCCCAAGTCTTATTCTAACATTTTGCTATTCCAAGATTCTCTAGAATTGAAAAAGAAGAAAAAAAAAGAAAAAAAGGAAGCAAATATTGACAGGCTAAAATGAAGGTTGTTTCTTATTTTGTATTTAAGTGAACAAAATACAAGGAGGGAGAGGAAGACAGGCAAGGTGCTAAGATATTATTAGGGATGTAAATCTGAAAGCAAACTCAGAAGCTCTATCAGTTAGTAAGAACTTTGCAGAACTGCATTTGGAGGAGAGGATCTTAGCAGAACTCTGTCCTTAAATCTCGCCAGCAAGCGATGACAAATTTAAGGAGTAAATTATCATGCTTGCAGCACTACGTCACCAGAATGGCTAAACTTCCTATAGCAGCCAGCTCTAAGATTAACCCTTTAATGAACATCTAATGTAGCTAGATTATCTTTTCATATTCAGACATATCCAAAGTAAAAACCCTTACCTTACATTTTTATTACATTTTTAGTGGGTCTGAAAATTCATTCATATCTCGAGGCCCTTTTAATTTGTGAGTTCTAAAATCCACACTCCCCAAGGAGACTCATATAAGTAACAAATCTGTGACACTGGTATTGAAAGCTTTCTTTATCTTTTACATAGGTGTAAAAAGAAATAGGCCCCACTTTTTTCTGATTGGGAGATGCCTTTCTTATTGGGCGACCCCACTCATCAAGAAATCAAATTTGAAATCCTATCATCTTGTCCTGTAATGAGGGTCAACCTATGCCTCTGCTGATATGGATTTTTCCACATAAAGTGACCTTGTGCAACATTTCTACTTCGTGAATTACCATCAGTAGAGAGAGAGGGATGTGTTCAAGTCTCAATGGCCTCATTTTATTATAGGTACTTTAGGGATAGGATAGACTGTTAAGGAGGAACATTGCTTGGATGATAGTTAATACTGATCTAGCAGAAAAAGCACAATGGAATTGCTTAGTTTGTATCCCAATTTGAAGATTTCCAAGGATGCAGATCTTGTGTTGTCCTCATCTTTTGTAAACCCCTATGCTACACATATAATTATGTTGCAGTTTGCAGAGTTAATGCTATTTGTACACTGCAGTCATACCACCTAGTGCTGTTATAGATTATTATTTTCCCTTAATTTTTTTTGAGTTTGGGCATTTTCTGAGCTTTACATTGCTGACTATAGAATACAATTCCACATTCTCAGTACAAAAGGGCAAAAAGTCATCGTCCTTTATTAAGATAACTGCATGCCAACATTAAAGCAATGTGATGCCATACTGCACATCTGTGAGATGACTTGCTCTAAGACTCAACTTGGATCCTAAGCTCTCTAGTTCCTTTGTATTCCAGGTTCCTAAAGTTTAAAGATGGACCAAGAAGAAGGGAGGTAAAGAACATGAGAAGAAAATGTTTCAAAAATGAACAAACATTGCCATTAGCAGCAAGACGGAAATGGATCAATGGCCTTGGATGTCTGAGCCTGGTTGGTGGCCCAGAGGAGAGGATGTCTCTTATGCAAGGCAAACTGCAACCCGAAAATGCACAAAGCATCCTCGTGGAAGTTTCCATACACATTCTTTGGGCATATGTCAAAATGGAACTGCCCAGGGGCTAAACAGAAGTTGCAGGGATATAAAAACATCCCCTGTTTTGTCATTTTCAAGTTAAAACTGCTAATACATTGTAAACTCTTTAATGTCCATTATCCCCCCTCCGTAAAGATAATGTCCATTATTCTTAATGGCCAAGTACTGTGGCAAATGCTGTGCATTACAGTTCTCACTGACCAGAGACCTTTATGATATCTAAAAGTAGAGATGAGATGTAAGGATGGGTTTTGTTCTCTGAGAAGATGTCAGGCTCTTACCATCATTTTATCATAGTGTTTTGGTATATAATATACAAGGATTTGACAAAGCACTACAGTATAATCTTCTAACAATACCCATTTTTGCTCCATAAAATGATAATATCCAGTCTTAAAATGTTAAATATGTCACTATTACAATACCGTAACATAAAATTCAGTTTATAATATTACAACTCAAAAATGACACGAAGTTATCAATCACATTCCTCAGTAATATTCAACTTTCTTCATTTTTCTTTAATTTTGCATTTTAGTATAGCAAATTGAGATTAAAGCAGCAGCCTCCAGTTCAAGGTCTCTTGGCGGTGAATGGCAGTAAAGTTACAAGTAAAATGATAAGAAAACAAATCACACTGAAATCTAATATTTAATAACATTTCAGACAGATTACAGAGATTTAAGACCCTGTGCTGTAATTGACATTGGATCAGGGCAGATATTCTAGTAATTACAGAGGGAATGCTTTTATTTCCTTTGAAATAAATGCAGATCATCTGTGGAAGATTTGGAATATACTGAATAGCTAGGATAAAATCGAGATTTCTTTTTTGGGGGAGGATTTTTTTAAATTTCTATTTTTTCTCCCAGAACCTTTCTATGAACTCTATTTTACCTCATTTTCTCTTAACTGAAGACTGGCTGGAAATTGTATATTCCTCCCATTCCCCATCAGCTCTCCAATATGTGCTAATAATGCACATATTTCATTTGGACTTTTACATTTCTTCACTAAATATAGGGAAAACTTTGTCCCTAAGTGGAAAAAGGCCTCAAAATGGGCATTAAAGGCTTTGGTATATTTCTTTTTATTATTATTATTATTTATTCTTTTTTTTTTTTTTTGGAGTACCAGAATATAATAAACTTGTATTTTGTATTAGCTGTATTTGTACACAGCTAATAAAGGAAAATTTGTTGTCAACTGGCAATGAACTGATGACTAGGATACACAACGATAAAAAAAAAAAGCTACACTTAAGTTAGCAGGTCTTTCTTTGAATGTAATGTACTTATCAATTACTTAGTGATGTGTTATACTGTATAATCTAGTTCAGCATGTCAAACTTTTCAACACAATTTATAAATTTGACTGCATCAGTCTCTGCATCATTTACACCAACTAATTTTCAGCTTCTCTAGCAATCGGCTCCTATGGGAAAACTTTATTGTATGTGTTATGCTCTGGGACCTAGTTTTCTCAGTGAGCAAAATGAATCCATTGAGTTTCACACAGTAGAACAAGATATTGTGTATTGTATTTTGTATGCTGAGCCTTTTTCTTTCTTTTCTCTCTCTCTCTCCTCTTTTTTTCCTCCAATAGAACTATCCCATCTTGAATATGTCAGTGTGCCTTGAATGTGCAGTCACATTCTGAGGTATGTCTTTGAACTCCTCAGTGGTGCTTTGCATTTCTTTGAGACCTTTTATGGGAAGGAAATAGAGAAATGTGGACGAAAATGCTGTGAGGTTGTCTCATTATTTTTCTTCCATTAAAAAAGTAGGCTTTTTGTTAGACAGAGACACCTCCGTTATATAGTATATTCAGCATCTACTGTGTCTGGCTCCATACTGATACTTGCAGACAGCATGGGGCATGGCGTACCGATTTAGAAGGCCAAGTCAATAGCCATACCTGCTCCGAGCAAAGAAATTATCAGCCCCAGCTAACCATTACTTGGGCAAAAGGATAGATTAATCATTTAGATTTATGAGTGTATAGCTCATTCCTGGACAACATTTATTTTTAAAAATTACTAAAAACAAGAGAAAACTTAAGACTAACGTCTAATAACCAGAGTAAAATCAAGTATGATCAGAAGAATTAGAAGCTGTCCTACCATCCTACTTAAGCATATACAGACATATCTGTGGAAGGATGGATTAAGACCTGTGCATACATGTGCCTCTTTAGGACTAAACTCTGCCACCCTTCCTCAGACAATGTGCTGTCTTAGTACATACATGCTCTTGCCCAGTAGGCAGTTAGGTGTTAAGATCACAGTATGGCATTGGGTGAGTTTTAGATGGAAAAGCTTGTGCAGCAGCACCTGGGCTACATCAGCTGCCTTAACACTGCAAGGGTGCTAAGTATGAGTGTCAGCCAGATAGACATAAATGAAAGATAGCTAAGGAGAAATCTCACAAATGATTATTCTGGCATCTAAAAAGTGAAGCCAATAAAAGTTTGATACAGAGAGACAGTGCTAGTGCATTTTATGACGTTTCTTGTAATTAAATTTACAGTTTAGCTGATATTACTTCTGCATGTGTTAGGCATGAAGAGAAAGAGGACATTCTGATATAGTTTCACTAGAAATAAGGCATTTTTTCCTCCTTACATTTGCGATAATATCCCATTACCCATTGGTTGTGTTTATTCTTTAAGTGGTAGGGAATATGAGTTGACCATCTCCGTTAATTCTCTGCTGTAACACCCATAAAATGTGATGCATTAAAGAAGTTTAATTTAAAAAATCTATTTTGCACATGCCCTTTTGACAGAGACAGCCCATAAGCAAATATCTTTCTATACTACTTGAAGCACAATGTCTGACAGAGATTACTGTATAAGCTGAAGTAAAACTATTAGGGTAAAACACAAAAATGTATATATGGGATTTCATCCAGAGCACTCAGCCAAAAGAAGTATTGAGCCACTGCTAAATCTTCCTAATGAGTTAAGTGTTGTGTGTGGCTTTGTTATTTCAAGCAAATGTATTCATATTTGTTTCTGGAACTATAACGGGTCAGTCAAGCAAATGCTTCTGTGAAGGGAAAAAATATATGTTCATAAAACTTACACTGCCTTATTTTCTTGGTGGCAAAGTATTTAAAATAATTGTTCAATGAAAAACTAAACATTTTCTTGGAAAACTCATTTAATTCAAGAATTGGCCATATACGGTGTCCACTCTATTGTGTAAAATAATAAACTTAATTCCTTCTTTTCCTACATTACATTTAATACATAGCCATCTTTATAAAACCCATATGTTACACATAACCAGGCCTTTTAATTTGAAAACATGACTACAAAGAATTAGACTTGCAGGTCTAGGGAGAACATTTAACTGGTTTTCCAGTTTAAATCTCAGGGATGAGAATGGAGAGTGGAGGAAAGGTGAAAAGGAAACGGGACATATCAACTTAGGCTCAGTTCTTGGTTGCCAAAACAACAGGTTTCAATAGAAACAAATGGAGCTGCGTCAGTCTTTATGCTCTCCAATTTTCTCTTGGTATAGGGATAAAGTAGCTATTGCAGTTCATACATGAATATTTTCCCTTCTAGATGTGAAATATCTTCCAGACAGCTTGACCAGAAGCTTTTAAACATCTGCTGCTCTCTCTTCTCCCATCTTTGCCTTCCTGTCATCCAGCCTGTGATGGGTATAATAAAGGGGAAACAACAGCAGGCAACTCCTGAGCATTATCACTGTTTTGTTTTGAGCAGGAATTTTTATTTGTTTCTTTTGCATTTGCTTTTGTAAGTAGTGAAAGAAAAGGATATAAGCATAACAATGTATGTAACAGTAGACTTGTATTGGAAATTGCCACTAGGAAAGAAGCTCTGGTGGGTAACCTGAAGGATCCGAGTTCCTGCTCTGTGGCTTCCAGCCAAGCTGCACTCATCAGAACCTGGATCAATGGAGGGAACACAAAAATCAACTCTACCTTTTGAGGGCTCACAAATACTGGTTCACCAAGAGGCAGTTCATTACTGACATAATTCAAGACAGTTGCAAATGTAACCTAGTAAAGAGTGTGTGGGGATTACTCATGCTGCCTATGTCTATGCTGCCTATGTTCTGAGCTGACCAAAGCCACATGGCTACAGTTAGCTAGAGCTAATGGTCCCTGAAGTTACATTAGCTGCTGCTTGCTACACTGATGCAGTCATGTGCGTGCTGGTCCAGTGAGAGGGCAAGAAAGCCACGTGGGGCAGTTCAGATGAAAGGCAGAAAATGCTAGGGTACACCTGCAAAACATCATAGAAGCTGTGTTTCAAGGCAGCTCCAGTTTCCACACCTGAACGCCTTCTTTAGTGTTACTGTTTCAAGTGAAATGTAGTCTTGATTGCATGTCAAGGACCTATTGCTTTATTTCATTATCAGGTGCTAAATTCATCTGCAGTACAGTATTGGATTTTAAAATGATAACAGCACTTGTGGTGTTGCCATAATAGCTACAGATCCCAGCTACTAATAAGGCCTTACTGTGTCACTCATTGTACAAACATGGAATAAAAACACTTCTTGCCTCTTAGACTCTAGACCTTAAGGATTGAGAAGTATGGAATCCAAGCACAGAGAAACTAATTAACTAATTAACACAGACAGGGTAGTGAATTTTGGAGAATAGTTTTGCAGTAAGCTGACTTAACCTGTGACATCCTAGGCAAAATATCAGAACTTCTTGTCTGAGCAAGTGCCAACTATGGGGGAGTACTGAAGCAGAGACAGGAAGAGCACAGGGGAGAACATACAGATATATCTTCTGCTCTTGCATTCACAGCCCTCTACATGGGGGAAGGTCACAGTGCTCTGAAAGACAACATATCTGCTGCAGCTGTAAAACAGACAATCGGAAGGGTCCACTACATACTGTATAAATATAGAGTTATGTCTCTGCAGATACAAACACAAAACTTCCACATAGAGCAGAAAATTGACCAAAATGAGATTAAATTTTATTTATTTATCTAGTTGAGAGTATTTGAATGAAATTCAAGTTCCAAGAGAAAATGATTACAAATATTGGCTCTTGGATACATTAATCATTGCGATTTATGAATAAGTGATAAGACATATTAGGAACCCCATAGAACTTCCTGTGTATTTTTTTTCCAGTTTGAACCTCAGCAATGGTGCCTCCCATTCAATAGCAGTGACTAGATGGCTCCTGGCTTTATCATTTTCATTGTAAATATGAACGTTATATCGAATGTTCTTCTGAGTATTGTAGTTTTGTATAACTAGATAATGATAAGAATAGTCAATGGGATAATCAGAAAGATTTACTTGTCTAAGATATCATGATTACCATATTTATCTGAATAAAATAATTTTGAAATTAAATTCTTTTTATTTTTCATCCACAACATTAGCTTGAGTCTTCTTTTCTCTGAAGTTGATAGCATAACATTACCCTGATTTCTGTGTAAAAAGATTCCTTAAGTGTTAGGAAAACATTTTTCCTCCAGGTTAACTAAAGGTAGACCAAAGAGCTGTTGATCTCCTGCAGTTGGAGGTTAGTGTGAAAGTTTTGATGAATGAGGTTTAGCTATTTAACAAGTGACAGAAAATGATTTTCCTTACAAATTGTTGAAGCTAGACATCTTTTACAGAACTGACCCATGGGGAATAGACTTTGCTGTGTCAGCCCAATTCTCTTTGTTCTCATCACCAGAAACACCTCTGCTATAAAGTGCTGGTCACTTGTCTGTTTGAACTTTGATTAAATGTGTGCCATAAGCAGCCAGAAATTGTCAGACTCATAGGTATCTGTACATTATGCTCCTTACTTATGCTGACAAACAGCCATGTAAGTCAAGAGGTGTCTATACGCCATCTGTTTCCATTCAACCAGTGATGTGAGAAAGAGTTTGCTTTGAATTTCACTGCTTGGTTTCACTGCTTTGATCCCACTCCTTGTTTTCTACTGCTCCTTGCTTTTTCTATTGCTTTTCTGTATTTACTTTTCACTATTAAACCTTTCTTACCCAATTCTGCAAATGGTGAGCACCATCCCATGCATGAAACTTCTTTTGTAATCAGGAACCTATTCTTTGATCTCGTAAGAGCACAGAAAATCTATTTTCACCTATGTCCCTGCAAAGCAACCTTAACATCTAGTGGTGCATGTTTTATGCCTGGTTTCTCTGAGGACTTGTGTGTCCATGCGACCATGCTGCTTGTGGATGAGACTAGCAGGGATCCTTATGCTCTTGAGGACCAGCGTGTCTGAATCATGAGTACTGTATGTCGTGCTCACCCAGCAGTGTCCCATCTCCTATGACTTCTGAATACAACGTTGGAGAAACTCCATCATTTCAGGCTTTCAAATCACAAATGGGAAAGGCAGTAGACCTTTGATGCTATTTTCAGTGTGGGGATGTCCTGTAATTGATCGATCTTCTGTTAAAATTCCGAACAGGAAGATCTGCAGATTTGCCCCTTCACTTACATGATTATTGGCTCTGTGTCATACACTTTTCTGATCCCCAAAATGAAAAATTATTCTCTGCCTTTCCTTCAGTTCTGTTGTTGACTTGCCTATGTAAAAGGTAAAAAAAGATGAGGTGTACATTATTCTACCTGGTTGAATTTGATAACTCCTGAGGTTCATGAAGACACACCAATGAATATACCCACACTGGACCTGGTGTTGCAGGGAAAGGACAGTTCTTAGGTAAATATTTCAGACTTCTGCCTATCACAAATGTAATTTTTGGTGGCTCTTACAATTGAAGAGGCCTTGCTCCTTCCTAGTAAGAAAGATGGATTATGGAGAGCTCAGCTGGATTCACCAGCCCAATCAAAGGTTTTCTTACCGGATATGACTAAATCTGTTCCCTCATACCTTGGGATACTTTTTTGAATTGAAAAAAAATCAAGTTTACTGTCAGCTCAGATACAGTTTATATGCGAGCAATCTCTCCTCATTACTGCCAGTTTAGAGGTAAGATTGTGCCTTCCTATTCCCCTGCAGGGTTTGTTGGTTCAAAACCACTGAAGCAAATTATCCAAACAAGGAGTCTTTCTGCCCTTTATAACTCAGTTTAATGTAAACCAGGAGACACATTTACATGTTTACTTCCTCAGACCTCTTGCCTCCAGGACTGCAGCCTCTGGATAAAACAATGTATGGCCTTGATATCAGATGTCAAGTTTCATATTCAGAAGTCTGTGCCATTCAGATATTCTCAGCCTCTTGCAGACAAGTCAAAGTCTACCCACAAAACTTGACAATTGACTGTGTATTAAGATACCTCAAAAGTCTGCTGAGGAAGTCTTTTTCTGAGGGTAGATCAGTCTGTCAAAGCTCAGTTCACACAGGGAGCATCAGTTAAGACTTAAGTTTTGATATCTGCAGGACATGAAGAGGTTCCACTTGCATCTAATTCCCAAAACACTGTACCCTAACTAGAAAATCAAGGAATAATGCTGGATTTATCAGGAAAGTGATTGAAATTACTACTTGAACAAAGGACTTTTGAGACGGACGTTTAGGTGTAAGGTAATGCTGCAAATCAGTGAAATTTGGCCATAATTTGCTAGGAGATGGAAGGGAAAATAATAATTACAATAACAAAAATAGAAAGATCATTTACCATTAACCATAGGATTTTTTATGCCTGGCCTTCCTGTCTCTTGGCTTCTCAATTTACTTTCTCCTCTTTCTCAGTTAATTATATCTCAATAGAGGTTGAGAGGGAGCAGGGGCCCAAATTATCCCCCAATTTTTGTGCATGCCTATATGCTGATTTAGGGTGAGCAGGTAGAGCATAAACATATGTTCTGGAAACTGTCTCAAGCTTTAGTTGGGGGGACACCTGAAGTCAGAACATGTGGAAAACATCTTTTTCAGGTATTTTAATTGTTTTCTAGTGGAGCTTACTAGCATCTGAATTAATTGCCTCAGTAGGATAACCACCAAATAAATTATTTTTCAGGTAGAATTTCATTTGTCTCAGGTATTGGGACATCCTGGAGAATGCACCTTCTCAGTATAAGCTCTGTGAGCAGATAGAAGAGCACTGACTACCAGACCATCACTTTTGATATTGCTATTACAATGCACACCCAGGTAAAAAGGTCATAATCAAGCTGAATTAAATACGGATCTTCTCTCACTATCTGTTACTACGGAATTTAGCTGAGTCCTCTCAAATGGTTCCACCTGCAGGTGAGGGGGAACTTCTTTACTGTGAGGGTGACAGAGCAGTGGAACAGGCTGCCCAGGGAGGTT
>JAUBOD010000248.1:468075-478263 GCA_032353885.1 Nothura maculosa | reverse complement strand
ATGCCCCCGAAATAACCATAATAAACAACCAAGGCAGGAAAAAAAGAAAAAGGGGAAAAAAAAACAACCGCACACACAACGGCACCCCCTCTTAATTCTCGTTTTTCATTATATTTTTCCCCCACTCACTCTGTTTAACCCCCACGGAGGTTTGGGGCTGGCTAGGCGCCCTCCACATAATAAGAAATGGGGTGGATGGAGGGCACCGGAGTCTGCTCCGCACAATCGAGCGGGCTCCTTACCTCGCGGGCTGGTTAATAAACTTTATTCGTAACCTTAAACCCAGTTTATTCACTTTAGGCAAAACAAGTTGTGCAGTAATTGCAGCTGTTAAGGGAGCAAAGGGGCTTTTCTTTTTTTCTTTCTTTTTTTTTTTTCCTAGAGGGTATCAAATCCTGCATTATTATTATATATGCACTAAATCTCCATTAAAAGGCTCTCTGTAAATGTTTCAAGGCTATGCCAGATAGAAGGGTACTTCATCTTGGTTTCCAAACGTGGTATTATCTATTTTAAACACCCTGCAATAACAGTTGCCTTATTTGTCTCCCTCCAAAAAAAAAAAAAAAAAAAAAAAAAATGGCGGTATAAGAACGGCTTGTATTAAAAAAGAAAAAAAAAAAAGGGCATAAATCAAATTTCTGTGACTGTTATATCAGTCGTTAGTAAACCTGAGTTGAAATGTATCCTTTCTATAGAGTCTGACCACAGTCTTTCATAGTCTAGCAAAATAAGGGAACTACAGGATGGAAACTGAATGAGCTATTCTCCTTCCTATTATTTTTCTCCTTTCCATATAAATCACACCCTTTTGAAGCTGCTGCTTTTCTTTCACAGTCCCCAAAACCTCATCTTTTAAAGTCTCCCTTTAAAGCTAATTGTTTCCACAGGACAGACAACCCTTAAAAGACAGTTACAGTTTGGCTGTATATTGTCTTCCCAGGAATGTTTGTAAGATAAATATGGGTTCATACAATAGACGAGGCCGTTTAAAAGCTGACTGGTGAGGCAGTATTTTTAACAAGATTAGTTAATGGGGTCGTTCAGCACCTCCAAGGAAGCACAAAGCGCTTGCAGAGCAAAATTCCTAGAGCAGGATCCGGAGGCCGTGGCAGGTACTGGGGAGGCAATACGCTTTGAATGAAGGACTCGGGGACAGATATACGAAGTTGAAAAGTGCAAGCAGCAGCCCAGAGAAATGAAATGGAGAGCAGCAGGACAGATGCAAGCAAGGGCCAGTGATGTGTGAGCCTCAGGAGGTGCTGCTTGTGTTTGAGATGAGGGCTGGTGCTATTAAGTTAAAATTTGACAGTGTATTCTAGCAAATATTTTAGGGACATGCATTTGCAGGGAAGATCAGAGATACCCAAATCTTTGATATCCTGAAGTGTAAGACTCTCAGTTTCTTAGGGAGATCTGGTAAACATTAAATTATAAAAATAATAATAGTAAATAGAACCGGGCCACATTTTGTGCTGTGCTGCAAAGACAGTGGAAGTAAGTGATGTTGTTCTTATGGAATTTCTGACCTATCTGAAACCAGATCTACCTGAGGTAGATCTCATACGCACGTTATGTGTGTGTTTCAGCCCAGTTTTTGGATCACAGGGATTCACAATCCTCTTCAAAAAATCATCTGCATTTTTATTTTTAATGATAACTCATCACTAGATATTTTCAGATCTGATCCCATTATCTGGCACTAAATTTTATTCCCGTTGCTGAGGCCAATGTTCTACTTGTGCTGTTGAAGCCAGTACGATTACTCACTCAAGTAAGAGCTAGATATGTGAAACAGTATTGTAAAATGTGGCCCAGAGTCTGTAAATGGAAAACATTAGATCCAATAGGCAGGCTATGTGTCTGGTTTAGCTCTCAACTCCATTAATACGTCCATTACTTAAATGAGTGAGATAACAGGCCTGCCCTAGAGTAACAACTTCCCCACTATCCCATTACATGAGGCCTCAACATCTTGTTATTCCATCCCCATCCAGCAGCCTGTACAGTGTGGGATAAGACTGCCGGTGACATAGCCACAATTTATTTCTGAGGACTAGGATTTTCTAAATGTGTCCACTAGATAGCACAATAAACTTCCTTCTTTTCTTGCTAAAAAAGTTTTTCTCCCACCCAAAGAGCCATTAGCCCTTCTATCTTAGAGTAATGGTGCTTCAGAAAGAGATCAAAGTTTCTCAGATAAGTGTTCCTTTACACAATGTTACTGACACTCCACTTTGTAAACAGGCTTCTTTTTTATGGTTAAGAAGGACATATAAACATGCCAAGAGAGATGGATAGACTGTCACTTTTTCTTTTTCTCTTTGTATGTGTGTGTTAACTGCTCAATGAGTATCATGGTTGGGTTGAGCTGATATCATTGAACTTGGTCTGGTTTTTGTGTAAACAGAGGAAGAAAAGAACTGCAAGATGTATTTTCAAGTGCAAGTTTCTTACAGAAGTATCTCCATAGTTCTAATGTGACTTTTTTGAAGCCTTTGTTGGGGAAATATTCACTTGCCTACCTGAAAGAAGATGGAGGCCTTAGCACTGAGATCCACATATGCCTGCAGTAAGTCTTCATACCTTCTTATATGGACAATTTGGACATGCTAGATTCACTTTAAGACCTAAGTTGGACATTTTAACACCCCAAAATGCTGCTGCTTTCCCTGGGGAGGTTTCCAGACTGCTTCTATTCCCCTTAGCTCAAAACGAAGAAATGGTTGAGGTCCCTGCAATAGCCCTGGAAAAAGGCTTCTCTATTCTCTATTAGAGAAAAACTTCTCTATTAGAAACCATACAGGGAATCTGGACTCTTCTTTAAGGTGAGTTCAGTATCTCTCTGTACTGGAAAGAGGACTAGCACAGTTTCCTATCGGTGATGAGAAACCCGAGAGATGGTGCAAAATGTTCCAGTCTGATTAGCGTCAATATCTCTGGTAAAATGTTTCCTGCAGGACATCTTTTATTCAGCTGAAAACTTGTATTCACATTTGCATGTTCCCATCCCTGTGTGCAGTCTGCTTTTCCAGCTGGAGAAAAGCATGCCCTGTAGCCTCTGCTTGTGTCTTGTCATCTAGGAAACTAGTCTTTCTTGGTTAGCTTTTTCAGCCCTATCTCCATTTATTACTTTCCAGTCTCTAATGCCTTTCCAGTAAGGATAATCCTTGCCCTGTCCTCTGAGCTAAGCTTCCATCCAGTCCTCATGGACTGTTCCTAAAAATACCTTTTTCTGTGAAATGCTTTGAATAACTTTGTATTCTCTGCTACGCATTAACAGACACGTGATATAGAAGAAAAAAAGAAAATAAGAAAAATAATAAGAAAAGAAATCTCTTCCTTTCAAGTCTTGCAGTGAGTTTTCTGCTGCTGTTCTATCCCAGCCTTGATTCCTCAGGGCAAGGACCAGTGTTGTGCGACCACCGTAGGCAATATATTCAGTGCAAACACAGAGCAAGTATGAGGAAGGTGCAAAATGTCTGTTTGCATCTTCCCATTCAAGAATAGGCCTGAGGTTTCATGATCTTTGGCTTAAGACAGTGATAACAAGGCCCGCACTGTATTCCACGTTTCAGAACTATAGGAATGTAGCGCAACTCCGTAAAAACAGGTGAAAGAAGGGATTTTGCACAAAAACCTTTCAAAGTAGAACAGAATATCTCTGTTCCCAGATTGAAAATACTAATCTTAATCTTGATACACAGTCTTCTTTTGAAATGAACATGCTACAGCTGTTCATATTTGGCATCCCTGAGGATTATTGTTGCTTTAGTGGCACCTAGAAACCTCACTCATGGATTTGGATCTCAACCTCTTCCACAGTTTAGAAACACAAGTCAAAAAAAGAAAAAGAAAAGAACAGAAAAGAGACAGACTAAAAGACAAGAGACAATTAATTCAAGCAGGTTAGGGGACCCAAGTGTAAGTGTGAGATAGTGACAGGCAACGGGCTCATCTCTGCAGGGGCCAAATCACTGCTCTGGACTTGTAATACCACAGCAAAGAGCCTTGAAGAGAGATTTGAAGGAGAGCACTGAAGAGGCTTGAAGACAGCTGTGGAGAATTCCACCCTGAAGGGCCATGCAGGTGTTAATTAAGATGTCTGTTTATAAAACATCTTTACTTACTTTTCTATGTTCCTCAAGAAAAAGATCTGCATTTTTCCTTTAAATGGAAGGAACAATGATATAACCAGCCTGCTTAAAAGCCTCCTTCAAGTCTGTGTTTTCCCTTTTTTTTTTAACTTCTCCTTTTGTATCCACAGGCAAGACCTCAGATCTCATCTTTTAAGTGCTACAACTGATCCATTAAATAGCTTCTCGTGGACATTTTTTTCAGCTCCAAGGAGTAGAGCTGCTGAGTGAGAAAGGCATAAGCCGGGCTCTCACTGCTGGGACTTCCTCCAGACCAGCTTGCAGTCCTAAGAAAAATGACTTGGATGGTCTTAGCTCTGTCCCCAATGAGCAGCAGCAGTAGATCACTTTGCAAAAATGAGCCACGCGTAATTTGGCACCATTGACAGAAGACTTGCTAGCAGCAGCTCGGGGCTTTGCAGGCTCCAGATAATGTGCTGCTAAAATCACCTCCTGACCCTAACCCGGGAGGTTGCTCCAGGTCAGGAGGGAGGAGGCGGTAGCAGGCCACTGGGAGATACCTTGATAAATGTGCAAACCCGGATAAATCAGCCCGCTATGCCCACACCAACGCAAGCCACTCTGTTTATCTCAGCAAGTAGAATATGTTTCCCAAGCTTCATTAGAGGACTCGAGTCTTCTAATTTAGGCTGCCCCCTCCTTTTCCCCCTCCAGTGCAGCAAGCCCATCGCAGTGAAGCAGTGGCCCTGGCGGAGAGCAGAAGCAGGCGGCATGCATCTCCTTGTGGTGGAGCTGGCAGAGAAAATCGGACACTGGGACAAACAACCATAAATCAGGACTGTCCTGATTAAATCAGGCATGGCTGGCAAGTAAGTTATTAGCCGCCTGTGAAACTAATTGTGATACTGATACACTCAATTTTGCTGTGTCTTTCAAACACCGGTTGTGATGGGAAACAGCTGTTAGAACCAAAAAAAAAAAAAAAAAAAAAAAAAAAAAGAGAGAGGAGAAAAAAGAGAGAGCGCTTACGATTCAGAATCATAATAAAGTCTGTCTTCTCTATTCCCTTTCACAAAAGCTCTTAGATTCTTCTATTCTCCTCTAGACAATTACTCCCAGCAGGCAGGGTCACTCAGGATGAGCACACTATTGCATTTAAAGTTCATCTACTGAAGGGGGGAAAAAAGCAGAGAAAGGAGATTTTTTTTTTCCCCCCATTAATGTGTGAAAAAACGGAAGGTTTAAAATGGGTTAGAAATTCAGGTTAAAGCAAAAAAAAAAATAGTCATACGACATCAGTAGGAGGAAAGATTTTGTTCAGTGGTATTGTTTGACTGAACACTTCCTTCACAATAACACTAGTGCAGGGATATGAAAGATGGTGTTTATTTGATGCCTGGTCCAGGCAAGTGTTATGAGCAGTTAGCATAGAAAAAAAAGGGGGGATGTTTTGAAATATGTCAAAAGGAGAAAGGGCCCGATCCTACTCTCGTGGAATTTGCTGGTCAGACTTCTGCCTTCAACGTCAGCTTCAAATTCTATGCTTCGCTGGGCCCGGGCTGCTCTGGCGAAATCAGTGGCGCTACCCCCTGTGCAGGCTGCTACACAAAAGAGTAAAATTTGGCCAGCTAAAATCTACTCCTGTCAGGAGTTTGCTTCACTCAAATCCAGTGCAGGTAGTTAGGAGTGCAGCAGCAGCTGTGACAGCCTATGGATAGACGCCGAGCAAGGTTTGTGGGGAGCTACTTATTCTACTATGTAATGTAGCTGAAAAAAGCAGGCAAGACTTGGAGTGCACAAGTTCTTCTGCAGGTCTGAAAAAGAAACAGCAAATATATGCAATATATGGCTCCTGTTTCAGTCTTTTTTTTTTAATTTATTTTTTTCCAGAATTTCTTAGGCTAATAAAAACTATGACTACTCTTTGTATACTTGTCATTTTTAGGACAACTCTGTATATCTGAAAAATCAACAACTGCATGGGCAGAGCATAAATGATATAGGAATAATATGATGAGTAGAAGAGTTTTTCTCTGCCCTAAATTTACTCTTAATTATTTTGTGCCTTCTGTTGAAATATCTGCAATGGGCCATCTTTAAAGGTCGGACATTTTAGCTCTTGGTTTGATCCCCTTGTGTTCCTCCAATGATCTATTACCCACAAACTTTAACTTTTTTCTCATTTTTATCTTTCCACTCTTTCTATTTTTTTTAAGTTATGTTTTAGCAATGAGGGTGGAGAGAAAAGGAAATGCATTAGCTAATGACAATATGACTGCACCACAAGTTTGGGAGAGATGGAAGGAAAAACAAATCACTCATGTTTCAAGAATCTAACCCCATCCTCTCAGCTTCCACAGTGATATTTCTGGCTTCCTGTTTGTAAACCATGAATATTTATTTACAATGTCTTTCAAGACAGCTTTTCAATGTATAATGCTTGTGTCATTACATAATGGGTCATAAATGATGTTGGCTGTCATAGAAAAACAGAAAGTCATCAAATATTTTCTTGCTTTTTTTTCTCTTTGCCTTTTGTGGCAGGATTCAGAGACAGCTACAGTTGGAAAGTTTGAAGGTGAATCATGGTCTTTCCAGTAACTCTAGGTCTAGTTTGTTGAGTTTGTCAGGAAAACTCTTGGTGGGCAAATGTGCAAGGTGATCCTAACGCTAAAATTTTGGTTGTTTCATTGCACAGTGGCATGCAGGCTTTCAGCTGTCTTTCTGGAGAGAGTCAGGCAAATGTTTGTTTCTACTTCAGAAAAAAAGAAAATAGAAAAAATCCATACTATGAACATTTATTGTTTACATAGAAAAAATCAAGCGTGGATGCTGAGCCAGAAGGGTATCAAACCCTGGTACTTTCTACGATAATTCCGAAAGGCTGCAGCAAAGGGTAGTGCAGAGTTTCAGGGAATGATCTGATCTGAACTGCAGCAGAGGGGCATAAAGGAGCACAATAGAGAGGCACAGCTGTATGGTCTAAGTCCCCAGCTCCTGCAACTAAAATAAGGTGTGCATAATATTCCAAGAAAGTACAGTATTTATTTCTGGCTTAAACTGAGACCCAGCTGTCTTGGACTTTGAGCTCTGATAGGTTCCCCTGTCCTCTCCTAGTAGGAGGTTCATTCAACAATATTACAAATTGTAATATTCTCAAAAATCAGGGAGAATGAAAAAGCAAACATTTGTTAATCCAGGATACTGTTTTGTAATTTTGCTCCTTCTTACACCAGTATATATTCGGTGTAATTTCCCTGAAGCTGGTGGTGAAGCTGCTATTCTTACATCTGAACAAATCAATTCCTAGCTCTAAAAATAAGTGAATTAGAAAAGAGGTAAAGCTACCATTTATAAAATAAATGTGTTTATTTGGTAAACATTGTATCCTGTATATAAACTTCATCAATATTACATCTACCTTAATTCTTCTTAACCTCATTAGGGAGAAGGCAAAAGGATTTTGCATACTTTTACTAAATCAGGAGACCTTTATTTTTTTCTCTTAGTCTGAATAATAGCAAATTATTCATTATCAGAATAAATGACAGAAAACAAAATACATATTTCAAAAACTCCCTCTAGATCTTTCACTTTCTTAAATTGGGATTGTTTTAAAACAATTATTCTCAAGCCCAGTGACATAATATGCATACAGTAGCTCTCTAAAGCACCATCAGGGTAATTCTGGATTTCCTGAAAAGGATGAGCCACACAGGTCACTCATGTAATTCCATTAACTCCAGAGGAGTTGTATTTCGCATACGTACCGCTTAGTAAGCTTTGGGGTACCTCTGCAGGAGGAATAGAATTTCATGCCTAATTTTTATGACCACCACAGATTATTTGCTATGATATGGTATTAATGTGCAGTAGGATGTCAGAAAGCACCCAATATAGTTTCCAGCCACACACTAGGAAATATTGTGCTAATAATTTTTTTTTAACGAGTCACATAGACCAAAGGGATTATCTTCCCTCCATGGGAACATACAGCTGTCACAAATAATATCACTGCAAAAGTTTTCAGTTATTATGCAAGGTCAAGTTACCTACATGTTTCATTATCTAGGTGAATCATGAAAAGTTGTTGAGGTCTATCCAAACTGAGGCCCCAGTTTGGTCGAGCAGTTAAGCAGGTACCTGCCTTTGCTGGGACTGCCTGTGTGCGTCAGGGCAGCTTTAGCAGCCAGCTGAGTTAATAACTAAATATCAAGGAGACTTCTTGAACGCTGTCTTGGAAACTAGATACATGTATGAAAATGGAAATTAAGTTATATTATCATGAAAAAGAGGGAAGTGCTTGAGAAAGAAAAAAAGCAAGGATGAAGAGCAGAAGAAAGTGCCCTTCTGTAGCTTACCATGTGTTTTACATGCATGCATGGTATTTGCGTATGGTTGGAAAAGGTCTTTAGAGAGGACATTGCATGAAATGTTTGGTAATCACACTAAATTTTTATTTCATAACAAGCAAACAAAGAAACATTTTTTTTTAAAAAGCAGCATCTAAGAGTACCAGCCTTGCTATGAGTTCCAAACACAGTTCTCCTCTCAGGATCCTGGCATGTGCTTGTAAAATATTTAAATACTTGCTGGTGGATAAGAAAATCAATTTACTTGTGAGGTGACTAAGTAAGAAAATATATTAGAACTGATGTTACAATTAGGAAAAAAAAGAAATACAGTGTTTTTCTTCTCATTAATATTTGGATAAATATTTATGAATGTATAAGACAAGGAACCAGTGTCAACACTAGATCTTTATTATGCCAGGCGTAGAAATAATTCAAGCATATAGGCAGTTGCAGTTTGAACTTAGCCACAGTAGCTGCTCAGTTGAACTCAATCTTCAGAAAGATTTTGTTTCAGAGACAGATCTCATTATGTGGCTTCTGTATGTTTCTTTCCCTCCCTCCCTCCCTCCCTCCTTCCCTCCTTTCCTTCTTCCTTCTTACCTTCCTTCTTCTGTTTTTAGGAAAGATCCTCTGCAGGCAGTGAGCCTCTAACGAGGCAGAGTAGGAATGAGAGGGTGAAGGGCTGTGGCAGATATGGCCAGGCATATGATGCCCAGCAAGGTAGAGCAGCTCTCTTGGGAGCAGAGGGCAAACATCACACATTAGCTTGGATGCAAAGACCTCCTCGGGTCTTGGGCTAGGGTGGTGGAGAAGAAAAAGGAGGAGGAGGAGAATGAGAAAGAGAAGGAGGAGGACGAGGAAGAGGAGAGCTGTCCTAGGGTCTGCACCTCTCCTGGGGATGGGGAAAAGAGAGCAGCTGCAAGAGGTGAAAGGCGAGAGAGGTCTTGGCCACCTGGCAGCCCATGTAGCGTGTTGGCATCGAGGGAGTTTGCTGACATATTTTGCCGTAGAAGTCCCCAAACCCTTGAAGGCATGTGTTGGCTGTGATGCATGTGACATGCAGATCATTAGCCAGCCAGGCAGGTCTGCAAGGCCATGGCTTGTAGGTTTAGCCAAATGAACCTTTTCAGCGTGGAAGAGACAGGAACTTCCTCAGAACAGGCTTTCTGCTGAAGCCTCTTTTTTTTAAAAAAGAATCTTTTGATGAATTTCATTGAATCCGTCAAAGCCAGGCACCTAAATGCACGAGGTGCATATGATAACTGCTGCCTCCCTTGGTGCATCAGCCTCTTTTGGGGAGTTTGGCTGTCCTTGCATTCATTGTACTGCAGAAGGAGAATCCCACTTATCCTCACTTTACCATCAATTGGGCTGCAGTTTTTATGCATTTTGGAAGTAGGAGAGGGCACTGTGCTGAATGGAGGGGAAAGGGGCTCGCTTAGTTGGATGGAGATCATCCCAGTAACCTGGTTCCTGCCAGCTCTTGCTCTCTTGGAGGGCCTGGGCTCCTAGGCAAAGCCAGGGACAAATCCTGCCACCTTGACCTCTATCTAGTATGGGGTGCTAACACTAGCATTGCCTCCCAGCTGCACTCAACCTGGTGCAGCCCTTTCTGTGTTCCTTCTGGGTGAGTGCAGTTCAGGTTCCACCCTTCTCTTTTTCCTTCTTTTTTTTTTTTTCTTTTAAAGGTTTTGTTATTTATTTATTTATTTTTTTTAAAAAAATCTCATCTTCAG
>JAUBOD010000248.1:441229-455091 GCA_032353885.1 Nothura maculosa | reverse complement strand
AGATGATCCTTAAATCCTCTGGTGTTTCTGGCAATATTTGAAATTGGATGAGAGGATTATAGCATAGTCGACTTTCTGAACTTTGGACTGAACTTGGAAAATTTCATTTAGGTTTCCCCAAGCCTGTTTAAGTGCTCTTAGGGTAAGTGGAATGGTTCCTTTTTACAAATGGCACAAGGATGTGAGAAGATATTCAATGCAATTCCTATGAATGAAGCTTTTGGTGAATGAATCAGTTACTGACTTCAGATGGAATTTGCCTGTGTGAGATCCTTGAGTGGGGAAGGAGGGCCCAGAGCCCTGGAAGAAATGGAAGAACAATGCAGGATAGGAAAGAAGAGTATGAATGTTTAATCAGGAAAGATTTGTTTCTCAAGAAGAAATTCTGCTGCACCTCCGAATGCTCTTAAAATGAAGGGCAAGTGAAAACTTGATTTCCTTGCAGTGAAAGGCAAAATTCATATTTTGTGCAACAGGGCTGGGATTTCATCCAAAATCCCCACATCACTCTGAGACACTCATGTAGCCTCCATTTCATCTTTCACAAAGAGTGTACTGTTTCCAGAAATTATCAATGTTTGCTAAATTTCTGACTTCTTCATCTCGGATATCCCTGTCACAACTTCTTTTTATACAACATGGTTTTGTTCTTTTTCTCCGCCTTCTACTTCCAGTCTTGCACATACTATCACCATGCCCCAGAAGATCAAAAAATAACAGCATAAGGTACAAATACCTCTGCAGAAATAAATACTTCCTTTTTTTTAAATAAACTTAATTTTTTCTTTAGTACTTCGTTAATAAAACAAAATACTTGGGTAAAATCTGTTGGTTGAAGAAATGCAAGACATGCTCTTGATTTGACTGGGGACAAGATTTCATGCCCCCCTTTTAATGGAAAACATTTAGTGTACAAGTATTTCTCCTGCCCTCCCCCATTCCCATATTTCAAACATAGAACAGAAGGTGACGCAAAAGTAGCTGCCACCATCCTCCAGATAATTCTTTCAAATATCTCTCAGCATTCTAAACCATAATCTAAACTTATGTCCACATAACAAATAACAGTCCTTTGAAATGAACTGAGAAACTGTAAAGCCATTAAGAAAATGTGCCATTAAGGGAAGGATTTTAGCATTTCCTATGAAAAAGGTTCACAATGTATGTATTTCCACATGTTCAGAGAAATGATTAAAGTGTTTATAGCTTTTGTAATTGGTATTTCTCCATTTAAAAATATAGGATTTTTTTTAAAAGTTACATTTCTCTGCTGTTTTTTCTCTAGAATAACATTAATGAAATCCTGTTTTCTCAGATTTTGGAGGTAGAAAATAGGCAAGGGTTGTGTTTAAGAGAATGTATTCTTGAAATGCTCCATCTGTCTGTCTGTATTCCAGCAAACACCGGCTCACAGTAGCACATCCTTTATATGCAACATAGTTCTGCAAGTTCTTGAGCTCCAGTATCTCCTGCAATAAGCAAGGCTCATGGCAGCAGGAGAGGGAGGTTTTTGTCCCTTTCTGGTCATGCTTTTGCATGCCATTACTGTTACAGAGAAGTAGAAGGAAGGTATGTAGTTATTTTTTTCCATTGGCTTGGCTTGTCACCATAGCAAAGAAGCCAAATTCTATCACTGAGTAATTCAAAAGAGGGAATAGAATGAGGGAACTGGTGAGAAAGTACTTTTCCAAAGCACATCACACTACTCTAGTAGAGCTTGCACTTTGCTCAGTTGAATGACTTAAATGTACTGGATATACTGTTAAAAAACACATAGCCTTATGTTTCTTGAACTAGTGCATCAAGGACAAAATGGTCCTGAAAGCCAAAGTCACTTCCCACATCTGCAGATCATAACCTCTGCACTAGTTTCTGGCACATATAGGTCAGTCTAGATAAGAAAGAGGAAGATATTCATCTGATTCATCTGTTTCCAGATGAATACATTTGTCGTACAGCTATAAGTACACACACAGATGTATAGATTCTTTTTCTTTTTCTTTTTTTTTTTTTTTTTTATTGCAACTGTCAATCAGGTCAATGTTAATTTCTTCCATTCTATTATTTTCTTTTATACTGTTAAGCTAAAGCTTTAGGTTTTATTCAAACTGTAAAAGCATATATCAAATGTTTCGTTATTTCTTTTCATAATACCCAGAGAGAGGGTGTTTTACCTTTCCTTTTGTAAATTAGCTTAAGTAGAAATTGTCAATCTGAAATTGACAGGTATTTGTTACAGTCAACAACACATTGTTCCCATCTTGCTTCATCCTCCAGCACAGGTGCTTCTGTCATGTGTCACAACAATATGGAAACTTATTAAACTACAAAGAGTAATAATACTATAATATAAAGGCGTGAGGGTAAAAATCTGGAAGTGTTTTTACTGTCTTCAGCTAGTAAATTTCTGTCCCTCTTTTAGCTAAGCTGACAGCTGTCTGCATGTTCCTGAAGCATCTTATCTCCTTGCCCCTTCTTCCAGGACAACTTTTATAAAATACTGACCCCCTGCTAATTTTGCCCCAGGATACTAGTAAGGCAGCACCTTACTCAATCTGTGAGATTTCTCCTCACTTCTTGAACTGCTGAAGGAGAAAAGCACAAACTCTGAGGGAAATCCAGATTATCTTCTTCTAATTATGGAAATATTGGTTCAGTTTCTCAATTATATTGTGTAGATCTAAGCATTCATATGCATTTCGTCCGTCAAAATCTGTCCCAGTTATGGTGAAATTCCTAGGTGACTTACTAAGCAATTCGTGTTTTTGGCCTTGCTTCAGGAAGTGCACAGAGATCTTTGTTGTGCTGGTGTTTTTCTCCTCCATGGACATTAATGGGTCACTGCTTACTAGAGAGATGTATCCTTGAAATGGGTCTGAGCTACAGAATTCAGTTCATATTAATCTGAATTTGGGTTTGAATATGAGGAAATTAGAGCATTGCCATTCTCTGATAGGCAGAAATCAAAACAGTTCTTTGTTTTATTTTATTTTTCTGTTCATAAAGAATGACAATAGTAACAAAGGCCAGGAGAAGACAGAGAGAAGAAAAGTGACACTTTTCTGTAGAAAAGTTTCACTGTCATCTACCTAAAGGGCCAATTTGACCTATTTGATTTCCAACTGAATCACAAGTAACTACTAAAGTGATGATAATGCATCAAGTGTGCTGACTACGTGTAGAGGATATTTATGTGGTTGTGCAGAGACAAAAAATGTGCTATGCTACTTTTTGGTATCTTTTCAAGGATTTTTAGAAATCAAATGCCTTCTAGCCTAGCTTTAAATAGCTGAGGCAGTGGTCAAATACTTCTGGAATTCTCAGTGTCAGTGGGAGCACGGCAGCGGCAAGGATCAAATGCAATATTGGGCATCTTCTCCCACTCCCACCCGCCCTTCTCTGCCCCTTCCCTCAAATCCCATCCTTCCTCTTATGTGGTCGGGGGGATCTGATGATATGGGGTGAATCAGCTCTGTGTGCTTTGAGTTCCCTGAGGATTAAAGTCAGTGTGTCTTACTCTATAGTCTGTCAACAGCCAGCTTGGGAAAGAGGACCAAAGACTAGAGAGCCCAAACCGGGGCTGTTAGAACAACCGAGGCCGAGAAATACTTCTCAGTTTTAAAAAGCTGAAAGAAAACTGTCCAGGCCTGAAGCTTGTCCTTTGCAATGCTGGAAAGCTGCTATCCCCCATCCAGCATCTGATTCCCAATGAATGAGTCAGGTCATATACAAGTGAATGGTCACGAAGACATATTGCCTGTATTGTTTAAAACATCTCTGCCAGCAACCAGGGAACTAGGTTGCTGTCTACAGTAAGTATCCAGGCTTGTGGGCTTGGGATAAATAGCCAATGATTTATTTGATTGTTTGTTTGTTTGTTTATTTATTTTGGATTCTTTCAAACAATTTTCTGAAACTCTGCTTGTACAGAGCAGAACAATGTAATATGTGTTCCTAAGCACTAAAAAACAAGTTGTTAAGCCACATCCTTAGAGACAAAGGGACTTTTCTGCTGTTGTCCAAGAATTTCTTATTTGAAATGCAGTTGTCTTTAAAGATACAAATACTATTAAAAAAAAACCACTGGTACTGTGAACAAAGCAAGCAAAATAGGAAATTAAAATAGTGACAAGGAAGGGAGGTCTGGCAAGTTGGCTTCCAACCAAATGACCTCTTGATAGATCAGCTGGGAGCCAGGAATGCATGAGATTACTAAGAACTGGAGAGATTTATAGTTCTTTGTTTGGTCTCTTGGTAAGTGTCCGTATATAGTCAGTTGTATGATGGGCAGTGGCAAGGGAAAATGATAGGGAAAAAATCCAGAACTCCAAACATTTTTTTTTGAGATTTCATAAGCAGATATAAAAAGAAGGAACTATTTACAGATTGAAGCATCTGTTTATTTCACTTTAACAATAAACACCCTTACTAACAGGAAATTTTGTTCAGCCCCCCCCAAAATCTTGCTCTCCTAGAGAAACTATTTGCACACTGTAAATATAGCTCCAACTGAATTCCACATGTGGAAGTAACACAAAACACTCTTAGTCATGGAAACAGGCATTTGGGCTACTCTAATCACTATACCACCTTTCTGTGAGCTGACCACCTGTAGGGAGAAGGTCTCCACATGGACTGCATTAAACACATCCTTAGGGTCTCCCGCATCTTCTCAGAAAATTTTAATTATTGCAGTTTAATCTTACAAACTTTGAATAAACGTTTTGATTTTCACTTCATCCAGGTGATGAAGAGTATCTGAAAATTTGTGGTTTGTGCTCTTGAGAATAAATAATAGTATTACGGTGTATTACATATCAAGGACAGTACTATGGAAAAGTAGATGGATTACAGAACTATTTTATGAAGCTCTCCACAGTTGATAATTAGCATCATCAGCTGGTTCATCAGTGTACTGATTGCTACACTCAAGCATATCCTGAAAGGACAAACTGTCTGATGAATCCAGAAAAAGAATGATTCAGGGGTCTTCAGACAAGCAAATCTCAGTAAGCAACAAATCACAGTTTTCCACCAGGTTGCAATAGGCTATTTATAATGATGGAACCATTTTCAATCCAATTTCAAAACAAAATTTTGAAAAACAAGCACTTTTAAGCACAACTAACAAGAAGACCTTTACAGAAGGTAGAGTTTTTGCCAACAGTTTGGTTGTAAAATGTAATGTAATTATTTCTTTTCCATATGTATCCCATACATCATATGCACAGTGAAGCTGTGTTTTGCTCTGTATAAAGTAAAAATAAATAAATAATCTTATACTCAAGGACAATATCATCCATAACAGCATAATGATGATGTTTGTAATGTATCATTTACTATTGTTTTTACTTACTTATTCTCCCTTTACGTTAAACCAATGAATTATCTTCTTGTAGTAATTTATTCACTTGTCAAAACTGAATGTTAAGAAGCCCTAAGGTTTGCCTTAAACATATAATAGCATTTAAAGGGCAAGTGTTCAAAATTCAGCTGCAAGTTTTGGACCTTTTGAACAACCTTGCAATTGCTTTCTTAGTGTTATTGTTTCGTCAGTATGATTCTGACCTGATTTAATGATTCCTCATATTTCTACTTTGAACAGATTAGAGTTTGCACATGCAAGTTATTGTATGCAACAGTTACTTTGAAGGTGTTTTGCACATGTAAAATAGAGACATTTTGTTGGACTTTACAATAAAAGATGAATTTATGAGAAGAAAAGGGTTTGCAAGCTCAAATGTAATGAGCAATTTCTTGGGAAAAGATTCCAAAAGCAATTGTGAATTTCTATTTTCTTAGGTTTTTGAGCGTCCTAACTTGAGTGTGGCTTCGAGATCCTGACTTCTGAAAAGATACTGAGGAGACCAACAGGAGAATATACTTTGAAAATATTAGTACACATACACTGTATGACATGATTATTTGGGAAGCTTAAGATATTCTCTTCATGCTTTCCTGAAGAATTATGGCTGATATGAAGGAAACCACTCATTCTAAGGAATTTGAAAAAAAAGAGAAGAAAAGGTCAAAGGATAGTGAAGCCTTTCCCAAAGGAGAGAATGCAACCATAAATCTTCCTGTGACCATAAAGCTCATCTTTAAGCTCAATTAAACAATTCAGAGCCAGAAAAAAATATTAACCTCTGTATTCTTGGTCTGATACAGTGCACAACAGCATACTATATTTTTATCTAGCAAGAAGGAGTCCATCAAATACAAATGTAAGAAGTGCGACAATACTTCATTCTAGCTCTAACATAGATGGTTATCCCTATAACAAATAAATAGGCAGGCTCAGAATCAAGAAAGCATAAGAAAAATGATAAGTGAAAGAAAAAAGAAAAAAGTCCCACTGCAGATGATCTTGTGAGACACTACTTGATCCAACTCTCCCTAAGACCTCATATCTCAAAATCACAGTGGGATAGCGGAGCCTAGGAGCACTTACAGAGGAATACAAATACGGATAACCGCAACTCAAACTACCTGTTAAACACACAGTCATATAGTATTCTGTCATGAAGGTTCAGACCCCGTGTTCCTCTGGAGTCAGTCTCTTTCAGGTTCCTTGCAAAATTGGGCGGTCTTAAACCTTTTTATACAAAAAAAAAAAAAAAAGGAAAGAAAAGAAAAGAAAAAACTCCCCACACTTTATTTTTTACAGCAATAGTTAATTTCAGGAATAAAACCAACTGAAGATCATCTCTCCCAATTCTATAAATTTTGTTCTAATGTTCTGGAAGTTCAAATGTTTGCTTTCATTATGCACTTAAATATTTGTGTGAAAGCTTTATGTTGGACTTGCTGTATGTAGATCTCTCAGTGTTGGCACATCTATACTCGTAATACAGCATGGAGAACACCAAGGTTAAAATCTGTAGCGTGTCACTGCTCCCTTATATGCTTTTATTTTGCCTTTATTTCTTTTCCCTTAGGCATTACAACACTTCTTAGGGTTCTTATCACCAAAATCTTTACAGCTTATTCCTACTAGGTCGTGAACACTGTAACTGAAGAAAATGAAATGAAGATATCAACATCTTTAGGAAATGGACTGAGGGAATTGGACAAATGTAAAGTAATGCAACTTAAGATCACTTTCC
Organism: Nothura maculosa; assembly: GCA_032353885.1. Taxonomy (NCBI): domain Eukaryota; kingdom Metazoa; phylum Chordata; class Aves; order Tinamiformes; family Tinamidae; genus Nothura; species Nothura maculosa. The sequence continues at coordinate 447,985 of JAUBOD010000248.1, read as the reverse complement.
TTGTAAATCAAGTCTGTACCTTGATTCCTTCCTTGATTCAGAATGTCTGAGGCAAATCTCAAGATCTCATCGCTTCTCAGAGACCATCACGGTGGGCTACAGAAGGGCTGTACAGCTGAGACCTTGCCCTGTCCTGGAGAACCAGGCTGACTTCTTTGCTCTGCTGCAGATTCGCGGGGTGCTATTATTTAAAAGATAGTTCTCAAAGGAATGCCCGGAAATGTAGTAAGTGATAGAGAAAGGTATTCATCCGGGAACACTTGGAATAAGTTAACTGGAGTCAAGATTATTAAATTGTCCCGTTGACAGTGACTTGCAATGCACAACTTTCACGAAAGTGAGCCATTTCTTTGTGGCCTCTGTTTATATGCTGGGAGTTAGAGTCTGTAAGACTTTCATTAGGCACTTTTCATGATGTTTAAAAAATAAATTAGTGAGAAACACACCTATACTTAATAACATTGAAGTAATATTTTCACCAAGCTGCAAAGATTGCATGGATAATTCAATCTATAGATTTACAAATAATTTATTCAGTTATTATTTTAACTGGTTTTGTTAGATGAATGAATTAAATAGCTGGCAGTTTGCCTATCTGTTCATTGCCCTGTTCACTTCTCTCTCACTTCCAACAGAGTTATTTTTCCTTTTGCCTTGGCTGCAGATATGGTATCCTTTTTATTTCACAGGCATACTCTCTGGACAAGTTAGACAAGAGAGATGCTTGAGTATGAGGTGATCTTTCAGGGCTATTCAAAGACATGTTTTCTTATATGATTTACTGAGTGTTCTCAGAGATATTGTTTCATTTCATAACATCTTCAGGATTTTTGGCAATCTTCTTTTCTAGTATAGTGTAGCACATTTCTGAATGAAGCTGATGAGATTTGTAATATACCCTGAGTTAATTTAGACAGCAGGTTCTTCCCCTCAACAAAACTGTGGCCCATATACAAGTCAAATCTGCTTTTTTTCCTTGGGCAATGATTTATTTCCCTCTTAAATTGGCTGGACCAGTTAGTTTTTTATTTTTATTAAGTCACACTATTCTTAAATGAAACTATTGATTTAAAGTCAGCTTAGTGAGGATTTAATTTGTTTTCAGGGGATTAGAGCAGGTAACATGGGATAATTTTACAATAAAGTGGAATAGAAGCATTCCTTCACATTACCCTCACCTTTTTTTCTTGCCAGGCTGCAAAGACATTACAAATTTTCAAGTGAATTGTGGAAATACATTCATAAATCAGGTTTAATTCCTCTGCCTGCTTAAGGGCTATTCTAAAGAATATTTTCCTTTGACCTTGTCCATGTTTGTCCTTCCATGGGCAGATGCATCCGATATTTCCACACAAACATAGATACAGAAAAAATATTTTTGTGTCCACAGCAGGAATTGCAAGAAGGGGCATTTGTTGAAAAATACAAGACCAGACATGTCTCTTAATACGGTGGGTACAGAGTGCTTTTCAGAGAGTTTTAAAATAGCACTATATTGCGCACGAGCAGAGGGATAGTTACAGTTATTTTTGGCATGGCTCTATAACATACATAGTGGATATGTTGGTTTTTTAATATAAGACATCGTTGTTAATCTGTGCTTCATGTAACTCCCTGAAACCTCTTTCTTCTTCATCACTCTGTTTTTCTGCTGAATCTGCCACACATGCAGCCATTTCAGGGATTTCACTTGCGTGTCAGTAGCCAGCCAGTGCTCCTGTTTCACTCAGTGACTTGGGTGGGGAGAGGCTCTACAGACCAATTACTCCACAGGTACCTCCAAACCAGATACTCCCTTTTTGTCCATTTCTTCTTTTTCATTACTTTCTTTTTGGTGTTCTGCTTCCCTTTCCTTTGGATGCCACAGGCCTGCAAGGAAAGTATTCAAAAACTGATCCCCTAGTGCCTTTCCCATGGCTCTTATACGGGGATAACATTCCTCCTGTCTCCGCTTTTAAGCAATACCCAGCGTATCCTTGCTCCACTAGGGAGAAGAAAAGGACAGAGCACTGCAGCTTTGGGGCATCATGAAGACCTGCCCCTGACACCTCCCATGGGCTCTCCATTTCTCCAGAGCCCTCTAAAGAGTCTGGCTTGTGGGGCTGGATTGGTCTATGATATTATTATATGTGAGGGGAAAAAAATATATCTTTTCTGAGTGGAAACCCCTACAACACAACGTAGCACCTGGGAATAATCAGAGGTGTTTCAGTTATTTCTGAATCTGCCCAGTTGCTATCAGTACAAAGTGCCATTTGGTCCAAACAAAGCCTCTGCAAAGGGGGAGCCTCAAGAAAAATCATTAGGAAAATGTCATCAAATATTTATAAAAAATGTATATATTAAGACATTTCGGTGCCTGGTTGGAAGATTTCCTTCTTTTTGCTTTTCCTGAATTTCCAGGCCTGCTCAGGCATTTTTTTAAGAAGGGAGATGCTTCCCCCTTCTGCTCTCGCCATCACACGGTGCCCTCCTGCAGGTGAACACTTCCTTTGCTCTCCTCCTCTTACAGAGCTGTGGGCTGCCTGCTTTTAGAGGGAATTTTTCTATCTCTGCTAGTTTACGCCATTGGCTTCTGATTAGTCTTTCTGTTGTAGGTGTTGCTGATATAATTTCAGCAGGCACACATGGACTCAGCTCTACATACATTTTAAACCAGATGCAGCTCAGTGGCTGTTTTTTTTTCTTCTGCTATATAAATGTGAGATCATAAGTAGCAGGGAGAGAAGAAGGAGCGGTTTCTAGAAAGACAGAGGGAAGAAAAAAAACCCAGCACGTATTCTCCATCGCCCTGCATTATAAGGGACTGTTTTTTATTATTATTATTTATTTAATAGGAAAAAAAAAAGAAGAAAAAAGCTTTACACACACTACATTCTACTATTTTATGAGATCCACATCTGGAATCCAGAGCATCTCAGGAATCAATCTATCAGGCCCTAGTCAATTGTAATAGTGCACCTGGGGTGAAATTCTGGCTCCATTAAAGTCAGCTGGAATTTTGCCATTGAAATGCAAAGAGTGATGGCTGATGTGGACTCCTCCATGTTAGCTTTGAGCAGAGTGAGATGGCCTGTAAGTCAAGAATATCTCCAGGTTTGGCTTATAACTCAGGAGAAATAAAAAAAAATAATAAAAAACCCTCAAAGCTTGTGTCTTTATACACAGTGGGAAAAAGAAAAGTAAGAATTGTAATGAGGTCATAGTGATTGCACATTTAGCCAGTACAGGAAAAAATGGTTGAACTATTCACAATTTTTTTTGTAGAAGCTTTTCAGATTAGAAAGAAATATTATTTACTTTACCTTAGAGTGACTATATATATTTATGTGTAGTGTGTATGTATGTTAACCATCAAAAATCCTACAAAATTTCCACTCTTTCTTTTCAAAGGCTTCCACATGAAATGCATTTCCTGCCGTAAATAGTATATCCCCATTATCTATCCCTTGGTCAAATCAACTCATTTCTGAAATTCAATTAAAAAGGTCTCATTGTCATAAATCTAAAAGAATATTTTATTGCTGCTTTATAAATTGAAGAATGAAAATTAAAATAGTGGCTCTGATGGAAAGAAGTGAGTACTAAATCACAGTGATATTTTGCAGTTTATCTGCTCATTGCCATTTTATTTAGACTATTTTAGGATGGAAGGACGATGAAGTGACTTGTGCTCTCTATACTAGTTTTATTTATTTTTTGGCTACTCCAAGTACTTGTCTAAATCTTTTTTATGGTTGTTTATCTAAGTTTCTCCCCAGTGTTTCATCAATTGCTGTCTGTTCTTTTATTCTATACATTAACTACTTCCTGTATATAAAAGACAGTTTGCTTAAAATCCTTTGGCTCTTGACCTGTCCTTACCCTTGGCAGCCAGGCTCTGCAATTTGGGGACTTTTTGTTGAGCGCCAGTTGAATTGTCTTAGTGTCAGATAAGATGAAGAGAAAAGACACAAATATGTCTTTTAAGTTGTGAACTTGTCTAAAGATACAATAGGTTTCTTGAAATGAGTGAGAGGTGGGGGAAAAACAGAGGCTGAAATTGAATTTCCTGTGCTCTGGCTACTGGTGACAATTGAAAAGAATAAACATGCTAAGAGGCATTTATTATCAGATGCAGTGACCAGTAGTAAATAATAAATATTGAGAAAAACTGAGAAAAACACAAAGCCGAATCTACGACATCTTTCAGATTTAGCAGGAGTTTTAGTAGGGGAGAAAAAAAAAGGTTCATTTATCCATCTCAGTTTCATGCTGCTTCAGTATAGGGATTACAGGGGGCCAGGATCATTCTGTCTGATTTTAAAACCTACTCTAACACCATTATGTTGGAAGTTTTGCTTCAGCTGAACTGTTACCAGCTGGCAGAGTAAGAAATCACATACACCAGGAAGATTGCATGTAAGGAGAAGAGATGAGGGCAGGGGATATTTAATGAAAAACAAATACAGCATATGTGCCATATACAGCACACACAGAAGAAGCACTTCGGCCTGTTCACTTTGAAGATATTAGCCAGAATACTATAGACAAATACACTTTCATTTAATTTGAATACAAATGTTTGTGAATATACATGTATATATAGCATCTCTACATAATGAAAACATTTTTTTGAATTAAATCTGGAAGGTTTATATAACTACCTTTCTTTGACGCAAAAGAAAAAGAAAAAAAAAGTGTAGGTCTGTAACAATAATTGCCATGAAATCTGGATATCTCTAGCTGCCATGCCCCCCTGAAAGCATAATCTTAGGGGGTTATATAGACCCCATGAGAACTCTCTGTACTCATTTGGTACATGATGTCCATGTACCAAGAAAATTCCTGTTGACTTGAATGAAAACTGGGTCTAAAACAGGATAATCGGTTAGCCCCCATGACCAGAGTGTTGAAACCTGAGTTGCCCCCAGCGCTCAGCATTACAACCAAAATCTGCATCTCCCTTCAAAGGCTCCCCCCTCCAGGTGAGTTTTACCCTTCCTTTGCTCCGAAGATTAAACGTAACAAAAGATGTTTTCTGTAACATGAGGAATGCGGCACGGTTTTGCCTTCTCTCTGGCTGATATACTAATGTGTAACTGTAGGGTTTAATTTTACTTTACATTAATCAAAGAACAATGAAGGCCATAAAAACCCCACTAAGAAGCATTTCAAGTTAAGATCCAAAGCTAAACGCCGTGGGATTTTTCCCATTGTCTTGTTTAGTCCTCCTGTACAGAGAGCTAGATAGCATGAGAAAGAAAGAAAAATTGAGCCCATGTTTTTTTTGCATAGAGACGTAGAAAACACATAATAAATTAGGGGGAGGGAGGAGTGAAATAAAGGCCAGAGGTAAACGACGTTTAATTGTGTGAGCTGCTCTTCCTCTTGTGGTTCCTGCCAGCTGCTGCTGCTATTGCTACCTTCCTGTTTTAAGATGAAAGCAATGATGGTAGACACGTGCAGACACACAAAAGAACCTATTTGGACTGGTGTGTCAGCTCATCTTTATCAAATGTTGCACAGGTATATTTTGTTGCCATGCTTCATTACCCCAGAATGGCGTGCCTGAAATGTTTGTCTCTTCTATAAACCCAATAGCTTTCCCAGCGAGTCACATTTGACAGAGCAATAGACAGGTATTCGCTTGCTGGCATCCGTTTGTAAAGCCTGGGCAATTATATATATATATATATTATCCATATATACGTACATACATATATATGTAGAGAAAAGAATATATATATACTCTCTCCCTCTCACATATACACACACACAGAGAGCAAGAGAGAGAGATGTAAAAATATTATTCACATATATAGGGACACTGGATATATGTACCTAGATATATGAGTATATATATGTACCACAAAAGAGATAAACCATAAAAGAGATGTAAAAAATTGCATGCATATACAGGATAAGACTAAAATGAAATGAAGTTAAAGTTGCCGAAAAATAATAAAATAAAAAAGAAAGTAGAATTTTAGTATAAACTTCCTAATCAGATAAAGAAAGAAACTTCAGTCAGGAGTATATATTGAAAAAGATAGGTGGATATTCTACTACAAATATTTTATTTATAGGGTTTATCACTGGGGAAAAATGAAATATGAGACATAGATCACTTTAGTCTGGAACTAATGTTAACAGTAGCCCAGTTCAAGGGAAGGAGGAAACGAGAGTCAGAGGAGGAACAAACTGCAGCATTTTACTTTTCCCAGGGAAAAAGGCATTATTTGTAGGAAAAAGCTTGAGGGGAAGAACCAACCCCTGTATGTGCTTCAGGGCCTTCTTGCACAGACAACCAGGCATAAAGTATTAGTAGGCAGGGAGAGAGGAAGCTTCAGTGACGGTGCGACTACCCACGTTACTTGAAGAACAATTCGCCTGTTAGTGCTTGGCACGTTACTTCAATATCTGCTTGTTCTCCTGTATCACGGTGAAAACGTTTTCCCCCTTCACGGCAGGGGCAAAGCGGTGGTCTGCGGCTCCTCTTGGCACCGCTGGGGCTGGAGGCTGCGGCACGGAGCAGGGCACGCAGCAAAGCGCAGGGGCCATTGCAGCGGGAACGACCCGCTACGCAGCACGGAAAGCTCTCCCCAAGGCAGAGAGCGGCCGCGAGCCGGGGCTGCATCCGTGCTGCCGGTGGCGGAGGCAGTGGGAGCCTGGGTGCCGGCTGCGGAGCTGCCCACTACGTGGCTGCGGCGCTCACCTTGCTCCATGGAGCGATGCTGTGGCGGGCACAGCACTCTGTATAGTAAAAAAGAGTAG
>JAUBOD010000248.1:401813-441129 GCA_032353885.1 Nothura maculosa | reverse complement strand
CGTGGCTGCGGCGCTCACCTTGCTCCATGGAGCGATGCTGTGGCGGGCACAGCACTCTGTATAGTAAAAAAGAGTAGTACAACCAGCACACAGGGCTCGTACACGCAATTGCAGCCACGGCGGCTTGAAGAGAGCACAATTAGCGGCGTGCGCTCCCCAGAAAGGCATCCACTGAGGTCAGGGTTGGGGAGCAGCGTTTGCTTTCTGCTCTCTGCTCCGAGCAAACCTTAGCGTTAGCAGCAAGAAAGCATCCACAGAGCACTCTAACTGAAAGGAAAACACTATGGGTAAGTAACAGACAATATAATTGCTTAAACAAACAGTGTTTAGACAGGAAAACTAGGTTTCTAAAATCTGGTTGTGTTTGACTTTGGTTTTGTCTGCTTTGCCGCGTACCCTTTTTCAGTTTTTCTTTTGCTTGTGTCTAAAGCTAACAAACAGCATATTTTATAGAATACTGCCTTGATTTGTTGCCAAAATTATAATATGATTTTGCACCTACTAATAAAAATATGATTAGCATCTGCTGACATGAGGTAAGAAAAAACCAACAGCAAAACAAAAAGATCGTGACTGCCAAAGCTGAATTTTTTCCTCTTTGGAATATTGAAAGCATTTGTGGAGCTGACTTTTTCTCTATTTGCATATGCCCTAGTCAGGTGTTAGCCTGACTTGAACTGGAAGTCCCTGAGACAGGACATGAGGTATTGTCCTGACCATGTGGAGAGAAAGAAGGCCAGAAGTGCTAACACTTCTGTAATCCTGCTGCATTTCCAGTTTTTTGGGGCAGATAGTAGTAATTCGGTTGAGGTTTTGCTCAGTATTTTTGGGGCCAGCAGGCAGGCAGCAACTCTTACCTGCCCTCGACAGCCTTGTTACCATCCTTGTTCAGAAAAACACAGATAAGGTGTGATCTGTTACTGATGTCTGCTAAGTTGATGCTTCCTTTCATTTTGTAACTAAGAACTCCTGGGGCGTACTGATGGGAACCAGGTGGGTCCTCGGCCGCCAGATTTGGTATAGGTGGACCTTAAGAGCTGGGAACAGGCCTCCCATTTGTGCACATGTCCAGAGAAACGATATTGCACTGCCCAGGTGACATTTGAAGTGAATGCATTGCTCGCTGTGCTTGCAAGCTAGCTCAGTCATTTGCTTCCCCTGCCTGTTGTCACTATAAGCTTTTCAGGACACACAGTCACTCCTAGTCACCTTGTTCCAGGCACCAGGGCTGAGTCTTGTGTGGTTCTAGGGGGCTACCGTCCTTTATACGATTATTAATAAACTAATATAGCTGTGAAACTTGTGATGCTGCTGGCTGCTGTGGGGTTTGTATCACTTCAGGAATTGCTTCACACTGGTTCTAGGTTTGAGGAGAGGTGCTATATTTTGCACTATAGATAATTCACAGCCCTTTAATACTGCTGTTATTTGTAAATTAGCCTCAGTTAATCTGTATAAAATTGAAAAGCAGGGGATATTGATGTAAAGGAGAGGGGAATTATGTGGCTCAGAGGTGGAGGGAGCTGCTGAGATTACGTAGATGTAAATTTGAGATTAAAATTCGGTTTGCAATACCCACTGTGCTTATAACATGCTTTTTTTTTTTAATTACAATTTGCAGACTAAACATGCACCAAATTTTTCACCTGGGGAGGATTCGAGAAGTGAAAAGTAATCAAAACAACAGAATCAAAGGCAGGTGAGCAGGAGATTGATAGGTGTCTAGGAGTTTGCTGGTCCAGCATATAACACTGAATAAAACTGGTGGGGTGAGTTGTATTTTACTTTTAAATTACATTACCTATATACTCCCTTCCCCCTCCAGTCATTTCTCTTGTGGTCAGATTTTCAATGAACCCGATGGAAATTGCTGTGAGATTGTTCCTAGGCATAGCTAATGGCAGAACCGGGGCTGTATTTGGTTAGTCATCAGCCCTGTTCCTGACCTCAATGTGTGTGTGCGTCTAATACAAAATATGTGCATTGATAAGTAGTATTTCCTGAAAGAATTATTTGCTCAAAATATTATTTTGGCTTGAACATCTGCATGAGGACTGAAAACTGGCAGAGCAAAGCACAGTCATTCAAAAAGGTGTATGACCGTATAAACCCGGCGTGAGGGAACCTGCTGGGACACTCTTGGTGAAATCAGATTAGCAGAAATAAGGGCTGACCTGTTATTAGAGGAAAAAAGCCAATTTATAACAAAACTGTGGTATGTTACTGTGTCAAAAATGTTATTTTAACTCATTTAGTTTACTTATTTTAATTTGAAAGTCTCAGAAAATAGAGTCATTAGAAGTCATTCTAGTCTCTCTAGCTTTGGCATTTCTGCTTGTTTTTCTTTTTTTAGTAAGACGAAGTAGGTTGAGAGAGCTCCAAGAGAATGAAGTACCAGGCAGAAGGCAGAAAATAGTGTCTGTTATTTCATGTAGCCAGAGAAAGAAGCAACACCTTGGAGGTGAATGATAGATATTATTATAAAAGAGTTGTAGCTTAGGGCAGGTAAGTGGTGTGTTAATGAGGAGCCACCTTCTGCTTTCTGACAGATGACTGTCATTGTTCAAATGCTGCCATCAGATTGATTAATAACTGGGTCATCCTGCCCTGCAGTTGGAGTAGACTGTCTTCATTCTCCTGCTGATTCCTCTAATCTGCTGACCTGAAGATGACCCAGTAGAGGTGGAGCTGAGATTAGCATTTGGTTTCTTGTAGAACAACAAGAAAAGATTCAGGAGGGGGTGGGAAAAGAAAAACATAACCAGAAACTATAAGGATGCCCATGCCACCTTGACCATCCCAAATGTATGCAGCTTGTGCACTAGGCTTATGATTAGGCATTTTGGTCATTTTAGATATTTATATTTTTAATCAAAGATTAAATCAGTCACATTTATTTCTGCTGTGTCAGCATAACCTATGTGGAAAAATGCATAGGGTCTTTTCAGAGCAAACAAAGGAACATAAGGACCTGCTTATTGAAGGGCAGGGAAATGAACTGATATAACATTAAAATGCTTGCTTTGCCTTAATGTCTCTTAATAGTCACTAAATTCACTATTAAAAGACCAAATAGTAAACAGCATGCTTTGACAAGTGAAATACTTGGCATGGCATATTATCCCAGATGACTGTTATTATGTGGAAAGAATGGCAATTCTCCTCCAAGATTTGTGTAATTTTCTCTCTTTTTTTGATTTAAACTCTTCTGAAAGCAATGGCATGGTGAGTTTACCTTTCTCCTTGTCATATGTTGGCAAGGTGTGACGGTTCTCATCTGCTTCAGGAGCACAGAGCACAATATAATAGTCAACTTGAGCCAGAGGGATCCTCATAACTAATTAGGATTCAATTTTCAGACTTTTTGGAACAGTGCTATGGCCAAAAGTTACATGAAAATACTCTTCAAATGGCTTATGAAATTGGCTCATTTCTGGCACTCTTTTAAAATTACGGATCCTTCTATTACATGAACCTACTCTACAATTTAAGATTTTTTTTATTTAAATGCAACATTTATAACATTTTACAAGAATATCCTTTTATTCTTTCTATTGTCCTGATGGACAATCTTCCCCCTCCTTGCTCCTTCCTTTACTCAATTAGTCATTGAGCACAAAAGCAACCAAGTCTTTCTGTCCTGGGACTCCACTGCAGAAGTGAAAGATCTTAGGGGAATTAGCTGATCAGGTATACAGACCTAGAAACACTACCATTCGGTTGTATTTACTTGTAAGTATATGTACATTTTATAGGGTACTTTTTAGCTGAATTAAAGCATTAGGCCACTTCTGAACTAGATGTTTTATTTTTATAGAGGACACTCTTCCCTTTCTAACTGGGGTTTATGTTTTCAGATATAAGCAAAGAGAAGCCTGAGCCAATAATTATCAGCTTCAAATCTCCACACTACAATCCTGAGTCATGATTTGTGTTTTAAACACTCTCAGCCTTGCAGCATGGAAGATTGCTTTATGCCCATGAAATACATAAATAGGTACTAGAAGAAAACAAAACCCAGCAGAAAAAAAGAGACTTGTTCAAAGAAAAATGTAGCCAACTGCATATTTTTAATAGTTAATATCTGAAGCACCACAATTCAAGTCGTTTATCTAGTGTGAAGTCATTTTTGAACACTTATCTCTGTCTGCAGAATGTTACTTAAAACAAGAGAGGAAATTTGATGCAGTACCTAATAATTAAAGATGTTTTTTCAGCACTGAGGATTTGAAATAGAAATATTAAATCAGTTCTCCTTTACCTAAAGCTACATGCTTGAAATCTATTCATTGCTTCCACTGCAATATGTCCAACTTGGTACTTTATCCGACACTAGTACAACCCTCCATGTCTCCTTCATGCAGCCTCAATAACCTGCCTTTAGTTTCCAAACTGCTAACATTTTGGGTCTATCCATTAAAGACCAAATTGATGAAAAATATCAGGTAAATGTTGCCAACATCATAATCAAAACAATGAATCACTTTCAGTTTGGATAAGAGAATAAATAAGGGGTTGTTTTGCTGTAATAAGAATAATATTTAGTATATTCCTCATTGACAAGCAGCTGTCTCTGAGGCCAGCAGTTAGCATATTATCAGCAGGCACATTTCAGAGGGTGGCTTGGGGTGCAGGGAATTAGGGAAAGCTACTATCAAGTCCCTTGAAGTAATTGCTATGGAGATTCTCCATTTACCTAAAGCACACTGTTAAATCGATTCAGCTACTTTGTGCTATGTTTGGGTAACATTAAAGGTTGACTTTAAACCCATAAAAGCCAAGAAATTCAGGGTTAAGGCTGAAAATCTGGGCTGCAGCTCTGGTCTTAGCTCATGGCATTAGGCCAAAATAATAACAATAATGAAAAAAAAATCTGCATTAAGGCTAAAGTAGCATACCAGATTTCAGACTCAACCATAGCTTCTACTCTTCATTTGCTTTACTTCTGTTACAGCAAACACTTCAAAAACTACCCTGTTTTAGATACCTGAGGTAAACTGATATCTGTTTATAGCAGTAGTACTGACATCTTTCTGTAGTAGTAATATCACACTAATGTAATTGCTTTAAATTGCCAGATGTTTTATCTTCAACGATGCCCACTAAAAGACCGTTCAGATTCTATCTCTGGACTTGTACTGACAAACGGGTATGTTGTTGTATTTGAAAACTGCTTTTTAATATTATCTTTTTGAGATCTTTTTATTTAAACCATAAGTCATGAAGGAGGAAAACATCCGAGTGTTCCAAAAGGCAACAGAGAAAAGAGAAGTTTTCAGAGAGAAAACAGTTCCAGGCTGTGCAAAGCAGAAATCTCTCCTGCTCATAGTGGTGGAAGAGAGCAAAGAAGGAGCAGGAACTTAAAACTGGTTCAGTTGTATGTGAGCCAAAGCACAGGATGCAGAGAGTTCCTTAAGCGAAACTAGAGGATTATTGAAGCCACTTTATATCAGTGGCAGGATTTCTATGGACTTCCAGTGGGTCAAGATTTCAGTCCCTGGCCCCTGAGTTCATATATAGGAGGGTCAGTGTGACTTTCTCTTATAGAAAATCTTTAGTCCCTGTCCAGTAATTTTAGCTCTGCTTACTGTGAATAATGATTCAGAGAAGCATGGATAAGAAACTTAACACGTGATCTTTTTTGGCATATTTTGCAAGATATCTTGTTAAACTTCACAGTTTTTATACAGGCATTACCAGGACTTGCAAACATGTTTTAAAATGGTGGACAGTGTGTGGAATCTGAGCTGCATGTTGGAGTTTCTTGTAGTAACCAGCTATGTATTTGTTGCTGGTTTCATAAGGAAATTGATTTGGCATATTTAAAGTTGTTTCTTTATTTTATAGGTAATGGACTATTCCCATAGCTCTGCTATAAAATAGTGCATACCTATATAGATCTATATATATCTCACAGATTTACAGCTCTGCTTTTTCACTAGGGATACACTTAATGTGGTATAAGTCTCTGGATATGACAATTAAATTCACATGACCCACAGACTACCTCACAACCCCAAATTACCCTTTACATATTACAAGAGAATCATGATTACCCTCTAATCACTTATTAAATCTACTTTTACAATGAAATTTTGTCTTTTCAGAGCCTAAAAATGTGGAAGGAAAATCTGGAGTTCATATGGAAAAACAGTAATGTCACAGTGCCCATTACCTGTATTGCAAAGTGTGCTCAAAAGGCCAATATCGCAGGTTTCTTCTCTGGAAAAAAAAAATCCTTTTATTTAGAGGTTTCCTTTATGCTTAAGTTACTTGTCAAATGCATCACCTGAAATAATAAATAACATTGCAATGAGTTATCAATTAATTAGCATGTTTATTGTATGTATTTGTGTCTTGTGCTAGGGAGACTCAGTACCAGTGATCTTCCTTTTAGTGAATAGCATGTTGATGACCACTTTTAGTATGTAATATAAGGGTTAATTCTAAATTTTATGTTACCTCACAATTTCGAGTAACTCTTAAGTCTTATCTGGTCTCAGACTACTTTCAATATTCTCTATTCTTGCCATAAGCTGCAAGTGCAACAGCACAGTGTTTTTTGCATCACATGTGAAATAGCCAGAGTCCCTGAAACTATTTGTTTGAGGCTTGGCTGAGTTAACCAACATTTCATTTTGCTGAAGCAGATAAATGTATTTTCATTTAATTTACTGTGGGAAAGTCTTTAAAAGCTATGTCCCATGGCACTTTTGGTGGTAGCAGATTTCTGCACCTGGGTTTTTGGCCAAGGTTGCTATGTACTATCTGTCCCCTTGACTGCCATTCTTCATCCCAGAGGTGATGGAATTTCAGTGATGGGTGAAGTGATTTTTCTGCTTTGACTAAGGATCTCTTTGGACATAAAGTCTAAAAAAAGAAAGTAAGATATAATTAAACACATAGTGCAGGACTTTATATATGTGTGAAGACAGAGAAAACTAGTCTGCTTCAACTGAATTTACAAAGAAAATACATTAAGCCGTATTTTTTTTCTTCCTTTGTATGTGCAACTGATTTTGGGATGGAGAGGATTGTTATTTTTCTACAATACAATTGAACTCTCTCTGCCCCAGTAGGTCTTAAAATTAAGTAGGAAGATCTCTTCATCTGCTGGCATGCAGATTAAATCTTTCCATTTTCCTGACCATCTCAGGATGAACTATGATGGGCTTCAGTTTCCCAGAATATGCAATCTGTGACTAAATGAAGGGCATCACCTATGCTCCCAAGGCCAGATTGACATGTACTACCAAGGTCTGTGAGACGGGCTGTTAAATCTCTCTCCAACCTACAGGCTTCCATTTCATCTTTTACCTGCTTCTTAGATAATTTTCTCCTTGCTTGTGTGTGTGTGTGTGTGTGAGAGAGAGAGAGAGAGAGAGAGAGAGAAACGCCACATCCTCTCTAAACAGCAATTGTCAAGAAGTTTCAGTACTAAGCATTAAAGGTGAAGATGCCAGTGTTCACTGGGTGAAATTATTTTGCTTGTTTAGGGCTGACTGCAAACTATGAATATGCTTTCAGAGCCTTCTCATAGCTGGAGAGGAGATGTGGTGTGGTGAATAATCCTGCAACTCAAGACCACTCTTGCCTTTCTATGAACTACCTGGGTTACACAGGGTAAATTGCGTATAAAACTTGTCACAACTTCCTACTTGAATGGGAATACCACTGCCTCAGTCTGTAGAAGTGTAGAAAATGACACAAAATATATTTAGCCTGCAGACTGTGATGAGGAGAGACAAATGGAAGCCTATATTTAGAAGTCTTAATGCTAATGTGACTAAGATTAACCTCAGATTTTGTCTGAAGTTTTAGCTGGGTTCAGCTACAGCTGCAACACCTGAATCATAGTTTCATTGGAGTTAGGGTCTTACAGGAATCAAACATGCTTTGATTTTGTCCCTCCTACTCCAATGTGGAAACTTTTTCTTTTATTTAGCTGACCCGAGTTATTCCAGGATGGACCCTCTGTCACTGATTTTGTGCTGAGGAGAATGTTCTAGTGGTGTAAAGCTGCACAAAATGAGCAACTCTTGGAAGAAAGAGTCAGAGGCAGACCTGCTTGTGCTTACTCACACACAATGGTACTCATGGGATATCAGGAACTCAAAGGACAGTCATTATTTCAAAATGGTGCTAAAAACATATTTCACATTGGTGCCATCATTATTAACAGTGGATATGAGGAGTAAGAACAGGGGAGGGGCAAGGAGCATGCAACTCTGTTATTATTCCCTTGATGAAACTTTTCTTGTCTCAACCTGAATTAAACTTGAAGCATTATTTTGAAGTCTTTTGAATTTAACTCCCCCAAATTCCTAATGCTGGCTCACAGTAATGTTTCAAATAAAAGTAGTCATCTTTTAGCTGGGACTTGTTTAGTAAAAAGGTCATGCCACAAGGTTCATGCCCATTGGAGTCTGCAGAGCAGCATCAGATCCTCACATGGTCCTTGCCATGTGTTTATGAGTACACATGGTTTGCATCCAGATTTCTCGATGCCTATGCTCTGCAAATGTTCCTGGGAACATGGAGATTTTTCTTACTTGCTGATCAGAAGATGTTACTAAACTGCTACTGGTAGGGGAGCGCTGTCTCTCTGGTTTCTTTCCTTCTGTTATGGCAGAAAGAACCTTCTGGATGTGGATTTTTTTCACATATATATATACATATATATTTTTATATGTGTATATGTATATATGGATATGCACCTTTGTATATGTATACATATAGACATATTTTCTTCCTCATCCCCTAAAACTTGTCCTGTCCAGGCTCTGTTTTGCTATGTCTATAACAGACTCTAGCAACAGCAGCCCTGTGAGTGCCCCATCACATCTCCCACCAGCCTGCTGTATTACAGACACCACTGCACTGCCAGCTCCACTTCTTAGTAGAGTAAATGGAGCTCAGGCAGCTGAGCAGGATAGAATCAAATGTTTTCCTTGGCAGAAGCCCCCAGTTGTCAGCTCACCCTTATCCTGTGTAGTTTTGAGTGAAAATGATTTGGTTTCTAGCCTGATTAATGGACTGCTTTTGACATGAACCAATACAGAACAGGGACATTTAAGACACAGCTCAACTTGAACCCCCCCAAACCAAAACTCTTTGTCCCTTCATTTAGGTGAAACCAGGACACTGGTAGTAAATGTGTCACATTGTGGGCTTGGGGATACACAGAGGCAAGTGGCTGGAATAATTTATGCCCCCAAAATCTTGCAATCCAGACTGTTTTGTAGCCTATTAAACTGTTCCTAGCATTTTAAAGCATTAATATGCACATGGATATCGTCTCTTGGCCATTTGAGTTCCTAAGCACAGGACACTGTATTATTAGGTAATATTCTATCCTCTTTTGTGTATGGGGAAGGTGAAATGGAAAAAACAAGGTTGGAGCCATGCAGAAAAGCATTGAGAGAAGACAGTGGTGTTACTGCTCATGCTGCCTTCTATGCCGAACATCACTTACACCTCTGGGAGAGCCCTGAAGGTTTTATCTGACTTTGATACTTGTTGGACTGGATGCAGCATGTGGCCAGTGTGCCCCATGCTTGGGTGCCTTGCTGGAGTCTGTAGCTGCAGCTGACAACAGGCTATGGGTTATGGGATCTGAGCTTGTGTTTTACCCAAATAGAGTGTAAATTCATCTGCAAGAATCGAGCAGGGCTATTTCAACATTGGCAGCACTTACTGACAGGCTTTTCTGTAAAGAGATTTTTCCCACCTGCACATTATAAAGCCATAGTAAATGGAAAGTGTAATCTCTCGACATTAAACAAATGAGGAAGCTGCATTCTGAAACTCATAAGTCACCGGCAGCCTTTACCGAATAATAACAATTGCATTGCTGATGGCCCTGCCTCTCGCTGTTAGCGTACTGAATGACAGCGCGTAGTGTGTGCTAGTGAGAGGAGCTCATTTGCTCCAAGTGCTGCAAGCATTCTTGTAAATCCACAGAGGCTCTTGATAATCTTTTGCAGGTGGTCAGATTTTAAATATTAGAAAAAATTGAAGTAACATTAAAACAGGAAGATAAGCATTTCCTCTGTTTGTTTTCTATTCCTTTACTAAAGTAATATATCTTATTTGTGTCACCTATTAGCTGGTTTTTTTAAAAGCCTTTCGGATGGACGAACTTTTAAAAAATATAAAATAAGCTTGATTTGCAACTCCACAAAACTCTAGCAAAGGGAATAGACTGGAGCATCAAGATAACTATTTTCCCAACAAGGCCTGATAGCTTCTAAAAACATTGGTTCTGAGATTTAATCTGAATAAGTGGCACGATTTTAAAATGTAAAATAGGGGTTATATAGATAAATACCATTTTTTCTGCAGAAGGTGTGCACAAAAGGACACGTTGCATATTGATGCTTACCAGAAGACAGCAATTCATTTAATGTGGCCTGTAGATTCTTACCTGATTCGCATGCAAAGGAAATAGGTTTTGCATGTTCAGGAGGCCATGTTCAAATCTCATTTAAAGGATTGTGACTTGGGTGCAAAGAAACTCACTACTTCCAGTTTAGTTCTACAGTAAATATCTCACCTATGAAATCTATGTAGATGATGTGATGCAAGAAATATATGGGTATATATACATGGATATATATATATACATGACAGTGTTTGAATTCTTTTCTTCCAAATGCTTAAAATAAACTCCATTTTTCCCTTAAAAATCCTCTATTTTTCTTTAAATAGGTCTGTTGGACAGAATCTTCAGTGTTTCTGCTAAGCTGACATCTCCAGCAAGCAGCTCTCATGACAAACATCCACTCTAATTATTTGGGAACAAAGTCTTCTTCATTCTTAGGATTGGATTTATTACTAGGAAGGAATGGCTAGGACTGAATATTTTTGCACTAGATAGTCATAAATTACTGTTTTTACCTGCACCACCTTTTTGTACCCTTAAACTTGCTGAGACTTACCTGATGCCATTCCTTTATTTAACAGACATTCTGTGACCTGACCAAACTCACAAGCCTAAGTTTACAGCAGAAGTAGACTAGAAAGAACGTTTCTGGAGTTTGTAAGCCAGAAAAGACCTAGAAACCTAGGTTTCTACTGAGGAAACCTAGAAATGGATTGTTTACTTGAAAAAAAAAAGAAAAAAGAAAGTCCTTGTATATTTCTCCAGAGACATATAAATCTTGAGATTTTCAGATCCACAGAAAATGGAGAATGTTCTTCCCCTTAACTAATGATTTTGCAGAGAAATCTCTCTTTCTTGCAATTTCATCGTGAAACAAAGAGTGAAGAAGGCCCTTGCATCCTCTGCAGTGTTTCCCAGTTTTTGAAGTATAATTTCAAAGCTCTGAGACAGAATAACTTCTTAGAGATTTACCTGGGCCTTCATATGGGTATTCAGTTGTTGATTTTAAGCAGAGACTGGCAACCTGCATCAGGTAAGTCATTTCCTAAAAATTATCATGCACTTTCTTTTTTGTTTTTCCAGTTATTATGTATCATCATTTGGTGTTATACCAAATGGATGCTCTAGGAAGGCATAGTTGGGGCTGAAGTTCAGGACCTCAGTGGTGAGGCCGAATTGTTACTACCAGTTAGGTGTGATGCAGGAAATCCACATGGTTGCTAAAGTGTCTTTGCTTAAGCAGGCTACTGATACAGCTTCCCCCCTGTCTCTCTAATGGCAAGTAGCCTACATTTAATTCAACTACAAAGCCATGAAAATGACTCTGCTCTACTCTCTGACTGATCTATATATCCGATAGTGTGTGTTATTAAAATCCATGTTTTTTGGTTTTCCTAGCCATCCTGGACGAGATAAGCTCTATCCGGAAATCTGTTTTGAGAACTGCAAAAGGAAAGCATGAATGTATGATTCCTTTGTGATAATTAATAATTATATTTTTAGAATAGGTCATACAGGTTAAACCTCTCTCCATTCTTTGACCCTTAGTTCTGTGGTCTGTATTTTAGCAAATAGGATAATAAGGCTCCACCTGGAAGGCATGAAGTTGGCTGTTAGAAGATGTGAGTTTATCTCTTGATCCTCCTGCAGAAAGCCATTTTATCATTCTGTGTCTTTTTCCTTTGTGTATATTCAGATAATGCCTTTCTTCAAGTTCTAGTCTGTCCTGGCTGCCTAGAAAAGTAAGTCATGTGCAGTGCACATAGTTTTTCACCGTTCCTGGCACATTAGGAATCCATTTTTGGTAGAGCTTTGAGGCACCATTAGAACACAAGTCTTAAATGAAAAGACTGAAGTGTGATCTTTCCAGCTGTTCCTTCGTCGGTGATGGGCACCAACCTCTGCTTGCAAGGCAGGAATTTAAAAGCTAGCGTTTGAAAAGGCAGATACCAGCACATGACATGACATAGCACACACCAGAAAAGCCATCAAACCATTAAAACCTCTGGAAGAGGCATCTATATGTGGCATTGTGAGGTGGGAGAGGGAAGAGGAAGAAAGATTGTGTAATATTTTGAATAGGCTTCACTGTAGAAGATGTAGTGAAAAATTTAAGGCTAGGAAAGATGAATCATCTTGATTAGTATTAGAGAATCCATTTGAGGTTGCAAATGTGGATAGCAATAATGAGAAGAACAATGTGGCACTGCCTCTCACGTGGCCTTCTAGTGTGGATCTTTGCCTGAAAGGTGGTTTCCCCATTCTGCAGACTGAAGGTGATAATGTTCTGTTAGATGTTTTGTTTTTTAATCTGATCTTCAACTGTTCAGGTATTATTTTGTTGAGGCCTTTTTACCTAAAATGGTCTTTAAAAATACTTTTCATGATGTCTCCTAATTAACCTTCAGTGAAAGAGTCAAGTGATAACTTGATAAGAGGAGTTTGGGTCTTTTTTTTGGGGGGGAGGGGACAATAATTTAGTTCTTGAGTGGATGATCCAGGAGACCTTTCTGTTTCACATGGGAATTGGAAAAATGCTAGAAAAGCCAGATTAATGTTCCTGTTAGTGTACTGTAAGCTTTTCAAAATAAATTAGCTGGGCCTCCCTTATGGACCTTATGGAAATGCTGGCTCCTCACATCGTGAACTTCAGCCGGAATCTGAGCAAAGGGTCCAGGTCCAACCTCCGGAGCTGGCCCATCGGACCATACTGCCCAAGCCCCTGGATCCAAATACTCAGGAGGTTAGAGGGATTAGGAGTTTTTTTGTAACCCAGGATTACTTCTAATTAGAAAATAAATACCAAACATAGTTTTTAGGAAGGAAATGCAAGTCTAAAAGCAAAATGAAATTAAAGGTCAATCTTCAACTTAGGAGGTTGATGTTGAACGTGAATTTAATAACAAAAACAAGATCCATTGAAGAAGAAAGAAAAAAAACACTAAAATTACTACATAGGTAAAAGACAGAATGGCTTAGTATGTAACAGCATCCTCTGAAATACAAAGCAGAGAGAGATTACAAGCAAGCTAAGTTTTAAGTTCAATAACTTAAAAAAAACAAACAGAGCTAATAGTTCCAAGGTACTGGAAGAGAGAGTGACTACACTTCGAAGCATCTACAGTGAGGTAAAGCAGCAGTGGAAAATTAAATATAATATGGAATCAAATTTTGACAATATAGTGTTTTTTGAAAGAACAAACAAAGAAATCTGCTCCACAGAATTTAATTTGAATCATTCTTGCTTCCTTATAGCATTTAAGCAAAACCCGGTACTATTTCACATACTCAGTTCAAACTAATCAGAAGATGATTTATTAGGTTTTTAAATATTTCTAGGTTCCTTTGACATTCTGATAATATTGTTTTCCATGCCTATATACTTGCTGGTCCAGAGAGCTTTTAGATACTGAAGCTTTACGCAGGCTTTAAGTAAGACTTGAAGCCAAAAGAACATCATTATTTACCTTTATTTTCCTTTAAGGACAATTCAATCTTCCTTTCACAGTTGGTGCAGCAGCATTAATAAATCCTGAGTTCTCTGCATTCAGGACAAAGCTATCATTGCCGCCCAATATTTTAGCTATCTTGGCTACAGGAATTTCACAGCTTGCACGCTAAGCCACAGGCTGCAGCGTCACAAACACTTTTGCTGTGGCCTGTTCAACTTCCCTCACTGTTCCTCAGCAGGGCTGAGAGCCAGGGAGAAGTGATGAGTGCTTTTCATGGTACGAACAATGCACGAGGACTTTCCAAATTAGTTTAACATTCACGAGGAATGTTGCTGGCTGAATCAGCTTCAGATACGCTGGCAAGCAGGAAATGATTTTCCATGTTGCTGAGGTTTCCATTCCCCTTCCCTCTGCTGTTCCCCAAGCCCTCCTGCCCAGGACCCCCATGGGCCAGTGCAGGAAGAGATTTTTTTGCCTTTTTGTGAGATCCCTGTACAGTTTGTGGATGGGAAGGCTAAGGGTCACAGCAAGGACAGCTGCACCAGCAGGCAAAATGAGGTGTCACCCAATGGCACTGGAGCTGAGGACTGTGCCAGCCCAGATCTGGCCCTGGGACAAGGAACCATCGGGGATGGGAGATACCTGCACCTTCTATGGGATGAACACTTCATGTCTTGCTGCTCCACGTCCTCTGCATAGACTGAGCTCAGCAGAAACTTTCAGTTTTGAACACTTTCCTTTCTCACTTTAATGAGTCTTTTAGATTTTGTTAATTAATACATGTTTTGTGCCACTGCACAATTCCTATGGTTTGAGTGATTTTTCCTCCATCATCTGAGCAAACATCTGCAAGGCCCTGTAATGACACCATGAATGGTGCTGCCACCTATAAGAGAGATAGGTTGGAGTTCTTCTCCTGGGGTCTAGGGTAGAAGATGACACAATTAAAGCTCTACGTGAAATAGAAACTGAGGGCAGCTGGAGCTTTCCTGGATGGAAAGAGCAGAGGCTCAAAGGAGAGGAGCAGCAAGGGCTGCACACAGAAGGTCCATATCAGAAACTGCAAAGATTAGGAGTGAAATATCCTGAGATATCTAAAGGCTGCTTTTTGATGATTATTATTTTCATTTTCTCCTCACTGTATGGAAGCAATCTCATACTATGGAATTAGGGGCGACACAAAACCCTCAATCAATTGACTCAAGTGTATTTAAGAAATCTGGAGGACATGTGATGCAGAAGTCATCAAGTGAATGGATCATAATCAGAAAATCATTTACTGTGTACATACAGGGTATATTTTCTTACTGTTCTTTATTATGTAGAAAGACCTCTAAGTATTTACCTTTTTCCCCCAGTGATCTAGCCCATGAATACCTCAATAAATATTACTTAATCAGTCAGAAAAGTTCCAATATTCAGACCTTAGCCCAGAATCTTATTTCTTCCCACCATTCCTGTAATTTTTTTCCTGGTAAAATTGTGATTGCAGTGCAGCTGCAAATAAACTCTGCAGTCACTCAAGAGCTTTACATTTAGTTCTTGCTGCCCGGTAGCTCATGAAAGTTTCTTAAATCAGCAGTGGGAGTATTTTTATAAGGGGAGAAGAACTAAAAACTTATAGTTGATTTCAAATGTGTGCAGACTGGTGAAAACAATTGCACCTCTAGCCATCACCTAAAACATGGGATATGAATTTCCCTCATAATTGTGGTCAGTGTATAATTGTTAAGGTTACTGAAAAAAATGCACTAAAAATTGATGTGCTTCAGTGTCAAGAATTTCAACTCCTCTGAGTGACTGCAGTTTAAAGCTCAGACTTGCAATTGAGTTACTGCAGTTTAACAGGTTACCATGCATCAGCTGGGCTGCAGAAACAGTCCGTGTGTGTCCTCTTCGCCTTTGACAAATGTAAGGTGATTTGACTTAGCTTAATCTATTTTCATTGCAGGCTAAATTGAA
The DNA here is from genome assembly GCA_032353885.1 of Nothura maculosa. NCBI lineage: Eukaryota > Metazoa > Chordata > Aves > Tinamiformes > Tinamidae > Nothura > Nothura maculosa. The sequence continues at coordinate 425,331 of JAUBOD010000248.1, read as the reverse complement.
TTACCTCATATTTATGATGGGCTATAAGGGCACTCAAAGAGAGTTATCTGGGTTCAACTGATCTCTGGTAACTTGCTTAGCCATGGTAGCTTGACTGTGGGTATAAACCCTTAGACACCCTTTGTGCATAGGAGAGAGCTGATGTGAACTTCAGCTGATGCAGATTTACAGCTCTCAACGAAGAAGTCTGGGATGTAGCAAGCCTTTAAGGGAATGACTGGAATTGGCTTTTAAAGGAAGAGGGGTCTTGTCATGGAATTTTCTCAGTGTGTTTTTGATCGTGGACAGTAGTGTCCTTCCCTGGTCATCAAAGCCTATATGTTGGTTTGTGATCCACAGCCACAGAAACTTGCCTTTCCTTTCTTGCTGTCTTTTAGGCAGGCATTTGGGACAAAGCTGAGCTGATAGCATCAGTTCCCTGTTGGTTTTCTGTGAGAGTACTTGGGTAAAGCAAATTAGTTTTAAATTTGGGTGTTCTGCCATAACCAAAGTGTTCTTAACTGAATTGTAAATTTAAATGTTAAGTGTTGAACTGAATGTTTGAATAATTCTAAAAGCACTTAGAGCATGGGATAAGTGCAGTAAAAATCTAAATAAATGAGTAAATTAGTTAACAGCATATGTGGTAATGCAAAATACTACATGTGTGCAAAGAGGCAGAGCTATGCTCAAAATAGTTGCCAGAGCTTAAATTTCCTTGCTGCACATGAAACCCTACTGCATTACCAGAGTGCTTTTTTTTTTGCGTGTGTGTGTGTTTAGCCTACTGTATAACTGGGACAAGAAGATGAAGTTGGCAGTTTAGAATGTCAAACAGAGGTTTCAGCTCAGCAGCGAGGTTCAAAGAGATTAATTTGGACTCGGCTGTTTACCTTACTGATCTCGTACCAGCTGGGTTTCTGGCATTAAGATGTCAATAGTACAACAGAATTTAACTAACAGTTTCATCATTGACATCATCTTTTGAAGGTACAGATGATTGCCTCCCTATGCAGCAGGGTATATTTCTTCAAGATAGAACTCTTTGTAAGCTTTCACACGCGAGGGGAAAAAAAAAGAGAGGGACATGGGGCAAGAGCTTGAAGTTAAGCTAATCAGAAAATGTCCTAGGAGTGGAAGTGGTTTATTCAAACAAGCTCCAGCAAAAGGGCTGGAGCTTATATAAAAGCTTATTTCCACACAGCACACAACAGAAAAAAACAGAAAATGCTACTTTTATTTTCTTTCCCTTCAAATACCTTTCTCTCTTAAAACTTGCACCAAAGTAACATAGCTAAGGTAATAATAAACTGTCCTATGTGCAGTGACATTATTATTTTTAATGGCTCAAGGGTGAATGGAGTAGTTGATACCTCTTGGCAGGGCAGAAAGAGCTGATAATGAAGCTTCTTCAGGGCAGCCCTTCCTCCTCTCCTCTGCTTTTTCCCCCCACTTCCTACAACAAACTCCTGCCTAAAGTTAGTTAGTCACCTGTGCTTTTTATGAAGGGCAGGAAAAGAAAGAATAGGATTATATTTTTAAAAAGGCATCTGGCTTAAGTATTTGAGAGTTGATTTTGGTGGTGTGATGGTTTTATTAATAAGGCGGAATTCTCATCCATTCTGAATCAATCTCTCCTATTTAAGTGGCTTTGCTACTGTTCCTCAGTGCAGAGGGTGCGTGATGCAGGTGAGGGGAATGGCAAATAAATAAATAAAGCAATACCTAAATCTTAAGCGTTTTTTGCTCTGCAAAATAACGATACAACAAATTTTAAGTGTTCTTTAAAAGCCGTTTGCTGCAGTGGCCGCTATGCCCCCCTGAAGTCCTGTGTCTTTGAAGGAAATCACAATGTAATCCTTTGGTTCAGCACGTATTGTCCCTTAATGACAGGCATTACATCTGCACAGTACCATAAATCAAAGCTAGAGGCTGTTTTAAATAGGCTGCAGATGCATGTGGACATTGACTTTCTAAGTGGCACTTTAGTAGAGAGAGAAAGGGGGGCTATCCCACAGCACAGTCCCCAGGTAGAACAGAGCCAGCCCAGGGGCTTCCCATTTCCACAATATTTTCACTTAACCTGGGATTTAGCTCTGCATGAAGACCTGTTTAGCAGAAGGAAACCCTTTTTGACTATGACCTCTGAACAGTTTAATTGGGATTTAACTGTTCCTATTTTTTTCCACCCCATGTGGGAGTCTGGAGCTCTGTTTACAAGGTGTGTCATATCCTCTCAACCCTCCAGTCCTTCTCCCCCCTCCTTTCTTTTTATGTTCTGGACAAATAGGCAGAAAGATACTTTTAAAGTGAATGCATGTAGAAAAACCCACAATTACTGTCCCTGATTTCACTGTGAAAACTTTACAACAGCCGTACTGAAAAATCTTTCCCTACCCCTCCTACTCCTTCTAAGAGAACGAAAAAATCCATCAAATTAACACATCAATGAGTTGATTGTAATCTCCAGGGTTCAGTGTAGCACTTTCTAGCCTCTCAGACAGGAGGCCAGCATGATTTATCAATGCAAACCTAATAGCATCAATATGAATCTAACTAAAAATCAATATTTCATTACCAAATTGTTAGTGAGAATGAAGAAAAATTGCCAGAGTCAGAGCATTCTCTAGGGTAGGAGCATCTGGAGTTCAATGTGACAAGATGAGTGATGCATGACTCGGGGCCTGGGGAAGGACACTGGGAGGACAGGCCACTACGTAAGGCCGAAGACATACGAAGAAAGCACTTTTTTTTTTTCCCCAAAGCTTTCTCTAAGAAGAAAGAAAATGTCTGAGAAGGAAAAATAGAAGGCGTGCTGCTATTTACTAAAACTGATGCAAAGTAGTTCAAACAACTGAATCTTAGCCGACTAGTGTCTGCCTTGGACACCTATTCAGAACCTGTGTTCATGGAGAAATAAATTCAGTGATCCAGATCCTGACTTTATGTACAAAGGGTAGGAATTTAGAATAGTTTGCACAGTGGATATACTTTAGATTCATAATCTGAGTAGCTGAAATGATGCCTGATGGCCTTACATTGGATTTCCTGGAATTTTGGAACTCAAAATAGTGTGTTTGCTTAAAATCCACTACTACTAACTACTGTTTCTCTTACTTAAGGAAATTGAGCAAGAACAGCATGGAACAGTAGCAAAACTAGTTCTAAAGCATAACTTTGCGTTGCAGTATGTCATAGATCCATTCTCACAGCACAGTAAGGATATAGATACTGAGCTGCAGAAAATGAGTTGAACAAAAAAAGCACTAAAATGTATCTTTGATTTGAGCTTCCCAGATAGGTTTGCTTTACTCCAGCATATACTGCAACTGAAGTTTTTGTATGTTGTCATTTCTAGAGTACATCTGTGTATGTGGGAGGTCTGAAGGTTGTCTGAAATATTTAGCAGTTCCTATACCATTTCGGTATGAGTCCTTCTGGGTCCTGAGTTCTTTTGGGTTGGGAAAGATGATGGCATTGAACTGAGGAGTTCTGCTCTCAATATTTGCATATTTATGCATTTTCCAGTATTTAGGGGGAAAAATAGGAGATTTTTTGTAGACTTTAATCTGTAGCTTCTGGAATTAGGGCATGTAGGATCCTCATAGTTTTTAGAATCACAGAATGTTTGAAGTAGGAAGGGACCTCTAGAAATCATCTAGTCCAACCCCCTGCTCCATCAGAGACACTCAGAGCACGGGGCACAGGGTGGCATCCAGGCGGGTTTTGAAGATCTCCAGAGAAGGAGACTCCACAGCCTCCCTGGGCAGCCTGTTCCACTGCTCTGTCACCCTCACAGGAAAGTTCTTTCTTAGCTTTCAAAGACCAAAAATAGCTGTTGTATCTGGAAAGAATGGTAAAAATAATATTCCAAGGCTCAGAAACTGGAAAGACAACATAATTTTCTCTCCAAAATTTAGTAGAGAACTTCAATGAGTAGTCCTTAAGTCTATTTCTTACATGTCCTCATTTGTATAAATCTATTCCACATGGTACGAGTAAACTCATTTTTGCCTTTGTTGGTATGTTTTTAAAGACAGAGAAAATTCCAGATGCTTAGAATTTTCTACTCAGAATAAAATTTTGCCTAGGCCCTATTTTTCTAATTTTGGCAGTCTGTGATACATCAGTAATCTCAAATTCCCTTACTCCCTAGGACCTGTCATTATTTTATGTATTGACTAATACAGTTGTCTCAGAGTAAATTTCCCCTGAAATCTAAGTTTACTTATTCATTAGAAGTGAAGCCTACTCCCTTTTACAACAGACAGACTCCTTTTATAACTTAGCATTTATTGGAAACAGTCAAATTAGAAACTTATAGTGGATTTTGTTTGCCTTTTTTTTTCTAATGTGGTATTAGCTGCAATTTAGACTGAGGAAGTCCAAATGCCTACTTGACAATGCCTCTCTCTTTTTTTTTTTCTCATAGATGAGGCCTGAGGATATCAGTAAATAGAAAATCCAATGTTTGTGTGAACAAGAATATCTTTTACTTTTAATGAAAAATTATACACAGGCCCAAGCAATCAATGGATACAGTATTTTAGTTGATTTAGAAATACTCATAAATAATTTGTAAGACAAAAAGTGCACACTTTTTTAATTAGGAATGCTATGTTAACTGAAGATATTCTTAAATTAATTCTAAGTAAAATATTCTATTCTAGGATATTCTAGGATATCACTCTAGGATATTCTACCATCCTACCCCTTTCTGCAGGAAATCATCCAACTTCTGAGGGGCAAATCAGTTTCTAAGTTGTATTCATTTTTCTTCCACGGTTTCACTTCACACTTCTCTTCCTTTTTTACAACTATTCAAATCTACAATGTTTCTTTACAACTATTCATATCTTCTACAATAATTACTTTTCAGTTGTATTTCAGAATTTAGAGAATCTTACTTTCATAAACATAAATTATTGGTGGAAACACAGAAATAAAAACTTGCATGCAGAGGGTAAAGGGGAGTAAAAATAAGAGAGATAAGTAAAACTATTTTTATTAAGATTTCTATTTTATCTTTATGAATGTCACATTTTATATTAGTACTTTTCTTCCTCATATGTTTGGAAATTTTATTTTATTTGGAGTGAATCTGGAATTGAGTGACATTTTTGGCTAGTGAACAGCTTGAAAACAGAAGACAAGATCCAATCAGACTAATTAGGATGCCCAGTCAGGATGTAGTCTTGAATATTCACTGCACATTTTCTGGAAACACAGTACTATTCAAATCCTTGCACTAAGACTGATTGATACTGTCTGCCAGTCAATCATCCTTTAGTGCTCAGTGAGAAAAAAGCCAAAAAGATTAGAAATCTAACATCTATAAGAGTTTCAGCAATTGCATAACTTAAAAAATAATACTTTAAAAATGATCTTACATTAATGATTGTTCATTGTCTAGATTAAAAAAATGGTTTTTTTTTTGCAATACCTTTAAAAATCATTTGCTTCAGTTTTGCAAGGAGAAAATGCAGCATTCAAGCTATAATGGGAAATGATATAGGACTCTACAAGAATGGGAATAAATCACTCCTGGTGGAATATATGTTCCATGTACTTTGGTCAGGGAAAAGAAAGAAAAAAAGCAAAACTAAAGGCAGTCACTTCTGCTCCTGGACTTTTTTTCTATGCTCCCAGGTGTACTGGTTTCATAGGTGCACTGCAAACTAGGCAACTAGGTGAGCTGTGTGCCAGGCAGATGCTGGGCAGTTACAGGAAAGCTGTTTCATCTGTGACTCTGCTGTGGGTTTCTCCATTCCTGCTATCTGGGTAGGGAATATGCTATTTCTGAACTGTAATACTGGTGTCAAAGGTAGGTGATGACAATGAAATCTTTAAACTGTGAGGATTTTATTTCTCATTCTTCCCTCCACCTTCTATCCATTCTTTTTTTTTGTGCAGAGGAAGCAAGTATGGAGAAATTATTTTCTAGTCTTTCGTTGACTTCAAAACAGTCCAATTCTATTGTCACCCCTTTCAAAGACATTTGAACAACTGATATTTTTGTTCCTATATCTGTGTATACCTATATGAAATAAGGAGGTAACAGAAGGTACTAATTGAGGTTTTCCTCTCTGATTAAGGAAGCAGAGCTAGTATCAGAAAATCATACAGTTGTGCTAATGGCTCAACACAGATCTTGAGAGCGATTAATGTCACTCAGAAATGCTATAGAAAGGATAACTGATAGTCACTCAAATCATTTGGATACAAAACTTATCTGCTTTCATATTACCCATAAACAAAAGCAGGGTTCAGTTCACCCAGTTCGTTAACTTTCATTGCTTTCCTTTCCCAGTGCTCTGTGGGAAGTGAATGGACCTTATGGTTCCTAACACTCCAATATTATACATGCAGCTCCTTGTAATTGTTTTTTACTTTTTCCATTCTTCTTTCTTTTAATCTCATTTTTCTCTCATTTATAATCTACTCTCCTTTCAATCCTTCTGTCTTCCAAGTTTCTTCTAACTTCTTCACTTTAGGTTTTTGTTTTATAATTCTTATCTCACTCCTAGTTTTGACCTTCTTATGAAATTCTTTGTATTTTATCTTGATTCTCTTGTTCTAACCAGTAATATCTCTGGTGCCCATACCTCACTTTTCAGTGTTGTCTCTGCAGTGGGTAAGCAATAGGCCATCTGGGAAGCTTATTCTCTGTAAAGGATATACTTGATTAAATCCTTGATAGAACTCTCTTACAGAATGACTAAGTTAGAGCACCACCTCAAAATTTGCTTTAGTTCACTGCCAGGCTTCTGTTTGATTATAAAGAAATTGAAAAACATATCCATCCAGGTCTAAAAAGAACAATTGTTTCTTTCTTTAAGGAAAGAAGAAGAAGAAGAAAAAACCTATAAGAATAGCTGGTACATTTGGCATTTTGCTTGTTTATTTGCATATTTGCAAGGCTTGTGGGTAAAATAGACACCTGCTAAATGTATGGTGTGATTGATGGTAAAAATGGATTCTTTTCACAGGTTTGTTCTTTACAAGCAAACAGGCCTAAGGATTTTGCCTTTTACAAAACACAGCATAAATTGTTTCACAGTAAATCTGCTTAACAACTTTATTTATGGAAGAATGACATGTGCATTTTCTATGACATTTAATACTTTGGGTCTTTATTTTGATAAAATTGTTGTTTTATTCTCTTCTTCTCCAATTATTTATAGTTAAGATTTGGTTAGGCAGTTTGTCTAAAAGCTAAGTTTCAACAGAGCTGTGATAGATTCTGTGTTTGAATCACTTAATGTGCTGTGTTTCTGTGCAATGTTTCTTATTCTTTCATTTCCTGTGGCCTTTAAGATGCAAAATAACATGAAATTTGGCCTTTCTAAAATGTTTAATTGTTGGAATGGTGAATCTGTCATAAAAATCAGGACACTTACCATTTTGGAGTCACTATTTTCTTCACAGTTTAGACCTACAACCACGATTCTACATTCTCTCTCCATAGGTGCATTAGGAATTTATTATTTGTATTGTAGTAAATCATAGAGTGATTATGAGCTGAGGTCCTTGAGTTGTTCTTTCAGACTTGGTTGGTTTATTTGCTTTTTGACATGAGACGGGTTTCTGCAAGGGCTTTTGAAGGTCTCTAGTGAGTTGCAAGTTCCTTACTAATACTTTGCATGCCCACCCTCAGGGATGGCTTATCCTCTGGAGTACTTGAGAAAGTTGAGTTCCGACTAAGAATTTATTTAGAATTTTTGAGCTCCCTCTGAGCTCCCAGGTGGAGTGGAAACAGTTCAAGAAAAGCCTTTGACCATGCTGGCATGAACTATAATACTTTTATTTATTTTCTTCTACACCCCTTTTAGCCACCTTCTAGCATGGTTTTCAACTGCTTAAAACACGTACTGAGGTAGGCCTAAGTCCTTCCAGCAGAGCCTTTCCTAAGAAAAAGCTAGGGATTCAGTGAGAGGTTTCTGGTTTCCTGACAGGAGAAACTAATCTGTTTTGAGCTCAATTTTCCTCTTAATAATTATTGCATGTAGCTAAATAGTTTACCTAAAGCCCTCTTACCTTAGGATTGCCAGTTTTAACTCTCCTTACCTTAGGATTGCCAATTTTAGAAGGTGTGACTGCATGAGCTCATGGATCTCTGTGGATGAAGGCCTTGCTATTTTGCTGCACCTCCTAGCCCCTCTATTATTGCTGCAACGTTTGCTGATGTGGGTAACTGACCATGGGAAAATGAATTCCGCTGATTTAGGATATAACTGCTCCTGTTGATGGTAGCTCACAGGTGGACTCTATGCAGAGAATTTACATTTCTGTCTTACATGAGTATGGTAAATGATTTATCCAAGATCATTGCTGAACAGACTTAAGGGAAAAGTCTAAGATTTTTGCACTAGAACAATGCCTAATACTCTTGATTTTGCAGTCTTAATAACACAATATGTAATATATAGACTAAAAAGGAATATTTCTCTTTGCTCAGCTTCATTGTGCACCTTCTGTTCTACACACAAAAAGGTTTTAAAGGCAAATCACCTTTAACAGACTCATTAACAGACAAGAGGATTGGATGATCTGGATTCCAGATCTATTACTCTGGAAATAAGATGTTAATCTATATATCAGAGATACTCAGTGCAAATTACAGCCCTAGCCCTTCTTTTCCTTGTGAAATTAGGCATGTTATTTTGACCATATTTGTTAACTATCTCAAATATTTTTTTCTCCAAGTAACAATATTCCATAGCTTGGAGCTGTTTTCTTTATCACAGCTAAAATTTGTTCCCCTGCAGAAAACAGTTAATAGGAAAGACAAATATGTTGCATGTGCAATGTTGAAGAAGCATTTTCTATAGAAAGAGGGAATATCACTTGAAAAAAAAAGAAAAAGACCATATATGCCCTATTAGTAAGGCTCTGCTGCAAGAGGTGACATCATGGTGTAAGCATCATGTTTAAAGTATTTACTGTCCTTGTGGACTTGAGTTAAAATTTAGAAAGAATTGGCTCAGAATAAAATACACTATACATATGTGCTCATTGCAGAAATTAAATGTGAAGCACTGTTGGACATGGCATTACTCTTGTCTTTTAAAAATAAAACCTACAGGTCTATACAAAATATAGGATAAAGACAAGTTACCCTTTGCTTTTCCTCTTGAGTAGTGTGGTCTCTGCCACATGTATGGCCATGCCATACAACTCCTCAGTTCTCTGGGAGTACAGCAAGCAAAGTCATTTGAGATAAAGTCCCTGTTTAGATATAAAACTGTTGAAACACTGTGTGAAGAATATTCAGAAAAAAAAAAAGGCAGAATCCCCTACTGGAATGTCTATCAACCTAGCTCCAAATTCAAAATGAAGGAGGGGAAGAAAACTCTTCCAATTCATCTTAATGAAATGATCATAAGTTGGCACGACTTTATTTTCATTACTCTGTCTACCCTAGCATCCTCAGCTAGGAGTCAAATTGTTGGCACAAAAACATCCACTTTTCTTGGTCTTGTTCCACCCTGCTTCCAGTATTAGCTTGAGGACTCTATACAGAATTAATCTAAAGGGAGAAAAAAACATTAAGCAAAGCAATAAAGATAATTAATCTAAGTTTGAAACAGATATTTTCCTTCCTTTGCCATTCCTTTGCTACAAATGTGCAAATGTTTTTCCCTACAGTGGGAGGCTGAGAGGTGCTATTTACTTTACTGGAATGTAGCTTCCCCCATCATCTCCCCTCCACTATATTTGCCCCAGTCTTAGGGGCTGTCAACAAAGACTGCCTTGCACATTACTGGAGTTCACTGTTGTTTCAAGCTAATCTAGGGTATCAGCTAAAGACATCGAATCAACCATGTGCAGCTGTGCAGTGAATCTGGAAGAACCCTGTTACATACTAAGTTCTTCAGCTTTTTTTTTTTTTTATCTTTTGGACTTATTTTGTTCATGACTTATGATCAGCAGGGTGAAATCAAAAACAGTCTTTATATACACACATGCAAAAATCATTGCTGCACATTTTTTTTTCTTTTAATGGTATTTCATTACAACAAGCTCTTTCTATCTAGCCTAGGCTCTGCTTAATTAGATATTTAAATGATTGGAGCAGCGCTGTTTCTATAACTTCGAAGTGCGACAAACACATACGAAACATACTGTTGGCGGCATTTAATCAACAGTAGTCAATTTATCATTTTCACAGTTTTAGTGAGTGGTTATGAATCACTAAAATCACAGGTATTGTAGATGCAGCGTTGTGGCACTATCATTAACAAATATACAGTGCACAGAGGGATGACTTGGTAATTGAGTGGGACTAATAAGAATACATCATTTAGCTGTATGTGACAAACTGTGCCTCAAAACACAAGCATGGAAAATTCACGTTTTGCTTAATAAATAAATTACACAGCCAATGTATTATACATAATTTGCGTCCTCATGGATTTGAATGATATATAATGCATGGTCCAAGTCATTTATTTATTAAGACTAACTATATATATTGTAGGTGGGGAATTTTAAACTCTAGAGTAGGACCTGCATAGGTAACTGTTACAACTACTGAGTTTGATTGGGCAGCAAATGAGGCTGTGCGTTTGGGGAGTTGCAAACATAGGCAAGTGTTTCTAATGTTACAAGCTCCAGTGTGTTTATAAACTTCAGTTTCCTCCATTAATTTGAGGGATAAGAAGTGTAAAGCTAAAGCCTGACTGGTTGAATGCTACTTATTCAGTGAAGGAAAACAAAGTATTTCCTCAATAAAGAGAAAATATTAATTGAAGCAAGGAGCATGGAGCTGAAGTAGAGCAACAAACAATTCTCTCTAGTGTTCTGGAAGAGGCAATTTTACACTTGTGGGCTTCTAGGCCTTACTGGCCGATTCAAATAAGATAACAAATATATTTTTTTTTCTCTTGAGTATCTTTGCTTACCTTTGCATCTCTTGAGAGACAACAGGGGAATATTTGACTTAGAGATTTTTTCAAAATCACTCTCAACAGATGCCTTAATGTTTTTCAGCTAACACACCCTGAAGCTCTCCTGTGCCATTTTATTGCAAAATTTCTGTGATTCCCTTTTGAAATTATGCATTTCTCCAGATTCCTCAGAATTTTTCTGCTATCTAGCAACTCTAATTTTGTTTTGGGAGTACTTAATTATTTTCTTTTGCCTGCTTGACTGATGTACAGAATTGGCTAGAACTCTTTCCAGAGCATTTAAATTTGAATACCTTCTGAAAAAAAAAATCTTTTAGAAATTAGATATACTTTTATATTAAAATATGACTCCTGCTGCAATGCTCCAATTAAAAAGAAAAAATAAGCACTAAATAAAAAGCACTTATTAGCTTTCATTTCCACCTTGTTCTTCCCTGAAACATTACTTATAGAAGGCAAAAATCTACACGGTATCTGTTTTTCACATGAGTAGTAGAATGACACTTTTTCTTCCTGTTATTGGTGGAGAAAGTTGATGTACTAAAAAGAATGCTCTAGATGAATATTTTCATATGTTCTCTAAGAAAAAAAAATGAAGTATTCCTGGCTAATCTTTGCAAGGGAGAGGTATCAACTTTGGGAATATTGTCAAAACTGATTTCTCAGTGGCTAATTAAAAGCAAGCAGACAAACTATTTTCCCTAACTCCACAATATACAAATCAAACTAGTCTGATTTTGTTGCTGTTTTGTTTGAAATATTTGTAACCAGGTCTGAAGCCTTGGCACGACCCAAAGTCGCAAAATACATACCTACATCAGAAGGTCTTTGGAGCTACAGAGATGTCTGTCCTCTTTTAGGGAGAGGAAAATAAGGAAAATAAAACTGATTTAACTCTTCCTTTGCTAGACCTTGGCATAGACTTAAAAGAAGCTCCCTGGAAGGTAACACTCTATGAATTTCCCTGGGGTAAGTCTTGGCTGAAATTCACTGGGTGGAGAAACGTGTGCCAGTGCTGGCTTGCAGACAGCAAATATGCTCAGAATTTACAATAAACTGAAGTAATGAAAGTCAAATATAGGAAAATTAAAATTTTAGGGAACCAAGCTGCCTCATTGTGCATAATTTCTCTTTTGATTCTTCCAAACAATGTATACCTCAGCAACTATTGAATTTTGCCTAGTAGGCGGCCTTCTACACCTTATTTAATGTTGCCCTGGGAGATACTTGATTAGCTCTTTTCAGACAAAAGCACCTGTATAATGCCCCACACTAGGAGGTCTGCTTGTTGTCTCCATTACTCTTATTCCCTCCTCAGATACCATCCTGTGAAGATGTCTAGTGTAGGAAATTTCTTCTTTTTTAAAAAATTCTTTTTGTCCAGTTATCTGTGATTCCTTTTGCTGAAGCTTTTCCCAGCTGAAGGGATTGCAGACATGATAACATCCTACCATGAGTTTGCTCAAAGAGCACCATGTGAAGAGGAAAATCTTAATATCAATTAGAATTTCAACTTCACACCAGAAGCAAAACCAATGAGAAGACTAAGCATATTGATCTATTGTAGAGTATGACTAAATGGATTACATGAATATACTAACTTCCAAGAAAATTAGAGCATGAAGATGTCAGGAATTTCACAGCCTGGCTGAATAGTTGACATAAGGGCGCTGTTGGTTTGCTTTCTTGAACAGAGTTGTGCCTTATATGAGGCAGTTTCTTTTAATCTTTGCTATCTGTGGGATTAGGATGATCTTACAGCTGACTGTATAGCTGACGTAAATCAGTTTAAATTCATACTGAAGTACTACAGTCATCAATAAATTAGTGCTGACACTAGCCATTAGATCTCCTCTGGTTGGTTTAATCAGTGCTTTAGTGTCTTTCTTTTGACTCTTCTGTTCATTTGCGCTTATTTTCCTTCCTTCCTTCTGTGATTTTTCACTAATCTAAAGCATGCCAGTGAGATATATTATACATATTGACTTTGTACTAACTGCATGAATTAACTAAACCCATATTGGTGTTCAGATGAGGCAGAATGATGGGTCACCAAAACCTGTGTACCTTGGCACCGAATATGGTCTTTGGGTTTTGGGGACCCACTGTGGTCCAAATTGTGAAAGAAACAAGTGGAAATACGGCACCCTAATAAACTTGTTTCACTTTCTCTGCTACTAATTTTCAGAAAGCTTTCAGCAATGGGATAAGCTGAGTGTGTCTGCTTCTACGCACCTCTACTCAAAGAAAACAGGGAGACTCAGGGTAAGATATGGCATTAATTACAATGCATCGTCCCTTTTTTTAATGCCTTTAACAAGCCAATGAGTACTGAAAGGACCCTTGGTATAATAACGTGTGAAAAAAAAATACTGATTAAGGCTGCTGGGTAATAGAATGTCCTTGATATAATTTGAGTCATTTCTCTTTGTGATTCTCTTATTAACCCTACAAGATCCAACGCCTTCACTTTGGTATGCTACTTTGTTAGTCTATCCTTTCTGATCCCCCAGAATTAAGCCTATGCGAACAGGACTGCAAGATAAAAATGCAGGCACAGGGAAGGTTGGGCCCCTGCGGTCACTGAAATAAATTAAATAATTTAAATTGACCTAGGGGCCTGCGTGTAGAATAATCCTCCACTTAGATGACCTGGTGATTCTTAACTCATTTCTAAGTCTGTATCCAGTCAATGTGAAAGTGTTAATGTTCCTGTATCACAGTACACTGATTACACTTATCTTTTTCATACCCAATAACCAGAGACAATGATTATATTATTCATAAGATATTTTTACCTGAAGTAATAAAGCATGCAGCTTTAGTTATTATTTCCTAATCTTTCTTTTAACTGTACCTTTTTCTCCAGCCCCAGGGATAACCCTACACTTTATATTAAAAAACATTCTTCCTTTGCACACCTTTCTTTCTTTTTCTTTCTTTTTTTTTCTCTCTTTCTATGTTGGGTTCATATAATAGTATCACCAATGGCCTGCTTTTATGAGCATCCTTGTACCCTTTGGAAAATACTATCCCTGCAGTTTGGGATGAAATGTCCTTTTTTTTTTAATTGAAAAATAAAAGTGGAGAGGGTTAATGTGTGAGGAAGAGCTTATATCAGCATGTCCTTTCCTACCTTAATCAGGTGATACACAAGACAAAAATAGCTTGACATGTCCACAAACAGTTACTGGGCTGCCCCGCCATATGCTGCCCTAGCATTCCAGATGGACTGAGAATCTGTGAACGTCATGTTTCATGAGCATTCCCTTCAGGCTCCCGGGAACCTCCAGGACACAGCTGGAGATATATGTGCACACACCAGTGCGGGAGTGTGGGGGGTGTCTCTGTGTGTGTGAGAGAGAGAGGAAGGAGAGAGCTTGGTAGGCAATGAGGCCAATTCACTCTTGATACAACTACGAGAAGGGAATGGTGAGTGGAGGAGGAAAAATCCTTGCATTTGACTTAATGGAGCTAATCAAGAAAATTCCCAGGTGGAATTGTGAGAACTGACTTGCCCTCAAATCTCCAAAGTTGTGATAATGTGACAATGATGTTTTTTATTTGTATAATACATTTGTAAGGGTGTCTTAATGATATATATCATATATATGATATATGAAGACACCCTTCTTATACATCATGTATGGATCTAATGCCCACCTTAAACAATCAGGCAAAAAAACAGTTGTTTTCCTGCATCTTTGTGCCATAGTGTTCTTGTAACAAAAGCACTTCTCACTAGAAGCTCTCAATCCTTCTATGAGATGGTCGCTAAAACTAGGGTTTACATTTAAGTAACAACATTCTAGGACTTTTCTCTCTTGGGACTCTCAATTGTGTTTTACTGTGCTCATTAGTGATCTTGAATCAGGCACTACAGGAAGGTTTTTCTTTGGCCACAAATATTTGAATATGGGTTGTATTTAACATGACAGCAAGAGTTGTTTGTTATGCTAAAATCCATATGTGGCTCAGTTAGTGTTTGATAAAACATGCCTAGAAACCTGACCATAAGGTACGTGTCCCTGGAAGTATGTGGCAAAAAGCCTGAGTGCCCTTACTGTACGCTCGCTTTTTCAGCTGTTTCAACTGTCCCCTACATTCACCCTCAAGGTGACCCAAAAAGTGAACCAGTGGCACCTTTTGTTTTTTTTCTCCCTCCTTTCCATATGTGAACACTAGGACTCCTTTGTCTTCTAGCAGAACAAGGCAAGTCAAAGATGCATCCTTCCCTAGACAACTGTGCTGCAAGATCAGACGGTGAAATCCCAGTTTTGCCCTGGATGGATGCACACGTGAGCATGAGGGCAAGGAGTGCTCAAGGAGCTGTACATAACAGTGTTTTTAACTGTAGGGCTACTGCCACCATGTTTCATCATGGGTCTGAAGTTTGAGGTACTCAGGCACTAGCACATACCAGATACACTAGCTGTAACTAGGTGTGTTAGAATTATGTGTAGAAAGCTTTAGGCAATGATGGGAATTTGCTCACTCTTCTCACTACAGTTCATATTTTAGTTGTTTCCTGTGTTCCTGTGATGTGTTCCCATGTTCTATGATTTTCTAAAAAATAGTGAAACCCAATGATGGCTCTGTCATTAACAGTGTTGTATTTCACTAACTGAATTGCTATGGCCAAAAATAACTTTTTTTGTTGAGTAGTTCCCAGTGAGCTACATCCTTTATCAGACCCATGACAGAGAAAGTCATAAGGTTATTGAGTGACTTACTGCCAGACTCTACCACTCTACATAGTGTCCTTTCCAAATGTCTGGTCTTTCCAAACAGCAGAACAATTACAGATGATATAAACCCAAACACAAAATACAACATAAGTTCTCTGAATTATGCAGGTAATTACTAATTTTTGGGAGGTCGTGTTCAACATGCACAGCTTAATTGACCACTACAAGCTTCTGTATAACTAGCAGAATGAACCTGTGGAACCTAGTCTTGAAAGACACCATATTCTTACTAAAGCACGGCATTGATCTTCCAAATTAAACAAAAGATTAAGTTTATAAAAATACAGCCCTTGTAACAACCACCTGCAGTTTCTGTCATGCTGAGATACTCACAAAAGACTGTATTCATGGATGGGAGATGACTCTTCAGCTCATAGGTAAAAATATTTTTGTGCGCAGAGAGTTTATATATACTTCTAACATGGCATCAGCCTGTAAGCCCATGCATTCCATGGCTTTGCACTAGAAATAATTTGCTCTAGAAACAGTCAAGGCAGCGCTGGAAGAGTCTTGTGTCTTCCGTGACCCACCGCGACTGCACCATGCAGGGGTGGCCTTGCTGTCTCCACAGGATGGAAGTGGGTTTCTCCTCTCCAAAGCAAGGCAAACGAAACATCCTGCAAAAGCTGTTGTTGGGAGCTGCAAGGGTGTGAGGAAAAGGGAAATGTTTGGAAAAGGCAGAAGCTGACAGCAGAGCACTAAGTGGTGGCAACACCTTTGGCCCCACTGATGGCTGCCCCTCGGCTCCACACAGCCCTGGCCCCACTGTGGACCAGTCTGGGCCAGAGGGGACAGGACCTGCCCCAACAGCAGCAGTGTCCTGGCAGTAGCACAGCTCCCTCCACTGCCGCCAGCCCACCTGAATTAATTTATCTTTAATAAATTAATTTTTACAAAACCAACACGCACTCTCAGGGAGATATTACTAGCTGACAGAGGAACTGAAAGGTCATATCCTGGCTGTTTGTTTCTGTAACTTGATCATACCAACAGGGAGATTATTTTAAAACTAAAAAAAACAGAGAGAGAAAATCAATGCAATTTTCCATCCATTCTCATCAGAGAGAAAAAGGACTCAGCCTCATTCACAGCAAGCTTTGCCCCTTGTAAGAAAGTGTAGCTTCTGCCTTCCTTCCCTTCTTCCAGGAGTATAAATTAATATCTCATCATTGACCATAATATGCCCTGTAACTGTGTTTATTATTACTGCATATTTTAGACAGGTGGTAAGTATTGGCACTTTTTATTATGCTGATAAACAATGTCGGACTGCCAGGTAAAATGTGTTGTCAGGAGTGATTTCTCACCTCCCTGTAGCCTCCTGTGGATTTTATCTAGGCTCATGTAGTGAAAACCTTGAGCACTAAGGCTTTTTGCAGAGCTTTTCCAGTAATTCCACTGTGATTGTTCTTCCCTGTCTCACTGGAGTTTATGTGAGAAGGGTGAGGAAAAAAGAAATTAAAAGTGCCTCCCCCATCCCTTTCAAATGGACACTTTCAGCCAAGGTAAAGCAGCTAAAAAGCTTAACTCTTAAAGCTTAGCTGGATACAAGTATGTTCAGCTTTATGCCTATAATCTTCATTATCTTTATGAATTTCCTTTCTGTATTAGATCCTTCCGTTTACCCAGCAACTGAGAAAGGTTTCTAGCTTTCTTGGGGGTTAAAAAGTGCTGCTTTGTGAGATCATTGTATTAATGGGAAAAACATCTGCATTTTTTAATCTCTCCTGCTTTTTTTCTCCTCTAAATGCATCAGTGTTTTACTAAACAGTGGTGTGGTGGGGCAGGATTGCTCTGTCACCCTTCTCCTGCAGTGGGTTTCCCTGGTTCCTGCCTTCTCTAGGAACTGCAGGGACTGTCTTTGAACCTGAAACTTTAGGAGGGCCTAAGTAGGAGCCTGGATTGGGGTGTCCAGGATACATGTGCAGGTGTTCAGAGAAAATCCTTAGGCACACAAGGCTACTATGTTTTACGTGATGCTGCTTGACATGTACCAGGTTCACACATGGAGCTCACACATATGTGATATTGCTGCCCGAATCTCTCCTCTTGCAGCATTGCATATATATGCCAGCTCTTCTTCTCCTCAGACACGCTGTGTGCTGCATGCAGAAGGTGCATGTTTCTACGCACTAAATCTGCGTGGAACACTGTAAGACGATTCCTGAGCTTGGTTCCAGTGCTTGGCAGGAAATTCACCTGGAGTGTGCGGCGGCACTAATATCAGTACATTACTTCAAGGGCATAAATTAACTTGGTTATCTGTTCAAAGCATGCATTATATACACAAGTGTGCAATGCCCTGTGTGCCTGGCAAGAGCAGAAGCCATTTTTTCCTCAGTGTATCCATTAATCTAACTAAAAGTTGAACGTAAATATTTTTATGTAGCTCATTCATATATCCAGTTTTATCATATCTACAAATCCTAGGCAAAATGTACAAAATCACTACAAAAGAGCATTGGTTTACAACTTCATTTCAGCATTCAAAAGTTAGTAAATGACAGAAGTTGTCTTGTTTGTGCATTTTCTTTCATTTTATTGCTTTGTGCTTATGCAGTTATTCATTACTGAAGCATGCCCTTTTCTTCCTTCATTTATGGGTTGAATCTGAGTTCAGAACTGAAAAAGATTGTAGCAGGGATGTAGTGAATGAAGTAAAAGGTTGCAGAAAGGAAATGTTGGTGTATGGTGACTGACATTTCTAGACTTATCTTTATATGGAGAGTCATATAGTGTTTGCTTTCTTCAGAAGCAGTAAATAAAGCTTTTCATGTGGTGCATGAAGAAATGATCCAGGAGATTTGAAGTCTGTTCTAGATAAAATCCAATGTTAACTATGTATGTTCATGTATATTTGTTGCATTTGTTCCTTTAATGAGCTATATCATCTACTGTCACTGTACTGGTGAGTATAGGAGGAGATGTGAGAAAGATAGAAGGACTTAACAGAAGAGGATAAGGTCACACAGTTCTCTTCCTTTCCCCATAGGATATTGTGGAGTGTGTAGGGTGTCAGAGGATAGGTCTTCCTACAGTGTGAAATGGGATAGTTAATTCTCAGGTTGCCTTACCTTATTTGAAGCATTTTTTCATGCAAATACTGCCCTGTTGGAGTACTAATGGAGAAGGCTTCTTCTAGTACTCATCTATGCCTGCCTATGAGGAAAAACAGACAAACAAGTATTCCATATCTGTAACTGCTGACAACTTTTGTTTCAGCTACTGAGGTTGTGGTAGCGATAAAGGAATGTGATAACTATGAAGAATAAAATTTTGTAATTTATGAAGTATAATACTGAAGAGGTAATACAAAGGGTAGAGCACTGGTTCATTCAAATTCATGTCTTAGCTGTAGTGTTTGGTTTTACTGTAAAAGTCCCACTGACTGAAGAGAGGAAAAGGAAAGGGCATGATAATAGGTTTAGCATGGGGTATATTGTGTACGTGTTAAATAGTCCCTTTAGTGAGTATTTGCTGGGCTACTCAGATTCACTTGCGTACCAAAGCTTGAAGATCCTTATGTATCTCCCTTGTGAGTCATGGGATTTGTTAATTAATAATCTAGAAATCAAATACAGATTTAAATCTTAGATCTTCTTATTACTAGAGGAAATCTCTGTTGAACTCCATCTGGGTATGTCCCTTCTGGGGAGAAGGAGGAACTTTTCTGTGCTACTATTATGTCATTCCATAGCACATGTCCAGTGGTATTATAGAGAAAATCTGGTGACAGATATAGTAGCCCAAATGTGAAATTCTCTGATAAGTGAATGGCTAAAACCTAGATCTCTATTTTGATGCCAGTGGCCATCTCTATTTAAAATGCAAGATAAATTAATCCTTGTCCCCCACATTATCAGAATCCCACAGATGGTACTATTATAAATAACTTCTGTTTATCTAAAAGTATTAGCATTTAACTCTAGGAGGAATGATTGTTGTCATGTGTGGTGCAGATCTTTTCAGATGCTTGGGTAATTTTTGCCTCAAGTAGGGTGAACATATGAAATAAAAGCCACATCTTTTCTAGTTCCTTGCTTATGAATATTTGGCTAAACAAATAAAGTTTAGCCAAATATTCATAAGGGTGCAAATAGAATTCACAAGAGCTGTTTAAGATAAATTGTTACCATACACACATTCATTAACATTGGTTGATAATTAAAACTGGAGACAGGCAGAGAGAAAGCTTGTGGCAGAGGAACATAAGGGTTAAGAAATAATTTTGAGGAGTTGGGGTAGATGTTTTGGGTGAAGGTGGGGTGGGTAATGAAAAACCTCCTGAAAGAAACGATGCTCCAATCAATTTTTAGACACTTCTGTAAAGAAAATGAGGTAATCCAATCAAGGAATGCAAACTGAGCCATTTGGTTAGATGACCAATTACACTGGGGCAACATTGGCTCATTAATATTTGTGCCATATGTTTATGAAGAATCCAAGGGCTACATTAAACAAACTTGAAGCAACTGGGATTAACAGGTAACTCATGGAGAGGAGGAAAAAAAAAAGACCTAGAGAAATGATTAACTTTACTAATTGGGAATGATATGCCTCCCTTTCTCAACAAAGTCACTCTCAATGTCCTTGCTGTGTTATATTAATGACAGGCTTTGTCTCAGTGTCTACATTTTGCTCTGAATCATTTTGGATAACTCAGGTTGATGAGCTTTCTGTTTTTCCTTGGAAAGGGAGTCTGTGTTACTTAAATGAAAGCAAATGTAAAGCTCTTTACATTTATGCAATCATTAATTAACCTGCTACAACTTGGTTGCACCAAGGGACTGAGTGTTTTAAAAATAGACATTGAAGTTAATGACAACTTTGAATAACTTTTCTGGATTTTGTCACTTCAGTACTTAGCTATATTTACCTGAAATCTGGTTACCTGAAATCATAATGATGTAGTATCATATATTAAGATCATAGAACTTTTCATTGAGCCTATACTTTTTCTACTTTTATTCTTCTTCATATTTAGTGTCCTACAATGCACCACTGCTCTAGGTCTTGAATCAGTTCTAAGAAGGAACGAAGTTAAAAAATCTTGTATTGGGCTGTGGACCAGGTGTGGGAAAACTAATTTTGGTGTTCCTGTTTGTTTTCTTCCCCTTTGGAAGTAAAATTACCCAGGTGGACTAAATGATGTTCAAATCATGCTCACTGAGATGTTGTTTGCCATGGTTAAATGTGCAGAGGGGCAGTTCACTCGTGGATTAGAGAGCTTTTAAACAAGAGAAAATTCCCTATTATGGATAATAATCCAAGGCCAAACTGCAACTTTGAAAGTACAAGCAAGGAGTGCAATTCTGTTTTACTGTTTCACACTTTAATTTGCTATATAACCATATAATATTGTGAGAGGGCTGAAGATGTGTAACTAAAGATTCTTTAGACTCTTGTGTCTGGCAGAGTTCTTTGGAACTCTTGTTTATTTAAAAGACACTTTCTGAATCCTTTTGTAAATTCTTGGCTATTTTTGTTTGTGACTATGCAAATTCAGCTATATCTTCATAATACGAAGGCACTTTGGGCCTATCCTGTGCTTAAGTCCTATTAAGACTAACATGGTGAGGCTGCACAGCCATGCTCCAAATACATTATATGCTCAGAAAATATAATATTGGACTCATAACTTAATAATTAATATGAACTGTTTAGAGCAGTGATTAGGTTGTGGGAAAGTTAAACTGCTAGCCACTCCACTCACAAAGGATAGCTTTGAGCCCGAATTTATTTCTTATTTGTTTCTTGGATTTCCATGCTCAGGAGGAAGTTACATGGCTGCAAATGTCAAAGGAAAAGAAATGCCAAACTTCATACTGGAGTCAAGACCTTAAATCTGTTTAAAGATTGCCGCTTCTTTTGCTTACAAGCAATATGTTCCCCAAGCTCCCTTAGGCATCATGACTAACCAGCCTCTTTGAATACCATTTGTAGGCGATTGCTAGCACCTGACTTGTACCTGGCATTTCCAGTAGGTGTCAAAGCATCTAAAAGCCAAGGGTCACAGTGCTGAGTCTAAACCCTTCGTGAATCCATCCCAGTTTGCTTTCTGCATAGAATTAATATAAGCTGCAGAAGTGGGCTTCATGATTTCTTGGACTTCTTATTTTCCTCTTCTACAGACTCTTGTCTATTCCAAAACTATTTCACAGTCTAACAGACTTTACTCCTAGGAAAACTTTTCAAGAAATCAGTCTACATTTTCTTCTTAAAGTGAAATAATGAATCACTATACATAGAACTCTGTATCCTCTCCCAAGCTCATTACTGTAATTTTTTTTGCACCCTAAAGAATAGCACCTTAGTGTTGATATACTTCAATCCACCAGATGTCAACTGTTAAGACTTTCTGTGAGGTGAGATCATGTTCTTTCAGACCTTTTGTGTCAGTCAGCTGAAAAGACTTTGCAGTGTTTGTGAGGAGGGGAAAGGCTTATTTTCTTTCTACAACAAAGTTGCTTTCTTTCTAATTAAGACAGTGAAAAATTTTACTTTGTCTTCATCGTGGCAAAATAGAGGACACGAAGAAAGAAAAAAGTTGAATTAGAACCTTCTGTGCGCAGTATTTTGTCCCTGAACATTGCCAAGTAGGAAGCAAAAGGTAATTTTTTTCTCTTAAATGTATCTTAATTTCCTTCATGTTCCTGTAAAACAGTGGAAGCTGAAGTAAAAAGATGAGCCACTAACAAACAATGGGATTTTATCATTGTTCATAAAGAACAATATATTGATTGATCATTTCTGGTTTATATAAAGGCAGTCGACTGAAACTTCAGGCACAACAGCAATCATTATAAAATACAGAGAGTTTAATAGCTTAGCATCTGAAAAAGTACTCCTAAAGAAAGTTCCACCGTGCTTCAGTCTGCGTCTATAACCTCCTCAGGAAAGCCAAGAACAACAGTTAGGTTTTGCAGCATGACTTGAAGGTCGATAAATCTTGGCTCTGCTAAACCAAGGAGAGAAATAAAAATTCTGGAACCAAGAACCCCTTTACTTGAAGTGACCAGTGGCCCATCTTCTCCCCAGTAATTTAGAGGACTTTGAAGCTAACCAATTCCACTCCTAGGAACAGATCCCTAGGAGAAGGTTGGTTTCTAAAGTTACCTAGATCTGAATCATTTAGTATTTCAAAGCTCAAAGAGAATACTTCAAACAGAGTAGCTAATTGGAAAGTAACACAAATGACAAGAGAGATATGACCGCAGTTGCACAAAGATAAGATAACCCAAAAGATATTTGAAGATATTTGTAAGATCCATTCTCAGTGCAAAGCTAAATGGTATATTTGGTGTTATTCGGGAAGCACAGGAGATCTGGAACAGAAAGCGTTCGGTCTTGGGACTCTCAAAGGGTCTCTGAACAGTGAGGCAGGCACTGCTGTAAAGAAGACCGTCTCTCAGACCACAAATCTGACTAACAACAGTTGCATATAATTGAAGCCCTCTGCTGTTGTCCAGTAGACTGTGTGCTCTTTGCATTGCTTGTGTGCACAGCTCTAGTCACCTTTCTTACTCAGGATTCTCCTTTCCAGAGCACATAAAAGGGACAGAAATCTGTCAGAAAGCTTTGTAGGATGGGGAATGTCCTTTGGGTAGAGCAATTTTCAGCTGCTATTACATGATTCACTGGGGCAGACATAGGCCTACCTGCCTGAGAAATTTTGCATCGAGACCTCGGGAGTTACCCACTTAAGATCTTCAGGTTGGTGGACAAGTCTTTCTTGCTTATGTGGTATATTCTGTAAAAGCAACATCTTAACTCAGATGGGATCAGTTTTTGTCTGACCTGCAGAGGAAGAGCACTTTTTTTTACAAAGGCTGCAAATGAACTAAAACTTAGCTGGAAATGGTCAGGCAACAGTCCAAACTA
>JAUBOD010000248.1:382374-401713 GCA_032353885.1 Nothura maculosa | reverse complement strand
GGAAGAGCACTTTTTTTTACAAAGGCTGCAAATGAACTAAAACTTAGCTGGAAATGGTCAGGCAACAGTCCAAACTAACATTAAAACAACAGAAAGGGTGAAGCAAAGTGCTTATTTTTGCTGAATCGATAGCTCTGTCCAGGTTAACTTCAAGGTGTTGCTTACTTCATTGCCATGCATCACATAATTAATTTTTTCTGCATTTGGAGATCCAATTTGTGCTTCAGGCTCCCCGCTGAGGCTTCACCTAGGTTTTAGTTTAATTTAGCTGGAGAGTTGATTTTTTTGTGTGCTTACTTCCCCTCCCTCTGCTTCTAAATCTAACTCCTCATCGGCAAAACAAGGAAGCATTGCGGTTAAAAGCTTAATGGAGAAGCTGGCTCTCATACGCGGTATTCTCACCCCACGAGAAATCTTGGAAATGGTGCATGTCTATGGTAACTAATGTAGCCTCTGCAATGATAAATTTATTCCTTCATTTGAGAGCAAAATTGATGCACATTGCTAGGTCTTGATGACCTCTGCTTTTCATTTTTTTTTTTTTCCTGTCATTTTCTCCCCCTGTTTGCATAACATTGTGCAAGTTTGGAAAGAACTTATGGCTTTTTAGGACTTAAAGATTCAAGTAGTCACATCTCTTGCTTTTCTGTACTTTGAGTATTATTTATAGCAAACAAACAAGAAAAAAATATATTATACAATGCTTTGTATAGGAATGATTTGAGCTACTCTGCAGTCTTGCTTCAAAACATTTCCTTAAAAAGGTAAGTCTACCCACTCTTGGATTTCCTGCATAAAAGCTGGATTAAAAAGCCAAGGCACTGGAAAATAAGGCAGGTAGATGTCAGCAATATATTAAACTGGAAAAATCTTGTTGCCTATCATGCTCCATGCTGCTGCATGTAAATATTAGCTGCAAAGTAGGACAATTTGAACATTATTATTATACATTCAAAAGCATTTCACTTATAATTATACAACTTACTACCAAACATTCACTTAGCGCACACATTTTTTTTTCTTTGTTTTTTAATGTTCTTCATTTAAAAAATCTGCATATAGGGCACATGTTTTTCCATACTCTAGATACCTTGTAATTTCAAGGTGCTGGTGAAAAGGAAAGGAAAGAAAGGAGAAAAAAGGGGATAACTTGAAGACTGCTTATAATTCAAACACATCACACTATTGTGAGTGAGAATGCTGAAACTGAAAAAAAAAAGATTTTTCAGCTTGATTAGAGACCTGGTGATAGAGAAACTGAAAACATTTCTGTCATTTGCCAGAAATTTTGGCATAGGGAGAGAGTTCCTCAGGTCAGTGGGCTATCTTTGCTTTGTTGTAGGCAATTGCATCAATAATAAATTTAACCATCCCTGCATGAAGCTTAGTCAGAATTTTGACCCCATTACTCTTGTTACAAAAATTTTTTAAGCTCTTATTTTTTCTTTTTAACAGCTAGAGAGCAATTAATGACAGTTCTATAAATCGAATTACTTCCAACTTTGGCACACAGAATATTGCGTAAAGAGTAGTTATTAATGGTAATATGTGACTGTTACCTCAGACATTTTCTCAGACATTCAAAGTACATCTTTGGGTTCTCTAAAAATGAAACAACTATCTGGGTCTTCATTTTGAATACAGGGAATGAAAGCTCTGGGGAGAGAGGTGATGCACACAAGGTCATTTTATCCAACTAATAGCAAAGTTGGGATTAGAGGCAAATCTCTGCAGACCCAGGCCATTGCGTTAACCAGGAGATCACACTGCTTTCCCCTAAGGTTAGAGAGAGATCTCTCCTCTGCTCAAGGAAGTGATTGGTGATAAAACTGTGTTAACTGCCAAGGATTTCTGTAAGTACCTTGAGGCTTAAACTGCCTGTCCTCCAGGCACAGCAGTGGAAGGGTGCTGTGAGATGACACTGAAAGCCTTGAAATATAGCACCATGTGTATTTTTTTCTGAAAAATGCAAACTGTAACCACCCTGTCTCCCATACCCATTTTTATTAAATGTATGCACACAGCAGATGAGCTCTGCCCTCTTTCTGAGGCCATTCAATTAAACTTATAATTAGAGATTCGCAGTTGCAGCAGAGAAACAGTTACAATACTGTCTTAGCTGAGCTCTGCTAAATTAAGAGTAACACAGGCTCCTTCTGGAAGCTGTTTACTGCCTAAACAGATGAATCCAAAGCTGACAGAGTAAAGCACACAAAAATGATACCACTTGTGTCATCTGTAACAGACTTGAAATGGACCTGAATCCTGTTTCTGGTCCACAGCTCAGCTACAAGCCTTCCTCAAGGAGCATTCCTTGGAGTGGTTTTACACTTCAGTTTTTAGAAGCATTTAGAAGCCAGATATTTAAAACCTCTTTTGTGCTCACAGTTTGAAGATAAAAGCAATCCCAGGCTTAATTTTGTTTCCTGAAATCTCTGTGGGTGTAGTCTCCATGGGTATTTGGATCTCCAAGTGCTTATTTAAAACTTTTCTTTTTTTATTTAAAACTTCATTTGGATACCAGAACTACTCTGGCAAGGGCTTTGCATGAGAGACTGAGCTTTTGTTTATACTTAACAGCTCGCAGTTGGATAAGGGTCCCAGGTGACAAAAATCAGCACAAAGAGGTTGTAACCACAAGGGAAAGGTGGGAGCTGCCCAGGCACCCCAAAGCTTTGCTCCTTGTGCAAGCTCCCTTGGGCCTTAGGCTGCTTCCACGGGGTCAGTCCTTCACTGCTTGTAGGAACTTGGTTAGCCCGTGCCTTTGAAATCCTGACTGAAAATGATAGAAAGCAATCAGAGTAAAGGGAGAGTAAAATTAATTAAAAACAAACCCATTTTGCAGAATTTCCTTCCCTCAGGATTCAGTCTTGCTCCTCCTTGCCTTGTTTTTTATGTGAAAGTCCATGCCTTCACTGGAATAGCAGGTTGTAGGACAGAGAGAGAAATGAATGAACCTTGTTTATGCCTGGCTTTTGTCTCATGCATTTTGGTTGTGTATTTATATATGTATATATATATATGAACTCTCACACTTGCCACATGGAGGTGAAAAGCCTAATCTGATTCTAGCCATGCTACATATTTTGAAATTAGTGAGGAGTTATCTAAATTTCTAAATAGCACAGCCCTCAATATTATAACTTCCAACAAAAAGCAGTTTATTCAGAGGTTTTTGACTTAAAACACATTATAGTGGTATCACTGCCATCAAACATGTAGCTTGGATATCATAGGGATTACAGGAACAAAGAGAGACAAGCCGGTGCACACTTGCACATGTACATACACGAACACATACACATATTCCCCATAAATGCAAAGCTACAGAAATTTTGCTGTTAAAAAAATAAAAACCCAAATCACTTTTACATGACTTTGAAACTTTGTATAAGCAGCTTTACTGGCTCCATCCTGTTTCTCTCTAAAAGAAATGTCAGAGCACAAAAAAAATTCTGCAAGTGTACTATTGTGCACTGGAATTTAAGAGGAGCCATTGTAGTGAGAAAACAATTGTTCTAGAAGAGTTTCCAGATCTTTTTGCTCTTTAAAGGTGCATATGATTAATGGACAATTTAGGCTCTTTTGAATTTAAATCTAAACCTTATTTTTAAAATGGTTGTTGTATGAATAACTTTAGATTTTGGTTTTTCAAAATACTTAGATTGGGTCTAAGTCTTCTATCTTGTTCTCACTTTAATTAAAATATTTCCTTACATATGGTGCTGTAGTTATACCTCTGGTTTGATTCCAAATTTTAATTACTTCTCAGATTACCAAATCTCAGCATTTCTGTATAATTCAATGTAAAACATTCAGTAAGTGGTAAAATACTGTTGGAACAGAGAAGAAACTCACCTTGAATTATAATAAAGCCATCTTTTCTATTCAAAAAGTATCCATGACCAGACAATGAAATGTTCAGATCTATTGATTATTTTAGGGAACTCTTTTATTTTCCTGAGTATCTCAGAGATGTTTACTTCCCTGTATGGATTGTTCACTGTTAAAATCTGTATGCCATCACTTAACTCTGATTGATCGTATGAGTCAAGTGATGCTGTTTTCATTTGCTGACTTTAACTTGTGCAGTCATTACCAGGGCAGACACTTACTTCTATATGCTAATTGAAAATACTCTTATCAATTAGTAGATGTGCATAGGGTCTTGGAGTTTGATGTCCATTATCATTTTTACCAGCAACATTCATCCAATTGTGCAAAATGCTAAGAGGAAAGGATCACTAAAGGGACTGGAGCCAAATATTTGAATAAAGTCATATTTTTATTTTTTTCATTATTCAGCTAACTATAGGTTCTAGCATTCATCGATAATATAGTGAGTGACAGACACTCTATAATTAATATGCAATCTCTAAAATTAAAAATAAATTTAGGTTATCTATGTGACAGTGAATAACTTCTAATGTCATTTTCCAAGAAATATGTGAAAGGAGAATTTATGGGAGAGAGGCCACTCTGTTTTGTAGGGAAAACAGATGTTCATTAATAAACAGGCTGACCATGGAGCACTGGAACTACCATCTGGATGGGATGTTGTACAGGATTTTTTTCTCCATTTTACAATTTAGTTAGTGAAGTTCTGATAGGAATCAGGTGATTTTTTTGATTGTATGTTTAGAAATATGTTAATCCATTTTTCTTTCCTTCATGAAATTTCTCTCTTCATGACTTTAAGCAAATTAATATAAAAAATGATCCATAAAGCATTTTATAAAGCTCTGGAAATGACAAATAAAGAAAAACAAAGCTGTAAGCTGTAATGGCATCTCTCAGTTCTCACTGCAAAGCTGGTAGTCTTGTAGAATCATGTCCACATTCTTGTCTCTCAGCTATCATATGCGAATAATGCGATGTGTGCTCACTCTTAGCAGGCTACATTGCAGTAGGACCTAGAAATAACAATGGGAATCGGGCCTCCTTTTCTGCTGTGCTCTATACTTATTTGTAGGGACAGATCGTCCTTACCTGGAAGGATTTACTACCTGGGACTGCATTCCTCTATGTAGTGGCATTGTGGCTTGTTATAATCAGGATAATGGTGGCATTTTAGGTATTCATTAAGTTCATTTTAGGTGAATGAAGTAAAAGTGAGGCTTCAGATAAAGCCAATAATTAAATAAAAAGAAAATAAAAAAAAGAGGCCCTTTTTCCTATGCAAGAGCTTTGATGCAGGTTGCAGTTTGCCTTTTCTGTTTCAGCGGATTTTTTTTTAGACATTCCTGTGGTCACTGCTTATCTTTCTCTGCCAATAAAATGGGTACAGAAATGCATATCCAACACCAGGGGTACCGGGAGGCTCTACCCCATTGTAGGGCTCTTTGAGATGCTGGGAGAGTGGAAGATTTTATTACACAGCGCTGCTGTTTCCGTGTTTCTTGTGACCAGTGCAGGGGAGTAGCACTACATAGGTTAGATCAAGCAAAGTGCTATACATGTCAGATAATTACAGGTGATTACCTATTAATTAATGTGCTTGGCCTTCCCCTAATATTTGTATACCTTCTTCAGTGCCTTTCCCTACATGCTATCAAGATTTCTAAATACTTTCTCAGCAACCAAAACAAGGAATGACTTGGTATTAAGTGTGTTTCCTATTCTGTAGTCACTACTAGCTGCCCACAATTCATCAGTATGCTGCTTATTAATTTCCCGCAACGCACTGTTTATTGATATTGCTTTTATTGTGGTACCTCACCTCAGCCATGAAGGGAGGACATGCACCTTCATCTCACGCTAATGGCATTGCTGCCAATGCAGTAGGGAGGCTGAAGAGCAATGTGACTAATAAAACACAGCCAATAAAAATATGAAGGAAAAAATGTCCCTACTAGTAAGAAATGCATATTCCAAGTGCTTGCGCAGTGCCTGGAGCTGTTAATCATCACTCCGTGGGCACCCCTAAACAACTCTAAACAACAGTTAGAAAAGGATCAGATGACTGTTTAGGGGACTCAGCAGAGCGGTATTTGTTTGACTGGCAGGTAGCCATGCTTGTAAGGTGCACTATGAATAACAACAGTTGCTGAAACAGAAAGATGAAGGATTTTCCCTGTATGCTGTCTACAGGGCTCTTTTCCACTTTGTGTGGGGAGATAAAAAAAGGAGCTAGGCTTAGACAGTGCTGGCTTTTGCTGGCAGTGCAGGGGCTGGCCAGGAGCCCTCCAACAAGGACAAGCCGCAACGCACAGAAGCAGAGCAGTTATCTGCTCGGAGCAGCTTATCTAGGGCTGTTTCTCATCAGAGTGAAAAAGTCCAATCTCTCATTGATTCTCACTGTTTCATAGTTGTTTTTTCTCTGTTTCCTTCTTGCATTTGTTATGGAGGCAGCTTACAGACATGCTTTCTCCCTCTCCTAGTGCTTATGTAATCTTTCCCGTTGGATCTATTAATAACAATGCTTTTGCTCCATGACTTTCTCGCTTACCCTTCCCTTCTTCTGGTCCCTACTGTTGCCTGCTGCTACCAAAGGACAGTACTGCAGGATGGGACACCCTGGGATGTGGAGCACACATAAGGTGCTCTCCAAGACTTAGGGACAGCTAACCTTGGGGGCTGGAATTCGGTGTCCCTCCACACGCTAAGCATCTTTCCAGCATGGCTGCATGGTGCTCTGGCAGTGCGAGGCTAGTATTTATCATTTTGCATGAAGTTAAAAAAAAGTGAATGTAATCATCATCAGTCATTCATTATCAGCCCCTCTCAGCCTACTGCTGGGCAAAACCTTCTCCTCTGCTCGAATGCCTCATGCTAATCACTGTGGTTTATTTATTTGTATAATAATTTTTGCCAGAACTTTACCATACACAAAGCAGAGCCAGCTGGAGATACTTGAACACAGTTTGCCAAGACCAAGTTCTCCTTGTCAATCACAAAAAGTCTAGCTTATTTTTGGAAATCTCTGGTGAGATCCCATAGCTGATCTGAAGCCCGTGTTAGCAGATCTCCTATCATCTAGGAGCTCATCTGTGCTTCAGCAATGATGAAGCTATTAGTGATGGGGACCTACAGCTTAATTAATCCTACATAAGCTCAGATGAGCACCAAGGCTAGAGTGTTTCAAATGCTTCCGAGGGAAGAGTGAATTTTTAAAAAGATCAGTGATTCCAATTCACATAAGCATCCAGGGTCTTGGAGACTCAGCCAAACTTCTGTGAATTACAAACACTGAGAGATTAAGCTTTCCTGAGACTTTTTCCTGATGCTTCCTGATTCAAGGGAGGTTTTTTGGCAAGTACTTCTCAGTGTTGCTTCACATGTCCAAAACCATGGGGATTTCTTGAATGAGAAGACAAACTCATTTTTAAATACTGTGTTTATGAGGTCTGCTCCAAATGGGAATAAATAACATAGTGTTTAAAGTGGTGTAAGGAAAGATCATTGTCTTGAAGATTTTCAGCATCATTAAGGAAGGCAAGGCTGTAGACCTTGACCTTTAGAAATCTCCAGGTGCCCGTGGCTGTCTGAGGAATCCTCACTCAGCTCCTCAGAGCAGCCTGATTGACTATCCCTAGAAGTGGTAAAGCTGCCCAGTTGCATGTATTTCTGACACACACACATTCCTTTATTGAAGAGCCTGAACTTAGGGTGACTGACATTCATAAAGCCGTCTGGTCCCTGAGCCTACCCATAGCAGGAGTCTTCAAGTAGTGTCCTTTTGGCAGCCCTTCCTGGGGGCTGGTAGAGAGAGTGAACTCCAGACCAGCTTAGTGGACACAAGCTTGAGAGTCTGTGCACATATGTGTCTTTGAGAGCAGAGCAGCTCTGAGAGCACATACAAGGCTAGAAGGTGGGAAATAGGGATGAGGAGAGGTCTCTCTTTCTCTTCTTTCCTGCAGGCCACTGGGTCAGAAGCTACTTGCAAATTTCTACTCAGTCAGTCCTACTGATACTTGCCCAGTGGCCTTTGCCATGATATTTAGTGCCAGGTGGCATAAGAGAGTCCTCACATCCTGGTGTGACAGAGGTTATGTGCTGCTTGTGCATTACATGGTATATGGGAACTTGGGTAGCAGATTTCAGTGCAGCCAATGCGTGTGTGTGAGATGCAAGTCTTGAAGGTAAGGTTTAGCTCTTTTGGCACTCCTGTCCAGGAGAGCAGGATCTGCAGAGATCTGCAGGCAGAAACCAGTGCTGCTTGCTCTAGAGATGTCCTACAAGCTATCTAACTAGCACAGCTGAATCCTAAAAATTTTTTTTTCTGTTTGTACATCTTTCTGGAAATGCCTAAGCCACATCATGTAGTTCATTTAAAAACAAAACAAAACAAAACAAAACTCCAGAAACTTAGATGTTGAGAAAGTACTTTATGCAAAACTACTTAAAGGGTGGAATTTTCAAAACTATCTGTGACTGTCTGCATCCTTATGCTCTTTAAAAATCTTTTCACTTGAAGATGTAGATACTTCTTCAGCTTTGTCTCTCTAGCTGCTGCTGTTACATAGCTTCTTAAAGTGCAGCTCACCTGAAACCTATCAATTTGAGACAGAGTAAATTGGCTTGTTTGGGGGTCTAACATCAGACAGCAAGGCTTAACACTTGAAACAATGAGTTTGAAGCCAGGCTTGCCTCTATGTCACCCAAAATAAATAGTAATGATGATGATAATAGGAGAAAAGACTCATGCTTCCCTCTGCAATGTGTGTCTGTCTGGGAATAACAGTGAGAATTGGTACAAGCTGACAGGAAAAAATGCTTCTCATAAACTCAAACATTTGTCAAAAGGGAGAAAGGTCCTTCCCTTTTTGTTTTAGGGGTGAAACTGGAATGGAAAATGAGATGTAAATACCTTCTCTACAGCCTCTGACAAATTATTTTTATTGTAGTGAAATAGTCCCTTTTGGCTTCTATAACTCTCCTCACAAAAATATTCCTTTTCAAATGAAGATAATTTTACCTCTTTTATGTTACGGTTTGTTTAGTTTGCTTTTAGTAAAAATATGTAAACATAATACTTTGATATTGGTACAACTATTCTTTCCTGACTTATTCTTGAAAAGGAGCTCTGTGTATCATGAAATTTGTGCAGGGAGGAAAAGAAAAGTTACCCAGTTAAAAAAGATTATCCTCTTTTAATACCCCAGCTGAATTTACCTGAATGTGGGTCTCAAAATGCTTGTTTAAGTATCCTTCTCTGAACAAAAGTCTTAGAGTATCAATTGTTTGATGAATTTCTAGTTTTATATAGTGTGAGTTTTATTCAATTTAGCTGTACTAGAAGAGAACATAAAAACACTAAACCCCAGAAACACAAGATGAAGAATTCTTTCTTTGAGACAGAGTAGTGCCCAAATTGTTAATTTTCTATGACCTTATACTCTTTGGATTCACTCACTAATTTCCAACAAATAAATAAGTTATTTATGTATCTGTGCGTACATGTTGTGGATATATGGTAAAATGTGGTAAAATGACTCTAGCTTTTTGCTACAAATAGGAGAGCCAAGCCAATTGTTCCTAAGTTGCAAATGTAAAACCATTTATGGCTTTGTAATTTTGCAATTTTGCATGCTATTAACATGAGATCAGTTTGCAGTTTTGTAGCTCATATGTCCTTAGTTCTCAAAGCAAAGCCCAGAGATTTATGAATCCAGGTGAATCAAAGCTTCAGGAAAAGCTCTCAGAGAACAGAGATTTGCACAGTTCTTATCTTCTGCCAAATTATTCAAGCAGAGAGCAGAGAAAATCTTTTATATACTATTTGGAAAGTGAGGAATGGAGGAATATAAGCATAACATTAGGTAATACGCTCCTTCACCTTCCTGTAAGATTTTTGATTGATAGATTCCTCTGCAGTCTCCTCCATTAGGCTAATTTAGAGAGTCATCTACATGTTGCACAGATAACTTGCTAAGATTTTCAAATTACTCTTTTAGGAAAGTGATGGTCTCCAATACCATTTATTAAACCCACTTCTTCAATATGTGTCTGTGCCACAAACACACCTTAAAATGAAATCTATTAGGTTTTAAAAATGCTAGTATCAGTTTCTTTCATTGTCTCCCCAAAACTCCACTCCCCTTAAAATGGTTAGTCTATATATTTTAAAACCACAAGGGACCACCATGAATATCAAATCTGACCTCCTCCTTAAAACTGGCTATAGGCTCTGCTGAATTAACTCCTGTCTGAACTAGAACATATCTTTTCGAAAATCAACTTCTCACTTCCCAGCATATGAAAAGGTCTCCCATGACACCCATAGACCTTTCAGAATGGACAGATTCTTCCAAGGATGCAGACAAATTGAGTTTTTCCTGGGAGGTACTGCCCCACTCTGAGTTGATAAAGGAAGACCCAGGAACTATAGGTATACTGTGATTACTTCTTTTGCACTGTGTGATGTTCCTGGAGCTTGTGCATCTTCTGCTTTATGAGATATACTTGGCCTAGGGGAGCTAAGTGGAAGGATGAGGGAGAAGAGGAGGTGCATAATGGTATGGCCTCCAGCACTATTATTTATGACAGTATCCTTCCAGCAATCTGTGCCTGCATAGGGTGAAGGCATGGTTTCAATTCTGCCCTTGAAACATGGATTAAGCAATGTTGCTAATACATATTTGTCCCTGTGGCTGTCAAACATTTCACTGATACTAGACTCTGTAGACAGCTTAATAGCTAGGTCTTCTGTCAATGTTACTGCAGCAGTGTCTCCTTTGCTTTAAGATGCTGTTCAGATTTATTCAAGCAATAGGTATAGCATGATGCTTGGTAAATAGCAGCACCTGACTGCATACTTGTATCATCACTGCTTGCTGACATCCCAAGTGACCAGACAAAATGGATAGACTATGGAAACCAAGTGCTAAGAAGAATCCAGTGAGAGAAAGCTAGAAAGATCATCTGTCTCTTCCCTGTTTTATGTCTCCTAACAAACAGTTACATACACAACTAGTTATTATTCTAGAAGTCTCTGAACAATAACTACCATTCAGAGAAGCTGAAAACTTGTGTATCCAACAATATTGGACAAATGACTTCATTCATGCTGTTAGTATGATAGCATTGACTTAGCCAAAATGTTACGAACTGTTCACATTCTACTTAATATTTTTCGTATGACCTCACTTAAATTCTCTTGATGCCAGAGGCTGGAATTATCTGTGCACAAATAAAGAATATTGCATGCTGCTAAATTACAGTTCACCTTTATGGTGGAAGGTGAAGAATATTTGGCTTATTAATGCTATAGCTAGTAGCTGACGGTGAAGTAATAATCAGTAATGGCTCTACTTAACGTTTGCTTTGATTCTCAACTTTGGCTTCCCAGACTATCAAGCTCTTTCCTGATTATTTTCAGTTGGAGCTGATTTTTTTTCTCTTTATGACTGATGATTGGAAAGCTGTCATGAATTCAATCAGGCCTCATCCCATCAGACAAAAATAACCTTTGGAAATATTTTTATTCTTCAACAAGCGTTTACTCTATCTAATGCTTGCAGATAACTGTTCAGGATGAGCAGAATACTGCATGTTAATACATCTGAGTCTGAGATTAGAGGGTTTTATTGTGAATAGAGCTTCCTTCACCGGAAAGCTCTGAACCACTGTCCACTGCAGAAGTTTCAGCAAAAATGCAAGTGCATCCAGACTCATAAAAAACCTTTTGCAACAAAGCAATCACGTAGATCCTTCCACATTCTTTTTATGTGGTTTGAGTTTCCCTTTTCTTCCAATAATTATTGCATAAAGCACCTGTGGACTTTATTTAATTCTGTTTTCTGCATTGAATCAAAGAAGCCAGAATGTTTGGGAATTTAACTCCTGTGATATCCACTACACAAATTACAGTTACATTGTACTGTTATTCATTTGAAGTTCCTTCAGCACCAACGGTCACACGCACAATCACACCTTGAAAAACACTTCCTCTGTGTGACTTTGCTGTAGTTTCAGAGTTATTTTGCTAGCCTCCAGGGACATGCAGACCTTAGCACTGACCTACATTTCAGCTAATTCTCCGACTGAGTCCCTCTTTGTTTACTGCATTTTGACAATAATACTTTTATGTCCTTTGTCTGCCTTCATGCCCACATCCATGATCTATTGATACCTGTTCAGTCCTCTCTAACATTTCTGTTTTGCCTTGAGGTTTTTAAATGGAAGAAAAATGCATTGTGCTTAAACTTACCTGCAGTATGGAGAGATAACATTTTTATTTTCTCACTCATTTCTAAAGTAATCATTTGATAGAAGATATTATTTGTCTTGAATTTCTATATTAGAACATGGAGCATCTGAAGCATGGGACAGTATCAATGCATCTTATAGCTTAAAATAGTTCTTGTAATCATACGTTTTTTCTTAAGCAGTGACACAATATCAGAGTTCAAACTCTTCTACAAACACTTCTGCTTTCCTAACTGATTTGTATGAATTAATGTTTAAAATAAAAAAGGCATAGTCACATTAGTGGTGAAAGGTGCAACTTTAAAAAGCCAAAGAAAATAAATATCTTTATTTATCACAGGATATCTAGTAATTCTGGCCAGATTGATCCTGAGTTTTCTATTAGTCAGGACTTACCTGCAAAATAAGGATTTGTAGAGTAGGTTTATTCAGGTCCTCAATGGGAACTGTTTTTCATTTGAAATATTTTCCTGTACCTCTGGCAACCAAGTTGACACTCTGTATTTTGCCATTTACTAGTCTGTCCTCACTGACCTTCATATCTTCCCCAGTCCCCTTGGGCATTAAACCTACTGTGTCCTGCTTTATTACCTAGTCAGCTTCGCCTCTTCCTCTCTGCCTGGAGTTTGGTAAGATTAGTTCAATGATCAGAGAACAAAAAATAGCCATGT
Source organism: Nothura maculosa (assembly GCA_032353885.1). NCBI lineage: Eukaryota > Metazoa > Chordata > Aves > Tinamiformes > Tinamidae > Nothura > Nothura maculosa. Next base: position 388,892 of record JAUBOD010000248.1, on the reverse strand, counting down.
GACTAGCTTGACCAATCTGACTACTGAACTGCAAATATCAGATACTGGGAGTACTACTCATAGGGAACAGTTTACGAGCAATTTGTAGGCTGAAATTGGTTTGCAGAAAACATTTATTGGACAGCTTCAAATAGAAAACAAACTTGTAAAAACAGCAGTTTGTTCATGGGCTGCATTCACGAGTATGATAAATTATGTGGTAGAAATTGTTTGCCCACTGTTAACTTCTCTGAGGGAGACGTAAGATACTGCTGATGCCACTGGAGAGAGCTCAGGGCCCATCACCCCTACACTACAAGAATACTGTTTAAATGAAAGAACTCATGTGGAACGAAGCAAATGATGGAATAAACATTGCAGATGCAATTGAAGGTGCATGCCAACTTATATGAATTAGAAATGAATGTTAATGTTCCTTAGATCAAGAAATTACTAGCTTGTATCCAACTCATAAGTTCTTAATTCTAAAAATATGATGTTTAAATTGTTGAAAATGGAAACTTTGGCTGTACTATGCCATCCAAAACATTTAACCCTTCTTTCTTTTCCTCATTCTTCTCTCTTTCCTGGGCTGCCCCCACCCCAACGTAACAAAGAAGGAAGCACATTTCAATTGACATGATATCTTTCTGACAGTCATGGTCCGTAGCTCATTTCATTTATGCAAATTCCGTTCCTCAAGGCAGGTATTCTGATGTGTCAGCTGTATGTAACATGGGCACTTTGTAGCTCAAATGACATTCTTACTTTGCTCTGATAATTGTCCCGCGCTCTTTAATGTCTACAAAGCAAGTGGATCAAGAGCTGCCATTCCAAGTTTCCTAGGTGAGGAGAATAAATGCTGAATGGTATGGGTTTTCTTTAGCTGAAGGTTTGTTGATGTTGAATAAATATGGGTTTTTTTTGTTTTTATTTTTATGTTAAATTCTTATTATTGTGTAAAGCGAAAAACATGTAAAGCAAATTTTGATTGGCTCCTTTAAAAATATGAATTACCTGAATGTCTTCAAAAATGGAGCTGCAACTCTCAGTAAAGTCAAAAGCAGTTCCTCTCTGCCTTTGAGAGTAAATTTCGCTCACAGATTGTAACTTAAACTTATTTTTATCTGAAGTACTATGTTGCAGAGGCTGGTACGAGATTTATTGTGATGCATTAAACCATCTGTTCCCAAGGACTGTGTTTCACGTTCCAGTACTAGCCAATGCTTGTGATGCTGTGTTTGTGATTCTCAAAGCTCTTTTGCCATTTTAACTTACTTGCAAGGAACAGAGGGTTTTCACTGACTTAAAAAGCAGATGTCCCAATCAAGTCTTGAACAGAATACAGCTACAGTGATACTTCCAATGTTTTGCCACTGACTTTTTAAAATTTCTTGTCCAGATTCCTATTAACCAGTCTCATAGTTAAAAATAAGATATAAAGATGTAGCTTTTCCAAGATGCATTAGTTAATGAAGCAAAGATTTTGCCTTTAATGTAATGGGGATGTAATACACCTCTGCTTCTTTAGAGATAGCCAGCTAGCTAAAGAATATATTTCTTTTTTCTTTTCTATTTTTTTCTTTTCTTTTTTTTCTTTAAATAGCAAAATATAAGGGCAAAATGCTGAAAGGTGCTGCTGGTGATCAAAATTAAAATGAAGTGATTTTTTTCGCTATTTACATGGAAAAAGGCTGATGTAAGTATGCATTTAAACCTGATCTTACAGCATTTGTTCAGTAACAACATAGTTTTGTTATAACTAGAATGAAATAAATTGGAGACATAATAATTTATTTGCCCCAAGAGGTAGGTTTGGAGCTACCTCAACTGAATTCACTGAATTCTTATGTTGCATTTGTCAGAGCATGAATTACTGGTTACTCCAAAATCCCTACAGAAATTTGGATGGTAGTTTTCTGTTGTGAGTTTTTCTTTCCCTAGAGACTGTATTTCTATTTTTTGTACCATAGATTGTCTTCAACATCTTGTGGATGCTTTAGGAAAGAGAGAAAGATTAAGATCTCTAGACTGACAGTATATGTAGCTCAGAGGACTTTAGTGATCCGTGCTGATAGGTATTCAGTAAGAGTTGGAGAGCATGGCTTCCTTGTTTAGGTGCCTCATGGAGGCAGCAATCTGCCTTTTTGTTCAATCTCATATTTGATTTTTATACTCGGGACAAAGTCATGACTTGGGAGGCATCTGTCAGGAAGACAGCAGATCTGGACAGCAGCTAGGAGTCTGTACTCACTAATAAGAAATCTCTGAACAGGTTTAACAGCCTGTCTTCAGGCATGTGATTGGGAGAGCTGGAAGTGGGCTGGCACCAACATCCTCAGAGACCCTCCTAGAAATCAAACCTCCCTCATGACCTCCATCCTCTCTTTTGTCCAGAAATGCCATCTGCATTCTTTGGAAGCAAATTACTGGTAACCTGAAAGTGTGGCTGCATAAATACAATGGAGTGACACAATCCTAGCTTATTGGAGGACCTGTGCTCAAAATATCTGCTTTCATAGGAAGAAGAGGGAAGAAGGAGAGTAGTGTGCTTACATCACCATTCCGTGAGGGAATGGATTTTCCTTTTAGCAAAAATGCTGCCACCAAGTGCTGGAAGGACAATGTGCTTTATCAGGCGGCAGAGGAGAAAATGATGAGACGTCCACCCCAGGGAAGCCTTCTGGCTCTGGGAAACATCTCTCATTATACAAAGCTGGAAAGGAGCAGCACAAGAATGTGTCCTTAGCAACCCTCTATCATTACATGACACTTAGGGACATTCTTGGGCAAGTTCACAGAAGGCCACACAGTCTGGATGCAAAGAAAGAGGGCACATGGATCTTATCTTAGTCTATCATGGTCTTCCAATAATATTTTGTCTTAGATAAGATTCAACTTAAAAATGAGAAAATAACTTGATATATCATTGAAAATAATGCAGGCTTATAGCGGTGAAGGATGGGCCTAGCCAGAGTTGGATTACAGTAGTAGTAGAACAGGAAGAGGCTTGTATGCAAAAGGAAAACACAAAGGAAACTGCTGCTCCTGTCATATGGTTTTAACTGAAGTCAGCACTGGCAAGGCTCTCACCTGCATTTTTCCACCTGTGAATTGCTCTAGCCAGGTGGAAACTCAGCTACTTATTCACTAGTACTCCAAATACAGAACAGGAGAATAACAAATTTACACAAAGACACATTGACACATACCCATTACATATTACGTATGGTTTAGTCATGTTTACAGACAAAATAGGCAAGGCCTACATATAGCTCTGCTCCTCACAAATTCCTCCTGGAATATGCACTGGGGGTGAAAGTGGTGCACAGATCTGATTACATTGAGATGAACTTTAGCACAATTTCTGGGGCACAATTTCTTTAGTACCATAGAGCATTTTGAAACTGACTTCACACCACTTAGATTTTTGTTTCTTTTTCTTAAATGGTTTTATATGTATCATTCAGGGCTAGAAGCATTATAACGGAGTAGAAGTGGACCACTGGGCATGCATAACTGAATCTGGTACACTAGTAAAAAGTAGGAAATATCTGTAGACCCTACCTGCAATGAGCTAATTAATGAGGCCTGACATGCAATCAGTGAAGGATAGGAAGGAAAGGAAGTCTTTCATAGGTATTTCATGGAAAATGGGTGGAGCGGTACACACAGTTCTGCTTGGGAGAGGTTTTCTTTTAATTCTGTTTGTATGGTGCCTAATTAGAAACGGATTTTCACGACTGTCCATGGCCATGACCAGGACATCTATTTTGTGTGCAAATAACCATATATGAATTTGTATGATCTGTGGGTTATCTGCAATACAGAAAAAGGTAAAAGCCAACAACCTGCTGCAAACATCCTCCCAATAAACATGATATCTAATATTAATTTGAGCTCTATGCTTATGCAGTTCCTGTTCCTCGTCAACTTTTCCTTCTTTCAGTGCCTTGCCAATCCATCTGCCCCTGATTTTGTGAAGGTATCTGGGACTACTGGCTAGGCTAATGCATAGCCCAAAGTTCATCTACAGGTGTTTGTAAAAGAGAGGCAAATTTCCTGTGGTACAGCTTATAAACAAGGAAATAGGGATATACAAGGAAATGCTGCAGCATGTCTCAAGTACCTTTAAATCCTCTTGATGTAATAAAACAATCAGGCTGCAAGACTAATTTCTTGTTTTGTGAGGGAATAGACTACATCACATATAATAGTAAAGCTCCAAGTGCTTTCCCTTTCTTCTTGAACTCTGTCTTTGATTGCACAGGAAGAAAGTCTAATCCTGAAAGCCTAGAAGTTAGCGTGGACAGTAAGACTGTCTCCAAGAATTCCCAGGATAATTTCTGACAAATACATTGTCTGCATAATTCAATTAGCTCCGCTTGAGCTACGTAACTATTAATGTCCTCTGGTATAGTTTTGTTATTTCACTATTGCCAAACTCAAGAAGTCAGAGAGCCTACAGAAATGATGTACATTTTGGGTATTACCATGACTACCAACTAAAAGATACTAGAGAAAATAGATTGTTTACCTTCATTTCCTTAGTTGCATGCAAAACAAATATTATATGGGCAATTATTATGTAATTCCTGGAAAGTGGACATGAAGCATACAATCAAAGCAAAATCAGAGCTATTCATAAGCAAATATTTAATACAGCTTGAGCTTTCTATTTTTTTTTGGTTGGTTTGTTTGTTTGATTTTGTCTTGGATACTGCTTTGTTAGTCTCACTAGCAGCATGCAATTATTATTAAAATCCCTGTCTAGGTGCTTAGGAAAATCAGGATTGATATTTTTTCATCAGCATCAGCTAAGGTTTCTATATTCAGTAGTATTTGAGACAGCAGTGAATCAGGTTTATATTTTACTAGTCTTAAGGTTAGTTATGCAGTGTAAAATATTTCATTTACATGCTGTACTTTAAAAGGTAGCAATTCTCAGTGATGGAAACCTGTACTGTATGACTGTGATATCATATCTCGGATATTGTACTTTGGGGAATGAACCAGAAGCCACGAGTGCTGACACAAAGATTGAATACATGATCTTATATTTACAATATAGTATCTTGTTTTTAATAGAACTTATATAGCAAAATATTCCAAACAAGGTGCTGATATTTTGCTTTACTGAAGGTTAGTATTTGAAGAAGATCTGTCACTTTAGCTTGCTGTTTCAGCTGTATTCTTACCATGTAATTTTTCTTAACTTTCCTATTTTCCTATATCATCTCCTTCTCCCTTTCCTTCTTTTTTTAAGTGTTATTTCTGGTCTCTTGAATGATTATTATTCAAAACACATGATATTTTCATTTTGCAGAGTGATCATATAATAGGTGCTTTGGTAATTTTTTACTTCTTTTTTGATAGGAATTCACAACAATTGTGTTTAGTTACTCTGCTGAATTTTTAAACTTTAGATTTTTAAGGACTGCTCCTGTATGTCTATGCCTCCCAAAATAGAGTCTCCACAAGAAGAAATTCTCATGCCTGGGGAATTCCAGCTTACAGTTGGGAAATCTCCTGTGGGTGAGAGGAGGGAGAAGAGGGAAGAAGAATTTGCAGAGCTGGAAATGTATAAAAATGAAGATATGTAAGAAAGGGAAGGTAAAACCACACTGAGTACCAGGGTGAGATCTTGAGAACTCTCTGTTAAATGAGGCAAAACTTGTATTAAATTCACAAAACATTTATGATTGCTTTTAAGAACCATGAATTTGTCAAGTGTTATGAAGCAACGAGGAGCCGACATTAAAAAGAAAATGTGCTTAGATGCAAATACTGATACTAGCCAAAAACCTGTGCAGGAGTTATTCCTAATGATACCTTTTATTTTTTTCCCAGTTCTTACATTCGTAATTTCCTACATTCCATTTGAATGTAGATTTTCATTTTTCTTTTTGTGCACTGGAGGAAATGGGACTCTGGAATTTGTTCTCATAATGTTTTTCTAACTTGCAACATTACAAACAAAGATCAGTTGAGAAACTCTCTGTGCCATTAGCAACATTGCTAGTTTTTTGTTCGTTCGTTTGTTTGTTTTTCTGGAGGTGGTTTGATTGTTCAAGAGCTTCTCTAGAATATGTGATAATCTGCAATTGTGTTCCTGGGAATTAAGAACTACTTAGGTTTTTGTACAATAAGTTACATATAAACCTTTTTGGCCATTTCTTAAACAATGTAATGACCACTTAATGCTAAGTTTACAGAAGGTTTTCATGGTAAAACTGATGTATTCAGCCAAAAGAAGATCATCCCTGTGCAAGAAGACCTTCAGTGTAACATACACAACCTAAAGTTTGCCTGCTGGCTCCTTGAAGGGTTGTGGGTTAAGGAAGGAAGAAAAGAGAGATGCAAATTTAAACTTTTTCTACACTGAAAAATATAAAATGACCTCTTCCATTTACATCAAAATATATTATATGAGTCAAGTATGTTGCTCTGGCAAAATTACACAATCTTTCTTTCTTTCTTTCTTTCTTTCTTTCTTTCTTTCTTTCTTTCTTTCTTTCTTTCTTTCTTTCTTTCTTTCT
>JAUBOD010000248.1:361131-382274 GCA_032353885.1 Nothura maculosa | reverse complement strand
TCTCTTTCTCTCTCTCTTTCTCTCTCTCTTTCTCTCTCTCTGTCTCTCTCTCTTTCTCTCTCTCTTTCTCTCTCTCTCTCTTCCTCTCTCTCTTCCTCTCTCTCTTTCTTTCCCTCTTTCCCTCTTTCCCTCTCTCTTTCTCTCTCTCTTTCTCTCCTTTCATATTGAAAAATAAAAACTTGCAACACAAAAGTCTGAAATGATTCATTTGGAACATATCCAAGCAGTACATTTTTCTTCATGGAACTTCATCTTCATTTTTCTCTGAAACAAAATTTTGGCAAAAACCCATGCAAGTTTCTAAAGCAGTTTACTCTGGACAATTTTGAATTTTCCTTTGAAAAACGATTCTGTCACAAGTATTTCCAGACAGTTCTAACAGCAATACTCTCCATAATTTTGACCAATTAGCTTCCGCAGTAGCTTTCAGAAAAATAATATCCTTATTTTTTGTGAATTATTATTTCTTATTATTACTGATTTTAATAATATCACTATTGTCATAACAGAGTAGTAATATAGGTGTGATCAGATGGAGAACTAGAATGCTAGTTAAAGTGACTACTCTAAGAGTAATGAAACCTGCAATGGGATGTCACAGCTTTATTCTAATTTCACACAATGTTGTGTTACATTCTCTACAACATCTATATATCTTTGAGGGAAAGACGTTCTTTCAAAACGTTCCATCAGTGTCTGTGTTTTTTGACAGCAATGGCATGAAATAAGTGAGAAAAAGGCTTTTTTTTTAAGAAAATGTGAATTGAAATTGTGAAGTTTAGAAATGGTGAAGTTGAAATAGATTGACAAATAAGTGTAACTAGAACTGAAAGACTACAGATTTTACATCTATTTAGAAAGCACTTAAAAGAAGAATGCTTCAGCCATTTGAAATAAACATGACTTGGATTGCTTTGCAAGCTCTAACATGAACAAAATGCTCTTTTAAAACAAGATTTATAATTTTAAAATAAAACTTTAGGGAATGTCCACTCAGAATGTCCCCAAATGTGCCTTTTATCTTTTTCAATATAGAAATAGTCCAGCCTTCTGCATATTTTTATGTATCTTTTTTTATTTCCTCCTTGACTGTTCTTAAAATGGAGCAAGAAACGCATAAGCTGCATATTCAAGTTGACAGTGATAAAACATTTATTTCTTACCTTTCATGACACTATATAAAAGACAAGTAAAAGATGGATTTTATATTTTATGAAGTTTAATTTGTTCTGAAAAATGAAACAATATAAAATTATGTCTGACTTTTTCATGTGAGGTAACTCTGAAATATCCTTTGTGATTTCTGGGATTTTTTTCTTTTCTCATGAAGTATAGGAACATTTCTGTATGTCTGTCAACTGAACTCCTATTACCTTTTCTACAAATATCAATACTTGCATTAGCCATGTTTATTGTAGCTAAAATTGTGAGTATTTAAAGCTATAAAGATAAGATGTTGTAATCTTTCACTTACATTATTGTCAGTAGAATGTTATGAGTTTTACTAAAGATGATTTTTCCTTTTTAAATTATGTCAGAGGAGATTTTTTTTTAATGTCTTTGCCTTAAAGAGATCACAAAGTTATACAGCTTTGGCTGAAAACCAAAATATTTTGATTTGGCAATAAGACTCTATGGAAGCTGTAGAACTGTTGCTTCTTTTCTTCATACTCTTGTGGCGACAGGCTCCCCAGTTATACTGTATTTCTCACTGACACATCTTAGACACATGTATATACATAGTGCAACGCTTCCCAGTGCATTGGGTTTGCATTGTCCTAGAGGGAAGGTCAGAATGACTTTTGGAGGTTAAAACCATCTGCAAAGTGGATCAGCAGAAGAAAATAAGAGCAGACAATGTTTGAATGATACTCATTTTGGTGGTAGTTTAGGAATTTTCACATCAGCATGGTTTGAATTCTGATAGCAAATTTCTTGAAGAGCTGCTGAAAAGCAATTAATTTGCTTGGTGGTGGCTGGATAAACACATTTTAATGAACTCTGTTCAGGACTTGGGCTACTGTTATCTTCAGGAGAAGTGTCTCTACTTGACAGACTATTTGAACTCTATGGGTCAGATTCTACAGTCTAAAACTCAGTTTTTGATGACCTCAAGTTCCATCTAAAAGGAGTCGGTGTGACATACTTACCTTCCATATTCAGTCAGAGAACCGAGTTATATGTGTCTTACCATCTTACCACCTTTACAGGATTCTGGAAAAGAATCTTTCAACATGGGTGGCATCTCCATACTGAGATTTCTTTCCCACATTTAAGGTGTTCTTTTCGCAGAGTATCCTGTTCAGAAGCTGAAACAGTATCAGAAAGGATGTTTTTGTTTGCAGAAAGAGCAATTGCAGAAAGATCAATGAAATTCTTTGATGCTTGAATTATGCTTAATGGAAGCAAAAATCCCCTATCCCAAATTCATGATCGTATCTTTTTGTTTGTTTTTGTGCTTGCAACTAGTGTCTATTTTTAGATCAACCATACATAGGAATAAGTACTGCTTTCCATTGCTAGGGTAAGTTGAAGGAATCACTAGGGTTACAGTAATTTATGTGGAAAATCTGCCCGCTTGTGTCTTCTTTATTTTTTCAAGGGTGGGAAAAGAGAAAAAATGTATGTAGGGTTTCCAAGGGAAATTAGCTTCAAAGAATTCCAATTAGAAGAAGATAGAGAGATAGTCTTCAAAAGAGCTGTGTCACAGCCACAGCTGACTTGAGTCATCCCCAAAAAGATATTAACATGATATAGAGGATTTTATTTTTATGCAAACAATAAAACATAATTAAGATTCTTTTCAATTCTTTTTATTTTTTATAAAAATGTTAATTCTTTTTAATTCTTTTCAGAATTAAAGATCCAGCAGAATTAAGATCTAGCATCTTTCAGTTCAAATTAGAACTGCTGAAACAAAAGATCAGATGGCAGATCTCAATGTACCTTCACGACTTTCTTTGAAATTTTGGCCTAGTTTCCCATACACAAAGTACTAGTGTTGCAAACAACCTTTCCTTTTTATCTGAATGCATTTGCCATGTGGCTTGTCTACAAGTGAATTTGCATGCCTTCCTTGACCAGAAGCTATTCAAGAATCTCATGCAAAACTCTACTTGGCACTTGACCACAGTGCCTGTGCTTGTGTTAGTTAGGATGAATGCTTTCAGTAACAAATACAGATGATGCCTCATCGTATTTCTTCTGTTTTATTAACAGGATATGAAAAGTCACTGTGAAGGTTTATATTCCTATGTATTTCACTAAAGAGTCTGGTCACAAGAAAGCATTTAGGGCTCGAAAATAAGTTAGTTCACTCTTTTTTTTATAAAGAACCCCAAAAGTTAAGTGTTTTTGCATCTTTTTCTAATACAAGGCAAATACAAGTGCATATATTGTAAATTCTGAGCATAATTCCAGAAAAAGGATTTTTCATGATTTCTGAGTTCTTTTAAAGTGGCCTTCACATGGAAAATAGATATCAAATTACATGAATTCCAAAATAAAAAAAATGAAGAATTATTGTGATCTAGGAAAACTCTGATATCTCTCTGCTGAAGACAACATCTCACTGTAGATCATATCATGTTCTTAAACACCTGCTATATAGAATTAGAACTGGGATGTATCTTGTTATTTTAAATCAGTATCCCTTCCTAGATAAAACTTGTATCAGAATAACAACATGGTCTTCACTCCCTATAAAGTGTTTGTTTCACTGCAATAATGGGCATAACTCTACTGACTGAACAATATTTCAATATATTGAAATATTGAATATATTTCTGCAATATATTAATATTTCAATATATTAACTTGTTTAGAAGCTACACCTTGGGTTAAGAAACTCTCTCTTTACACAGCAAAATCTAGAAATCCTTCCATGCACATCCATTACCAGACAGAAATATTAATGTGTGAAAAACCTTTTGTCCTGTGCAAACTTGGTGTCTCCTGGCTGTTTTCTTCAACTTCTGTATGTGATATCAGCCTTAGAATGGGAAACACAACAGATGAAATGTATCTCAAAGTCCTGATGTAATTTACAACAGCACTATCAACAGACAATGAACATTAAGAATAGAGCTGTCTCCTATATTTTATTTAAACATTATTTTTAAAGAAACTTTTTTAAAATGAGAACTTTATTTCCACTGATTCTTATTTTCAATTATTTTAAAGCAACACATTAAAAAGCCTTGTAATTGAGAGAATACTTGCTTGACTGAATTTTCACATTTGATTACTGATCACCGCTGAGAAGCCAAGTTACCTCCACTCACCGTAAGTAGATGAAAGAATCATACCCTGGGACTTTGGCTCTTTGTCCCAACCAATAGCTCATATTCATTCTGAGATAAAATGTTCCCTTCAGTCCTCACCTAATTACTAAATAGATTCAGTAGCCTAAAATCTTCAATCAAATCCTAACCTTAAGCCTTCATATCATTTTTTTCCTTGGGAAAATATTCTACAGGAACAAGAGCCATTTGTTAAAATGATCTCCCTAGCTTAATTGGTTATATCAATGTTAATAAAAGTAAGGTATAAACTTGGTCTTCTGCTAATTGAACATCTAGCACTATCCTAGTGCTCTCATGTCTGCCTCAATATTTGTAAATAGCATTTCAATACTTTGACTAAGGCTGCTCTTGCTGATATATGCAGTTTCTTGGCATGGCAGAACTAAATTGCAGTTTTCTAGCATTCCTTTTCATTTATTTAGTGATTCTAGGAACTTCTTCTGATTTAGAATTTAGATTCAGAACATAAATACATAATAACCAATTTAAGAATTTTTATGGTCTTATCAATTTCTCTCATTATATGGGAAGGGTAGCTTACCATAAGTTTCTAAACTGCTGGCCCATTTCTAAGTTGTAATACACCTTATGTGGAAAATTAACACATGATATATTGTGAAATATATTAGAAAATTTTTGAATAATTCCCATGATACCGTGCAATTACTACTGTACATGTCACCACTATAGCAAACAATGCACTACCGTTTCTCTCTATCTGCAATAACTGTTATGCATAACAAAGCTGATGTCCTAGTTTCCTATCTTTTATATCTTATTGGAAAATATTTTCTTCATCAGTCCACCAGGCAGTTAATGTATTCTTTTTTTTCTCTTTTTGTTTGTTGTACAGGACCAAGAACCTTGTGCTTAATGAAGGATCGTAAAAAGTAGGGAGAAGTCCAACAGGAAGATTTCATTTTAATACAACCATCTATAAAGAAATTAAATCATGGGGTGAAAGAAGCCTTCAATTTTAATGTTAAAATTCTGACAGAAAACTTACAGCTGAAAAGAATGGATTTTTACATTAGATTTAAGCTGAGAAATGAATGAAATATATGGCACTTAAAGCTTCATACACCTCTCTGTCATCTAGCTTTACTTCAACAAGTTTGTGAAGCACGAATACTTAAGATACCTAAACTCCTTTGTCTAAGCAAAAATACCAGAAAAGGAATGCTTGGAAAAAATCTACCTGCCAAAATCCAAAGCTTTTTGTAATCAAGTATCGGTCTGTAGTACAGTGTGGAGACAGCTCTGTTGTTCCTGGTAGTTGAATTTCTTATGGCTCCTGAATGAGGTCACATATATCACTTCTAGCTGATCCATCAACAGCCTTTGACATCATCAATCCCCAAGGTACAGTTGATTCACTTACAAGACCTGGTGGGATTTGGTCTGCATTGTTGATCTGGTTCTGCCTGTTCCTCTTGGACAGATAACAAAATACCCTCCCATATGGAATATGTAATTTTCAATTCTGTCTTCTATCTTTTTCAATATATTTGTGGGACCTATCATCAGGAACATCAGAATATAGCTGTGTGTCTGCTTTTGCAGATGCAGCTCAGATATTCCCTACTTGTGAAAAATAAATAAATATATGAATGAAAAGCTCTTTGTGGATAAAATAAAGTGAGGTTGGCGGATAATGGGAGTACTTCTTTAAATAACTTACCCTGTTTTGAAGGCTTTTCCTACCTGCTATCAATATGATATGCAGAGCCATGCCATGTTAGGAGTGCTCATAGGTGGCTATGTTGAGGAATGTCTTTCTTCATCTTGGGCTAGCAAGAAGTATAAACTCCTTTGCTTTGAGTGATGCACTAATGTCAGTGACCTGCAAAAATGTTACTTTAGTTTTAAATAAACTTTATTATTATTATTATTAATTTTTCTTTTGACACTTTACCAAATCATCCTACCACTTACTGCATTAGAAACATAGGCCTGGCTTACTGGTATGGGAACTTTGCAGAAGATGGAGCCTGAGATTATGTATTTTGGAGACAGAGGTAAGTTTTTCTCCATAGAAAATCTTCCCTAGCAAGGGTCAAGTGAGTATTCTATTTCATTTCTTCCTCACAGATTTGAAGATTAAAGGAGGATAATTATACTTTTCTCACTGTCAGAGCAGCAGAAGAATGGCTTGTTACAACTGTCACAAGGAAGAAACTGAGTGAACAAATCAAACATATTTTGAACAATGAAACAGAGTGCTTTTCTTCAGAAAAATATTAATTTGACTTGATTCTGTGATGGCAATAACATGCTGTGAAATTCAAAATACTAATAATTAAAAAACACAATTAAGAATGGTACAGACCTCAAAGAGAAAAAGATACAACCGTAATAATTTTGGATAATTGTAAAATCACAAAAATCAATTTATACTGATATATGCAATAAAAAAAAACAGAAAAGAAAAACTAATTTATCTAAAAGATGAACAAAGTATAGCATGCCATGATTGCAGAAAATCTTCTGTATAAAATAAAATAGTGAGAATACAAATGAGAAAATGCTGGCAAATGTTCTGTGTAAAAAATAAGATGAAGTACCTCAAACTGCGTCAATTATTAAAACTAAAGGCTCAGACTCTGACATGTGATATAGAAATCATAAATAACACTTTCAAAGAGCAATGTCAGACACTCTAATCTTCCAAGCTGCTTTAAAGAGAAGATAAAGTTTGTAAACAAAAGCACTTTATTGAAACTTTCACCAGAACAAAGTGTAACCTTAGACTTAAGAAATAATAAATGCTATTAAAGCCTAACAGTGGGGAAAGCAACATACTTAGACGAGCTGCCAGTAAACATTCGGTGAGGAGTTACACATACATAACCAGACTGTTAGTGGGAGTGTTTGACCAAATATTCGAAACAAACCTACTGTTACTCACCAGTCACAATGAACGATTCCTCCTACTCATCTGTAGCATTGGATATTAGTTCTAAACCTTGGACTATTTAAGACGGCTGAAATATACTTCTGTGACTAAACCTCACAAAAAGACCCTAAATTTGCTATAAGCCTGGAGTATGGGCTTAAAGGAGAGCAGAGGCCTACTGAGACACTCTGCAGCTCATCTTAAATTATTTCCATTTGGAACCTTGTTCGGATACATGAGAATGGCTTATTTCCATTGTACTTAACTGGGGATGATATAGGGTTTTTCTGTGTTTATTCACCATGAGAATTTGATAGTGTGGGATGGTTTGTTCAACTGACCTGGGAAACTTCTGATTCATTAAAATGGAAATACTTGTCGACTGTTCTTAAAAAGAAGAAAAAGACACCTCCCTTCCCCACCACCTCACTCCTCACATTAGAAAGACCTTCATAAAAATTGGATTAAAAATATTGTGCAATATCCTGACCTGTCTGTACATACTAGCAATTTAAACTCGCCTTTTTTAAAATGACACCAGGGAACTAGGCAAGACAGTTCATTATTCTCTTCTCTTTTTGCAATTGTAATTGAACTTTTAGTTTCATTTTTCAGCTACTCAGAAATTCAGAAAGAAAATTCCCGGAAAAAGAAGGAAAATTGAAAACTCCATAAATTTGGGTTCATTGTATGCAGTTGATACATTGATTTGCTTCTGTAATCTCAGGCATAATCTGTCCTACAAAAAATGGATTGTTTTTTCATTACCTCAGACTTCTTTGCAGTTATAGTGATAAAAATAGCTTTCTTAAAACAAAAATCCTGCTGCAGAACAGATTTGGCCAAATATATACTTAGAAGACATGGGATTCTGTTAGATGCCTAGAGATAACTAAACTAGAAATAGCTAATCTAAACTGAAATAAACCACAGATAACCAAAAGGCTTACTTCCCTGACTAGAGCAGCAAATTACTTAATGAACATTCATTTTTTTCAAACTTTTTTTAATGAATATAAAATCAAGAAATATGATAAATCTTGGTCTTCTTCTTGCTATATTTGAGCCTTTTTCTTTTTATAATTTTATTTTATTTTTCAATTTATTTAATTTATGACATACTTGGTCCCAATAAAATATAGAAAATCTATTTCTGAGCCCTGTAATCACCTTTAGAACAGCTTCAAAACATAGTTATTTCTTATTAAATATCAGTTCATTTTGAAAGACTGTAGCTGCAGAAATGAGATAAATGAGATACTATTCCTGTAGTAAAAGTAGTGAGTGGTAGGAAACTATAATGAAAAACCTGCACGGTCAAATTAATAGGTACTTATTTGAGATAAAATCCCTTGATCTTGAAGGAAGTGGAAAAAAATGCCTTTTTTTATTTACTCCATGAGAAACACTTCGGAGTAAATGCTTGAAATCAGGCCAATCCTTTGAAAGAACTTGAAAGACTAGAATAGACACCCAAAACTTGGTGATGTTTTTCAAGGTCGAAATATTATTTATGTCCAAGGTGTTCAGCAATTAAACAAACCTAACCATCAATTTTGCTGTCAAACAAGACTGAATACATGAAATTTTCATCTGAATATCATATAAGCAGGTTATATCATTTTCCATTAGAAAAGTATTATTGCACTCATATATTCAAAAAATAGTCTATTTTTACCAATTAATTCTCAAATTAGATTATTTTAGGAGAAAAAAAAAAGAGTTTAAAAGAAAACTTTAAGTTTTGTTAGGGGTTTTGCTCTGTCTGGAATATGAATCGGTATTAAATCTTTACAAATATATGTTGATTCCTTAATACACTACATAGGTTATAATTAACATTTCAAAGAATAGCTTCATTTCAGACAAATTTGTCATCTAGTTGTCATAAAATATACATAACATTAAATACTAACATACGATTGAATGTCCTAAAATAGCTATTTTAAAAGGAGTGACAAAATGGAAAATTGACACAGAAGGGTGGTTCTCCCAAGTTTTCTATTTAATGTCATCAGGACTACCTAGCAGTTTTTTACTAATCCCACTCACACACAGAAATAGTATTATTGTCTTCTGAATATTGAACCTTTTACTATCATAAAGAAACTGAATATGTAAAGTTCACTATTGGAAAAGCTAGAATCAGATTGGAAAAAAAAGCTGAAAATCTGTAATGTGCAATTTCAACTTTCACAGTCTCTATAACATAGAGAGTTATTTCAAGACTTTTAAGATTTACAGGACATTATTTTAGCAATCTCTGCTTTGTTCTATTTTTTGTGGCAGTATAGACTTGGTGAAGACTAGATTGTAAGGATAATGACGTAAAATTAGCCAAAGTCAAAACTTGGTATCATACACTCAAGAAAACACTGAAGACAGATAAAATCAGAATGATGCCGTTCATATCATTTAACTTTAATGTAAATTCCTAACAGTCATGCAGAGGTTTTCTTCATCTTCCATTTAACTTTTTTTCTTGAAATAAAAAATATGATCAAGAACAGATGGTTTGGAATATCACTAGCATAAACCAAAATGTATCACTAATGATCAACAGTAGAACCCAGACAACTATGGAAAATGAGATGACTGAAGCGAGAATTCCTTCGACAGTTATGGGGCCATATATACATTTTAGTTGCATCTGTTCTTAAGAGAACCTGTGTAACATCTAAACTTTCTTCTTTTAACGAGCTTCAGGATGACTGTGACCTAATTTGTACAGCAAGTCAGAATACAGATATTGAAAGAAGGCAATTTTGTCCAGAGATTTTTTCTTTCTTCAAGGTTGATAAGGGCAACTGCTCTTTAGGAAATTGCTTGATTTCCTCAGTAGTGAGCCATTGCCAAGGTCAGATAGCCATATAATTTGAATTGTGCCTCATCACTGAAGACTATGTAATAGAAATATATATGCTGGCATTATTGTCTCATCTGTTTATCCTGTTTATAGATAACAAATTCCATGACTGTTATTACACTGCTTTTATGAATACTACCTTTATTCTTATATGTGTGAGAATACATAAAGAAAAGCTCTTTCCTATACTAGGTGATTAAAATGCTAGGATTGTTCTTAGTAGGATTTGCTGCAAACATCAAATTAAGGATCTAGATGAGATAGTTCAGAGTATTTTCTCTGCTTAGTGAAAGAAAATACAGAAACATAAATTCTGGATAGTTTCGGAAGTGTGGGATAGATGAGTGGATGGGGAGGTGGATTAGGGATTGGCTTGATGGTAGGGCACAGAGAGTGGTCATCAGTGATGCGGAGTCCTGTTGAAGGCCTATAGTTAGCAGTGTCCCTCAGGGTTCAGTCCTCGGTTCCATCAACTTATTCATTAACGACCTGGATGAAGGCATGGAGTGCTCCTTCAGCAAGTTTGCTGATGACACCAAACTGGGAGGAGTAACTGATAGCCCTGAGGGCTGTGCTGCCATCCAGAGGGACCTGGACAGACTGGACAAATGGACGATGAGAAATGTCATGAAGTTCAACAAGGGCAAGTGCAGGGTCTTGCACTTGGGGAGGAATAACCTGGGACACCAGTACAGGCTGAGGATTGACCTGGAGAGCAGCCCTGCAGAGAGAGACCTGGGTGTCATGGTGGATGACAAGATGACCATGAGGCAGCAGTGTGTCCTGGTGACCAAGAAGGCCAATGAGATCCTGGGTGCATTAAGAAAGCGTCTCCAGCAGGTTGAGGGAGGTGATCGTCCCCCTGTACACAGCCCTGGTGAGGCCACATCTGGAGAGTGTGTCCAGTTCTGGGTTCCGTAGTACAAGAGGGATGTGGAGCTGCTGCAGAGAGTCCAGCACAGGGCTACAAGGATGATCAGAGACCTGGAACATCTTCCCTATGAGCAGAGGCTGAGAGAGTTGGGCCTGTTCAGCCTGGAGCAGAGAAGGCTGAGGGGGGTCCTAATTAATGTCTATACCTCAAGTGAGGAAGTGATGAGGAGGGGGCCGGCCTCTTTTCAGTAGTGGCCACCAATAGAGCTAGAGGAAATGGCCACAAACTGAAGCATGGGAAGTTCCACAGGAACTTAAGGAAACATTTCTTGACTGTGAGGGTGACAGAGCACTGGAACAGGCTGCCCAGAGAGGTTGTGGAGTCTCCTTCTTTGGAGATCTTTAAAACCCGCTTGGATGCAGCCCTGCGTCCTGTGCTCTAGGTGACCCTGCGTGTGCAGGAGGGTTGGACTTGTTGACCTCTGAAGTCCCTTCCAACCTTAAGCATTCTATGATTCTATGATTCTGTGATTCTATGTTGTAAATTTTAGGAGCTGTTTTATTCTGAACAAGCTGGAGTTGCTGTATTTTTTTGCCTTTGTTCCTGTGAGGGATATGATTTCCAGGATGCAGAAAGTCACAATAGTTGATTCTAGACATTACAGAAGCATAGGGTTTTTTTTAGTGAGTTATGTGCCCAAGTGAACTGAGTGTACTAGCAGATGTAAATGATTTGTTTTTTTACCGCTGCAGTGGTTTAGATGTCCAAGCACAATACCACATCCTTGCATAAAGAAAAATCAGTGTTAAAAATGGTAACAACTACATGAGATTTCACCGTATGACATTGAATCTTGCTCCAAGTAAATGATGCAATAATAAAACAACCACTTGTAATTTATTATGTGTACAAAACTTATGGAGATCTCTCAACAAAATACTCATTGGTAAGTCATGCTTCCTCATTCTGTTTTATTAATCATGTCTACTTATGCCTTGATGGGTTAAATTAACCTGCTGTATAATCATGACCATGCTGTAGTTTGGAATTAAGTTTGAGCGAGCTCTTTTCAACAGTTGAAATAATTTCACAAGCTCCATTATCAATTTTTTTCTCTGCAAGGGTAGTATTTTATGTGTCTCCTGAGTGTCCTATATAAACTCCAAGTATTAATAGTGTGTGAGTGGTGATATTGATGCGTGATCACATGGATACTGCATGCACTATTACAATGCTTTAAGACTGTAAAGCATTTTTAGCAGCGTTCTTTGCAAGGCTAAGTCTTGATAGTGTAATGTAGCACTACTAATTATATTGATCTAATTAATCTAATTAAATTGCAGCTAGGTATGTTGTACATGTCATTTGTCTATATTAACATTATGTAAACCTATTCTGCTTGTCTGTGCATTTTATATACAATGCCTCTTTAGCATTTGACCAGGAAAGCAGTTGCATGCCTCCTGCATCTCACAGTGGAGTGAGAGATGTGATGATCACATATTTTATCAGAGGAAGAACGCCTGACTGATTTTAAAATCTGGTTTTGTTTGGGGAAACAAAGCACTTTCCTTTCCTGGAGCTTAGAAAATGTCTTCTCTGCTTCCTTCTTTGTTTAAACTACCTTTGACAAAAGTATACCTTAATTGCTCAAAATTTCTATGCATGGTTTTCAGTCTGTAAATAACAGTGCATGCCATGCATATTCACTTGCACTGGATCAGGGAAAAGCAAAACCACATTACTTTGCTATTTCTCCCTCATGTGAAAAAGAATATGTTAGGGAAAAAGCCCCTCGAAGGGTCAAGTACCCTTCCTCCTGTTGTTTTGCAATGCCACCACTTCTGCCTTCCATCAGCAGCTCCAGAGGACATGTCTTGGCAGAGGGATCAGGAAACTATGAATCTTTGTCTTATTTGGCCAAGGAGTCTTCTATTGTTGCAAAGGCTCTTTTCGTGATTGTACTGATCCATTGTGGTTCTAGCACTGAAGGGTAAGGTAAGCAGATGGTAACTCTACCCTCCTCCTAACACAGGACATACACTTGAATGTCATCCAAACTTACCCTTCTCCTGGGTTTTGCTTTATCATCAATTAAATCAAAACAAGTATTCTTTCAGCATGAGCTAGCTTTCCAGACTTCAAATATTTATTTGCTTCTTGTTTTTAATTCAGAGACATTCCATCATCTTCTCTAATCACAGTTTGGCATTAGGAAGACTCACTTGATTTGGTTGCTATACTGAATTTACTGTAATATTCTGAAAAGTCATAGCAGACATCATATTAAAGGAAAAATATGACTACTTTCTTCCATGTCTGTCTCCCCCAGCAATTAATGCTATCTCTAGTTAGTTAGCCAAATCAACTGTATGCTAAAAATAACATAGCGTATGCATAACATAGCATAACATAGGGCAAGTTTGGGGATTTGGGGCCTGAAGGATGGTTTGGTACTATTTTTAGATTTAAGTCTTGATGTTAGATTCGTTTGCGAATACATTTTTTAAACATTTAAAGTGCAAAATATAAAATATTTAATTTATTATTAATTTTGATTTAAGATTGTTTAAAATCTCTGAGGTGAATATTTTAGGCTGGCCTTTGTTACTGATTGGAGGGAGAAGTGATTAATACTGCAATTGACTACTGTTGGTGAAATGGTCCTAACATTTCTAGCACCAAAGTTTGGAAAATGAAGGGGGGGTAGAGAAGAAGGATATTTTAAAAATCTTATTTTCCTTTGTGTCAGAAGAGCTGAAACAATGTTTTCTTCAGTCTATTCTTTCTAACGGCATGAGCTAAAGCAAAAAAATTTAAACCAATTTTCAATTACTATATCGTTCTAATTAATATAGCTAGCTATTTAGAGTTACAATTCTTTCCCAGGTACAAACAGTTTAAAATTTCCAAATAAACGAAGTCAGGAAATCCACTTGGGCTTTCATCAGTAACCTAACAACATTCTAGAAAGATGCTTTGTTTACTATGCCGGAGTAAGAGACAGTAAGAGACTACTCCCTTACCTTAGTACTTTGTGTGTTCCTCCATTTTCTAGATAGCATAGAGTAAGATTTAAGTGAAAAAATTTGAAACAGGAAGTCTTATTCAGGTGATTCTTTTCTCCTTTGCTTTAAAGTTTTTCATACCATCTAAAAGTGATATATGCCACATGAAAGACAACCATAGGCCTCAGCCTACCTATGTATGATGTGTTATGCAGTAGCTATATATGGCTTTCACTTGGGAAAAGAGAGGGCAAATAGATCAGAAACAGCGTATCCAAGGAAGATGTGCAAGATGAAGATATGTTCCATTGAAAATCTACGGAAGTCAACAAGAATACCTTCAATGGTGCCAGTAGACTGGAAGTCTGGATCTCACAGAGAAAAGGATGGCATTTAATATTTCTGAGAAGTGAAATCCTGGGGATCTGCAGCAGAAAAAAGCAACAACAAGCCTCAAGGGACTTTGGAGCAGAGCCAGCAGAAGCTGCTGTCATCTCTATCCTGCTGTCCTTCCTTGAACTTGGCACAATCAGCTGATCTGCATGAATGTGATGTTTTTATGGCACTAGTTATAATTGGTAGTGATAGCAGCATGACTAAATGAGAGAGCACATTGTATGAAAACAGGTTGAGGGGAGGATGGGATTTAGTTATAAAATTTAAAATTCATTTAATCAGAACTCTTTTTTTTGCTAATCAGGATATTTTCTGTGAATCTTGGAAACTGCAGACTCTGATCACAAACCATAAAGTATGAGAGGGTCTCATTCATAAGTGCTTTATCTTCTCAGGAACAAGTCGATAAGCCTTTATTGTTTAATTTTTCTTTCTTGGGAACTGGGCAGCTGACATTTTTTCAAAGTCCCTTAATTTGTAGGGGACTTTGTGGGAGTCACAAAACCCCATTAACTGTATTTTTCATCTGGCTTTAGGAGGAATATATTTTAAAATGGTAAAAGAAAAAGACTTTGAACAGCTTCTGATAACTCACAGTTTAAGCATGGCTATAAAAAGAAAATGAAAAGGCAATTAAAAATGGAATATTTCTTTCTTCAGTCTTCCCCCCCAACACATACACACTGTAATTTGTCACTGTTTCTTGTAGCTAGGCAGAAGGATGGAGCTGCAGAAGATCATTTACCGCTGCAAAGCTGACTGTTATAAAGTACCATAACTTGGCACCAGAGTGGGGGGAATTCATTTTTTTCAATCTGTATCAACCCCTCCCAAACTCCTGAGCAGCTTTTCCTAAATCTAGAAAGAAGAAGAAAAGTAATTCATTAAGATTTCAGCAGAGCTCGCTGGAATCAGTGAGGATAATAAGTATCCATGTTTTTTCAGGTTCAGTTCTTGATTATCAGTACCCAGAAATGGCTTCATGATGTATGAGAAACCAATACAGACATATATTCCAAAGGATCATCAAACATGTGCTTAAAACACTCGTCTGTGTTTGTGTGTGCAAACTGATATCTATGCTTCTGTAAATTCGTAAGTTAATATGACTGCATGAATTTCTCAAATACTTTGCCGTCTGCAGAGGGAAGGTTATATCAGGTGGGTTCTGTTAGTGATTTGTGAGCTGCCTGGAAAATGCTCAAATCTCGTAATTCCTAACCAAAACAGGGTAGGAGAGGACTGGCTGTGTGCTAGCAGATTAAGTGCATGTGTTCAGTAGGCCCAGCCTAGAACAACTGTGCATGTTTGATAGAGATGCATGTGTGGCAGGTACAACCACCGTCCCATGACATCTCTAGCAGCACAGAGATGACTGCTTCTGAGCTAGACATTCATGTTTTTAATTTTAGGGGTCCTTGTTTCTCTCCTTCATAACTTGTCCGTGTGCCTATCCTTGCATAGGTGAGCAGGATCAAAACTTTGACCAACCTTGGTATAAATCTTCTTTTGTAGGAATAGAATGTAAGTCAGTTTTCAGTGAATATTACAGATTCTTTTTTTGTGCCTAATCCACAGAGCAGACCAAGCAGAATGCCATGCTGTTATATTAGGAGTACCTAGTTCAAGCTTTGGTATGTCTGCAAAAGGCCAATTTAACATGGTATTACATATCAAAGCCAATACTGGGCACATATAATTATGCCAGAAGATGTCTGTAAATTTATTATGAGTTTAATTTCAACACTGAATGCTGTATTTTACAATAATCTTACTCAAAAGAGTCATGTACTAGAATACTAGAATAACTTTTTTTATCATCTACTGTAAACTGTAGTCTCAACCTCCTGCTGACCTGTTTGATGAGTAATCTGGTGTAGGACAGATGCCTCAAAGAAAAAAATCTCTTAAGGAGATGATGAAAAGAGTTCTTGTCCCGACTGTGCCCATCTTTATGGAAAATACACATTGGCTAAGAGGGGACAGGCTGAGGGGGCCCTGTGGCACTCAGCCTAAAGACTCTACCCCTTGTCTAGACAGAAGTGTTTGCTCTCCAGGAGAGTATAGCCAGAACACTATAGGCTTTCTTAATTGGTTTTTCCAGCAATATTGTGAAGACTGTGGAGAATTTGGGTGAAATGAATGTTTGCATATTTGCTAAACAAATACAAAAATAGTTTTTTTTTAAAAGGGTGCTGAAAGCCACTGGCACTCTCTGTGCATGTACATGCAAAGTTGTGCTTATTTATCATATGTGTTTATAAAACAGCCACCACTATATCATCTGAGCCCAAGTTTTGTGAAAAGTTCAGAAGTCCGTATTTCACATGAGCCATATGCTGAGCTGAAGGCACATAATTTAAAAACCTTTTAAGCAATTGTGTTACCAACAATTCACTCTCAAGATAAAGCCCGAACCCATTCCATCTGATCAGCATCTTATTCTTCAAGCAGGTGTCATGGTTTCTGAATTTTGTCCAGATGGCAGCTGATGTGTAATGAGAGACCGAGTGAATAAAAACAAATGTTGTGAGAAGAGCCTGTGAGCCTCTGCTCCTCATGTTACTGCTGTGACAATAGATTTAATGCAGTCATTGTTCATGATCTGCGCGTTTATTAGAGCTAAATGGTGAAGATTATCTCATTAAATTATAAAAATCAGGGAAAGTGGTCAAAAATATCCCAATAAATATATTGCTTTTGGTTCTAGCTCATCAGTATTTTGCAGTTCATGTCTGTCAGTAGTATGTGTACCTCTCATGTTCAAAACTGGTTCAGCACTCAGTCTTCCTCATACACCTTTGTTTTGCTAGAATGCAGCTGCAGAGCTCATAGACATGAGACCAAGTGCAATGCAAGTATTGATACGGATGTATTTAAGATAGGACTGGCTCGCACTTGCAGAAGGGATTGGTACCTGCCTATGCTTTATGTATCTTTGTATTATTAGCACTGCAACGGAAGGAGAAGCATGCTAAACAGACCTGGTGATTTCAAAATTGCAGTTCAATGACAATTGCAGCATATGCTGCAATAGGTGTTACAAGGCACCTGAAATAGAAGAGGTCTAGTAGTTTCACAGTGATAAGCATTAGGTTTGATCTATCCTCTGCCTGAATGGGGATCGCACATAAAAATGTTGTATGTACTGCTTCACTGAAAAGTGAGTAGTCCAGGAGTAAGTTCTTAGGTAACTCGTGGTCTCCATTTCTATCACGGTCTCCATTTCTATCATCTGAGTGTTTGTCTCCAGAAAAATCTGTATCCTTGAATTGCCTCTCAAAGAGACTCTTATTATGGCGCTGGTGGGCAGAGCCCTACACAATTTGTAAAATAACCTGCTGCCATGTCATATTAGGTTATGTGCCATCAAATTATTTAAATCTTCACAGCTACATTTGTTCTACAGACATGCACTCTCTCCCTCGAGACTAGGATTTCTGCACTTTTATGGATACTTTCCTTTCAGATAACCCTGTCTTTTTCTTTTTCCTTTTGTTGGCAAAATTAGCTCTCAATGCTCCATATAAGACCACAAGAAAGAGAGGTGGTGTTCCATGTACATTTTCCCTTTTTTATTTTTTTGTCCAATGACTCTAATTTCAAAATTGCTACAACCTTCCAAGAGAAATGGTAAATCATAACATGGTAAGAAAGGCACTCTCGACAGGTCTGCGAATGACAGCTCTATAATTTCAGCATTATTTGAATACAATGTAGAAGTGCCTTATATGTTTAAGCAGCTTCATTTTAAATCTGCTTTTTAGAATAATTGATTCATACTTGTCTGCAGAGCTTTCAACAATTCTTATTTTCTTTCTTAATGTCTTTGTCTATCGTTTTCTTTTTCCATTTTTGACTCCTCTGAATTTATTTTCTATAATATTTATTTTATCAGTGAGAAGATGAGAGGGTCAGGTTGAACGAGCGTTAGGCTGAATTACAGTGGAACTAGTTGTCTTTACCTCTGTACATATTGAAGTCACAGTGCAGAACTACATGTGTGACTTTTTCTGCTTACACTTATTCATTTGCTAACATTTATTGATTTACTTGTGACTCAAAAATTATCTTTATTATTTCTGAGTACAGAAATATATGTTATCTGCTTTAATAGGTTTAAGTAATTTTTGACATTGTCCAAGTGGGAGATATTTAAAGTCCTTAAAACCTTCCAGGGGTCCCTGCTGACATTTTTTTTCCATCAGGAGACAGTAGCTTCAAATCCTAGTAAAACAAAAAAAAAGTTTATATTCCTATGTTTTTTTGCCATGCTGTTTCTGCACCATTGAGCTGACAGCTGAAATACTGCCCCACTTCCTCTGTGTCTGATGTCTGATGCAAGCCTGGCTTTGGCAGTCAGCGAAAGGGTAAAAGGGAGCAGTAGAGACTAGGAAAGATAAAACATTTTGCAGTGTGACCACCCCTGCTAGAACTGTGTGTCATGTGTCAAAAAACTGTGAGACCTGGCAGATCTCTATGGATGCAGCTTTGCTTCTTGTGACATGTCCAAGGAACCTGTGTCTGGCTGGTCTGATGCCAAACTGCAGCTGTAACTCTCACGGCTGACACAGCACCAGGAGCACTCACTAAAACAGAGTCTTTTGTATTGGGAGCTGAATATGTGGAGGGTCAAATTTACCCTCAAATCTTTGCATGCAAATACCAGGTGCTGGTCATGTCTGCGTCTGGACGTGTAACCCCCTACGAAACGACAAAAGCAGTGACAGGTCTGCCCTTCACCCCACAGGCCCTGCAGTGATTTTCCACTGCAGCCAACCGGGAGAACATGAAGCAGGTATCTTGGGTCTGATTCTATCCAGAAACCACTGCAAATCAGGAATAGTCCCACAGTGCATAATAGCTTTAAGACATGCAAGCCCTCGAAAAAAAATGAGGTTAAAACTAGTTTTCATGCTCTTTTTTTTCAGTGTGAGTGTGTGCTGCTTTGCACAGTTAGAGGGTACCGAACTAGATGTGAAGAAATGTGATTGCAAGAGAGAAAGAATTAGAATTGAAGAGAAAGAAAAGTCTTTCTGAAAGCATTGGTAAATGTAGTTTAATAAGGTGTTAGCCCAAAAGCTCTATTGCCTCTCAGAAAATATTGTAGTTATTTAGTGCTACTGGTTCTTATGGGAAGCTCTAATATGAACTAAAATAAAGTCTGTTCTTGGCTTTAGTATCTCTAATCAATAAAAATAACCATAGTCAACCAAAATAAAGAAAAAATGTGTTTTTAAAATAATTTATAAATTCCGCACTGAACATGATTCTTCTTCTGCCATGCTCACTGCTGATTTTTTCCATGACTGTTCATGGTAAATCCTCTTGCTGTCCTGCCCTCAGGGTAGTCACATGCCGTCGTGTGCATGCATGGCAGCTTGCAGACACTGTGCTGTGGTATGCAGGGATTTGCCCTTGGACGATGTCTTCCTCTTTTGAGGATGGGGTTTCTCTCTCCCTAAAATACATGGGCTTTGCAATCCCACCATCAGGGATGAAGTCTCTTCCATTGATGGATAAAACATAAGCTTTCTTTTTTTCAAACTGGAAATTTCCAGAGGATCCTAAAAGGCCTCACATGAATGCTCAGTAACACTTAACTTCCCATTCCAAACTTCCTTCTTCTGTAATTTTTCTCCCTAAGAGCTTGTGTTTCATTGTCTTTAGCTGTATTCTGCCTCACAACTGGTGTAGTGGTACATTACTTTAACATTCTTGGGGAGAATTAATATGATGTTGCCTGAAGTCTTGGCCATATCTTGGTATCGCCTTTCCATTTCCCATAGTGCTTGCTATCAGTGGGCATCAGGAAAATATGATGAGGCAGAGGGAATTGCGCACATGCCTATGTGTGTATTTCACAAAGTACAAAATTTTATGTGAAATTCCTGATCAGATAATCGGTAAGGAGGACTATGAGAAAGTGAAGTCAATGTACATTTCAAATAGTGCGGAATCGCTGCTACCCAAGCTTTCGGATAAACCTATACACTGTTTTCTGATTTTTTTTATGGAATAAACCTCTCTAGATAGTGTCAGAGCACGTAAGGCTTATAGACAGATAGAACTGAAGGGAATAAGTAATAACCATAAAACAGAATTATAAAAATATAAACCATAATTAGTTATAATGTGTTACTCTCCTAATTAAATACATTAAAATACGGATGCAGAATTTTGATGCATGGATGCTTTTGTCCAGTACCATATGTGTGTTTCTGCATTAAACTAGTATTGATGTGGTATTGATATACTAAGTATCTGTGAAAGCAGGAATAAATAATCTGTCCTAATGTTACGGAACATCATTAATGAGACGCTTATTTACTGCACGGTGGATACATATGAAAAGAGAGCATCTTTGCCCCCAAACTTCCAATCTCATAAGAAAAGCATAGGAAATTTGAATGTCAAAGTGCTCAGCATCATGGCTTGGAATAGTAAATGGGATGCATTAGGTTAAGCGACACTTGGGCACTCTGGTGACTTGACCTAAGAAATTGAACACTGGTAGGATGCCTTTTTTCTTTATTACTGTAGGAAAGAAAGATACATAGTTAAAATGCAATTTCCCTGATAAGACTTCACTGTCAGTTCACAGAATCAAAGAATCACAGAATATTCAAGGTTGGAAGGGACCTCTAGACATCATCTAGTCTAATCTTCTGGCACAAGCAGGCACACCTAGAGCATGTGGCACAGGGTGGCATCCAGGCGGATTTTGAAGACCTCCAGAGAAGGAAACTCCACAACCTCCCTGGGCAGCCTGTTCCACTGCTCTGTCACCCTCACTGTA